>WNGS01164437.1:20090084-20103568 GCA_020271785.1 Procambarus virginalis
AGACTTGTCTATTGATAACTTGCTCCGTTAGGCTGTTGCTTGCAGCGGCCCCTGCAAGTGGTGTGAGGGTTGGAGGAGGTTGCTTGAAGCCTCCTAATGAGGTACCTTGTCTATTCCGTCCCTCCTTTTCCTCTCCTGGTGCAGGTACAGCGTGTGGAGGTGAACAACGGTGGCGTGGAGACCAGATTAGCGCCGGACGCCCAACTCTGTGTTTCCAGAGAGAGACTGGAAGCCTCTTGGGCCCAGAAAGTCCACACCATCTGGAGGTAGTCTTCTCTCTCTCTCTCTCTCTCTCTCTCTCTCTCTCTCTCTCTCTCTCTCTCTCTCTCTCTCTCTCTCTCTCTCTCTCTCTCCTCTCTCCACGTCTGCTGCAGCAGATAGTTTAGCGATAACCAGATACATTATTACATTGATGATCACCAAAGCTTCGTAAAGACGTTTCAGGAGTCGAGCTGAAGTCTAAGGCCAGACTAGCCAGTGACGCCGTGGCAACCAGCCTCAGCCCTCGGCACCGTGTTTGCCTGTTATCAGTATGGCACCACGATTCAAGAGCGGGATATCATATTTGATATCGGTAATTATTCCGTCTTGAGTGCCGTCGAGGAAAGCCTAACAAGGTTGAAAATACTTTGGTAAAGAGTAAACCATAAACTTTGTGGTAAACTTTTGGTAAGATCAGTCACATGTATATCTAGCTGTGATCTGTCATCAATGAGTAATTTGAAACAAAAGATGTGTGTCATTTCCCATTAAGCTAGCGTCGGATAGCTGGGCCGTCACCCTCTCATCGTCACCAGTCCCAGCATCTTGCTTAGTACATAGCTTGTGTTAGTCCTTGTACCTGGTAATATCCCAGCACTTAGCCTAGTGCCAGTCCTCCTACCCGGCCTAGTGCCTGTCTCAGCACTGTGCACTAAGCCTGTCTCAGCACTTGGCACTATCTTCTTGAGGTTATCTTGAGATGATTTCGGGGCTTATTTCGGGGCTTTAGTGTCCCCGCGGCCCGGTCCTCAACTAGGCCTCCACCCCCAGGAAGCAGCCCGTGACAGCTGACTAACACCCAGGTACTTATGCCCCTGTTACTGCTATGTAACAGGGCATAGGGTGAAAGAAACTCTGCCCATTGTTTCTCGCCGGCGCCTGGGATCGATCCCAGGACCACAGGATCACAAGTCCAGCGTGCTGTCCGTTCGGCCAACCGGCTCCCGTCTAGACTAAACCAGTCTCAGCACTTGGCGCTGCACTGTTATGACGCCAACTGACGCTTTTGGGCGAGTTAGTCCAACATGTCGAGCACAACCTGTTCCTAAAGTTCTGTTACAATGGTGTGCTATGTTGTGAACGTTTTTGTGTCTTCATAATTTCCCCTTCTGTCTGGTAGACTTGTGCTTTCTGCTGCCCCTTCCTTGAGTAAGTTATTCCTACTGACACCAGATACTCAGATGTGAGTACACTGTGGTCACTCATTACCACAGGGGAGGGGGCCTAGCTGGTTCGTCGTCACCTCTCGTTCTTGTGGATCATCAGACGTGCTGGCTTAAAAAGTTTCTTGATGCCACGTCCAATAGTTTAGCTCTCCATGTTTCTGTGCCAGCCCATAACTTTTTTTTTGTTATTTCTCCCAGTCTATCTTTCCATGGTTGAAATCTTCAAAGAATACCAGTTGGGATCGAATCCTACAGGCGACAAAAACTGACTTTTCTGTTATAGTAATAATCAACATCTTTATGTCATACTCCTGTCTCGTCAGTGGATGGCTATACTCACCTAATTGTGCTTGCGGGGGTTGAGCTTTGGCTCTTTGGTCCCGCCTCTCAACTGTCAATCAACTGGTGTACAGATTCCTGAGCCTACTGGGCTGTATATCACTACTACTATTACTACTACACTCTTTGGTCTTCCCATTATCATGGTGCCTGATAGGTAGTCCCGAAACCCTTCACAGGCCGGGATAATATTACATATGAATGAAGGTAATAGCAGAGGACTTATTGGCTCATTCGAGGCAGCTCCTATGTATATCCACCCAATTACATTCATATATATGTCTAACGTATGCTTGAATCAAAGGGTCCTACCTCTATTATGTTACGCGGTAATTGGTTCCACAAATCAACAAGCCTGTTATCGAACCAGTATTTACCCAGGTTTTTCCTAAATCTAAACTTATCCAGTTTATACCCATTATTTCGTTTTCTGTTGTGATGACTTTTAATACCCTATTAATATCCCCTTTGTAATGCCCATTCATCCACTTGTACATTTCTATCATGTCACCCCAAATTCTTGTCTTTTTCTAAAGTATGTAATTTAAGCTTTGTCAGGCTGTCTTCATATGACAAGTTTCTAATTTGCGGGATTAACTTTGTCATCCTTTGCTGGACGCTTTTTAGTGAATTTTTATCCATTCTATAATACGGCGACCAAAACTGAACTTCATAATCAAAGTTCATAATCTAATTTAAACTGAAATTCATAATCTAATCTAAACTGAACTTCATAATTTAATGAGGAAACACATCAGGTTATGTGTATTACATCATATTCTACCAGATAGGTTCTTGCAAAATATTCACTAAATTCATTATTAATAACTCTGGCAACGCCTTGTATTCAGTTACAGCCCCGCTCCTGTGCCAGGTAAGTCCACTACGGGTTCACCATAGCCCGTGCTACTTGGAACTTTTTGTTCCCAGTAGCTGAATCTCAAACAACAACAAACAACATCAACAGCCTTGTATTTGTTCAGTTACACAGACCCTCCCCCCCCCCACACACACACACGAGTGTCTCTAAAGCCGTCCCAAGAGTGTATTTAGTGAGATCCGAACAGCTTAGAGGCAAGCATCTCGACTCCCAGTTCCTGCAGCGTGTAGTATGCCCTTGGAGCGAGGAGGCTTTAATTAAACTCTTAGATCACAGTCACCTCACTGTTGACCAACAATTACCTGTCGCTAATCTCCACTACAAGAGCCAGTGTGACTGCGTCTGTCATCAGCTTTCAATCCTCGTAGCTAAATCCCTCTACAGAACACTGTAAGCCAGTGCTCTCTAACCTCTCAACACAGCATGTCATTAACAAAGGTCAAGTACACGTTAATCTACTCGGCAAACCGCCTGTTTATAAGTTTAAGACAACCCGTCCTCGACTCAAGTCCATTACATCCAGCGGTCATCCCCACAGACGCATTCATAAATTTTAACATGCTGTTCATTTAAAACGGGAAATTTCTCAAGTATAAATTAATATTATAATATATTAGCATATTGTGTATATATAGGCATAGGATAGGTTAGGTTAGGTGTTTAGGTTCTGTTGACGATTATTTGTATTTGTAGTACGTGGGTGAAGCATTTATAGTGTTGTGATTCGAACAAAATTCGTCAGTGAAGCACTTGTTCCGGATATGTTCGAACGTCAGCAGTTGTGAGTCGTGTGTAAACCGCTTTTCATTCATAAACAGGGGGTTTGGTGGGTGCATGGAATCACTTTTGGATCTTTGTTTGGAGGACGGGCTGGTTTAAGAACATTCTACACACAAACGACTCACAACTCGGGGCGTTCGAACTTTTCTCGAGCGATGCCTCGCTCTCCTCCCGCGTTCGAATCGATGCTCAATCTCTCACCCAAGTGCTGCAGATACAAAACAGATGCTAATGGAACGTAGACACCTGATCTATCTTTGATTTTACAGAAATGCGGGAATATTAATTTATATTTTGAGTACGCAGTTAGGTAAAAATTTATGAATACGTGGGGTCGGTTGCCGCTGGTCTGGTCAACATACTTTAGCCACGTTATTGTGACTCATCCCCTGCTTACCAGTGTGTACTCAGCTGTCAACAAGCCACCAGTGTGTACTCAGCTGTCAACAAGCCACCAGTGTGTACTCAGCTGTCAACAAGCCACCAGTTGTAAACAATAAATCAATATGAAGTTCTGTGTATCCAAGGTCGGGTTTGATGTTTTTGGTAATATTTTGTCTATATAACTTTCTAAAAGTTATATACAAAGTTATAAAAGTTAACTTTCTAAAAGTTATATAAACTTTTTAAATTTAATAAACTATTTATATAAAGTTTTGACAAGGCAAATATATAACTTTCCTTGTCAAAGGAGTAACAGGTGCATCACTTTTCATTGAGCATGTAGAAATATCTTGTGAGGGGCAGCTTAGCTATACAGCTTAACTGTGCAGTTTAATTGTGCAGCTTATGGGAGTCTCTTGTATAATGCTGCCATGTTGTGCGGTAGCATTAGCACTGTTGGCTTTAAAACATACTGATCCTGGGTTCGATACCCATTTAGGGCATGTTTTATATTCACTCGACGCCTCTGTTTACTTTGAAGTAAAACGGTTAGTAAATAGGTCGACCTCGCTGCAGCAACATATTGTACCCCCTATATAAAGGCCTCCCCTCACCGCAGCAACGTGTTGTACCCCTATATAAAGGCCACCTTCTCCTGCAGGTTGAGAGTGTGGGGTCTCCACAGTCCGGCCAGAAAACTTGTGCTATGGTAAGCGTCCTCTGGAGACATACTATGTAGCTTTATAGACATAGAGTAAACAAACACTTTAGTGAGCAGTTTATATATATATATATATATATATATATATATATATATATATATATATATATATATATATATATATAATATATATATATATATATATATATATATATAATATATATATATATATATATATATATATATATATATATATATATCGATCATGGCTTCATGTGTGCTATGCATGTGTTGTAGATACGAGTTGTGTGCTTAATCAATATGCAGTTTACATACATATTTCTAAGATGGGATGATGGATACCAGAGGCGTACCCCCCACTGCTTCTCGGTGTATACCCACACACACACGAGTTTACCTTCGTCCGGAACTACGTTCAGTATGCTTGCTCGTTAGTATAAGCTAATTAGAGAGAGGCGTTGTTAACCATTCCGCGGTTGGATAGGCTTTAAGCCTCACCAAATCAAATATTTTTTGGTTTTGTTTTTAAATTGTTGTGCTGGAGTTTTATTTGGGACAATATCGTCATTGTATTGTACATTGGTCCAGAACGTCCCTTACATGCCACCAGGTGCTGTCCTTCATGTAAATTTTGTACATACATTTATTTGGTTTTCAAAACTGGTATGATTATAGGCCTATGAATGGAAAAGATCACTAAGATGAGAGTAGATAATGCATGTAGAAGTAGATTATGGTTATAGATGCTAACATTAATAATGTATAATACTAGATTATCAATTGTGGATTAAAATGATATAGATAATGATTTGACATGTTCATGATTTCTATGGATGATTCCACATTACAGATTCAAACTGGTAAATAATATTAAACAATTATATAGAACAAATTTATGTAATTATTGCAGATAATGAATCAAGATATCATGCATATTATGCAGTTCACAGACAGAAAATAATTTTCAAAGTAGCAACGACCTGCTTGCAGGAAGGCGAGTGCTTGGGAGAGATGGTTTATAGTTTCAGGAATTTGTAAATTTCAGGGACCGTCTACAAGCACAATGGAGGCGGAAGCTATGTTAAGATGGAGGATAATAGCTGAAACGTAAGCTTAGTAAGCTATTAAGAAGAGACTGTAAATGAAATTAAGTGAACAATAACTCGGATAAATATGTCCTTTGTTCATTTAATTAATTGTATTTACAGTGCCTTTCTTAATAGTTTACAAAGCCTATATTGTAGCTATTATCCCCAGTTCAACATAGTTCTCTTCTTTATCAACTTGATTGTTTTTAAATCTATAATGTTCATAGTATCTTTATTGTTCTTTGTATATCCTAGCCATCCGTTCCATTATTCTTCCCCCGTTCTCTCTCTCCCAGTGGGTGAATCATTTACAAACGTGAGATTCGAACACAGAATGCCAGCGAAGCTACTCTCGAAATGTTCGAACGTCATCAGTTGTCAGTCGTGTGTAATGAGAGAGGGGGGAGGGAGGGGGTACAGGCAACTAGATTAACGAGTATTTGACCTTCGTTGATGAGGACAGACTGTCTCTATATACTCACGTTCGTAAAATTTATCTAGTCTCATTATTATTATATTTGAAACAGAGTAGGAAGGAGAGTCGATTTATGTATCGTATATATGTATAGTACGTATGGGTGTGTGTGTATGCGTGGATTCTTTATTACACAGCTTCTGTATACAATTGTGGCATACCAAACGAGGCCCCGTGTCCAATTAGGGTATGTTGTATAGTAATGAAGAGAGAGAGAGAGAGAGAGAGAGAGAGAGAGAGAGAGAGAGAGAGAGAGAGAGAGAGAGAGAGAGAGAGAGAGAGAGGGAGGAAGATGATAGTAAGCCAGCAGTGATTTGTGTAGCGTTTACACGCATCGTTAAGGACTGTTGAAGACTGTTGAAGTGCTCAACTACACAGAAGCTCATTATTGCAGCTTGTGTGTCATCAGCACGAGGTGTATTGAGTTAGTGTAGGAGAGACGGAGGTAGTGTAGAGGCCAGGTGGACGGGTGGACGGGGTGAGAGTATTGGCAGCGTGTTTGTTGGTTGTCATTAGTGGTGGTTGATGAATACTCCCCGTCACAGTGGTGGTAGTTATTGCGCGGGTCCGTAATGTGCAGGGGGAAGGGTGCGGGGGAGGGGATGGTCATGGACATGTACTAAGCTCCGCCATTTTGGAGCCCAGATTCACGAAGCAGTTACGCAAGTACTTACGAACGTGTACATCTTTCCTCAATCTTTGACGGCTTTGGTTACATTTATTAAACAGTTTACAAGCGTGAAAACTTGCCAATCAACTGTTGTTATTGTTATAAACAGCCTCTTGGTGCTTCGGAGATCATTAACGTTTTAATAGTTGTAAACAAAGCCGCCAAAGATTGAGAAAAGATGCACAGGTTCGTAAGTGCTTGCGTAACTGCTTCGTGAATTTTGCCCCTGAGTCCTACCTGTTGATTGTGTACTTAGCTGTTAGTGATTACAGGAGAAGTGAAGTCTAGCTCTTCATCCCCCGCCTACTTGCCTTGCTGTATTTGTTACCTTATAATTTGAATATTCTGACATCTGTATTCTTTATCACATCTGGCCTTAAAGTTGTGGATGGAGGTGGCTTCCAGAACTTCTTCTTTTATTGGATTGCACCTGTTGACCACCGGAGTATTTCCTTACACATATATTACTCATATGCGCTTCCAGCCTTTGCCCTCTCATCGTACTTTCTCCCTTGTATGTTGTGATCATGTCCCCTCTGTTCCTTCCATCCTGGATAGTGAAGTCCAGTTCCCTTAACCTATCTGCGTAGCTTAGCCCTCTTAGCTCTGGCGCTATATCTTGCTACAATCACCTCTACTTATATGTATCATAAGGTGCAGTTTCACTTTGCAGCACCTTGTGAAGCAAAGTGTTCTAGTATTGGTCCAGCTGAAGCTGTGTGGACTACCTTTAGTCCTGGTGTAGGTTGATAAATAATGCTTTAATGTTTGCAAGCGTTTGCATGCTGCTACTGTAACCCCTGGTGATGTGGACTTGTATCCACTCCTAAATCTTTTCTCTCGCCATCTCTTGCAGTTGTCTAATTCCCATGGGAAGGGAGAGTGTGTAGGGGAGAGGGCTCATAGGGAGGGAGAATGTGTGTGTGTGTGTGTGTGTGTGTGTGTGTGTGTGTGTGTGTGTGTGTGTGTGTGTGTGTGTGTGTGTGTGTGTGTGTGTGTTGGGTGGGGGGATGGAGACTGAAAATTGGAGCTGAGACAAGCCATCTTTACAAATATCTTGAAGCACCAGGCTACTTAAGATGCAACTTCTTGATTTAGTAAACATACAGTACACTACACATATAAATACATTAGAGCAAAGTGAACATATTGAATTTAACCATTACGTCGACGAGGCAGAAGCTAAACTGATATAATTAACTCTAAGCTGTATGCAGTTTTGATTAATATTAGCATATTATCTCCCAGCGAAGAGCTGTATATATATCCTTGACTTTGATACACATTAAACTGTCTTAGATGATAAACACAGTTGTTGTACTGTGAGAAACAATCGCTACTTGCCGAGAGACGCGTTCGGTACTCAATATGTACTCAGCGGGTCCTGTACTCAACACGTCCTGTTCTCAACACGTCCTGTTCTCAACGGGTCCTGTACTCAACACGTCCTGTACTCAACACGTCCTGTACTCAACGGGTCTTGTACTCAACATATACTCTACACGTCCTGTACTCAACGGGTCCTGTACTCAACATGTACTCAACGCGTCCTGTACTCAATATGTACTCAACACGTCCTGTACTCAATATGTACTCAACACGTCCTGTACTCAACGGGTCCTGTACTCAACATGTACTCAACGCGTCCTGTACTCAACGTGTTTTAACCCTGTTGGTTCAGAACCCTCGCCGATTCCACCCGAATTTCAACCCAATTTGGAAAACTACGGCAAAACAAAAACTCCCGCTACTCAGTAATTAGTTCCCTAAACACAGACAGCTACTCAAGTGTTAGAAAACTTGGATCTCTAACTTAACACAAACACAAGTTATTGTACATACCGACTTGCATTTCGCCTACAAGGCTCCTCGAGTCCCGGGTATTGTATTGCCTTATAACTTTTTATTCAAGTCATAAATTATGGATTTAGTATTGCATGATGTACGATGGGTTTCAGGTTCCACCCCGGTTGGTAGTTTGTAGTTCTTCGGTGTCTTCTGCCGCTTCCGCCGACTCCACTACGGGGTCCCGATGGTCTCTCTGCGAAACCAATGGGAAGGCTCACCCGCCCACCTCCCCCCGCACGCCCACGCAGCAGCCCACGCACGCCCACAACTGCTATAACGCCTGCCAGTCCACCAACGGCTCCGGTGATCCCAATTCTCCCAGAAAGCGCATTCAGCCGCCTAAGACCAAGTTGAAGTTTGCGCTCGCTAAAGAGCGCAAGGCCTCTACCACTCTAGGTAAGCACACGGGTGTATATTTCTGCTGTACATATCTCTGGAGTATATCTTTGGAGTATATCTCTGCCTTGTTATGATGCTGTAACCGTCCTAACACTTGTTTGTGTATTATTGATTCTTGATATGTATACAACGCTCCTAGAGCGCCTTATGTATTGCCACTTATGTATACAATGCCCCTTCCATCTTATGCATTATCACCATTATGTATGTAAGGCTCCCTCCCCCCACACACCAGCTTATGTATTGTCACTATTGTGTATACAATGCTCCCAGAGCATCTTGTTTTTTTTCACTCTTACTGGCAAATCATTCGAAAAATCTAACGCATTCACAAAAAACGTGTATTATAAATTCACGGAAAATCTGGTATTTATATTCACCAATATCAAAACAATTTATATACATACAGCAGAGAGCGTTTGTCAGCGCTAAATGAACAAGCAATGATCGCGTATTATGGGTATTTGAAAAGTGCATATTTTGAGTACATGTATCAGAAGTTGAATTATTGCAAAGTCAATATGTATAAAATTAGAGGTAAAAATGCTCACAGTAAACACGGTTGGAATCGACCCGTTTACGCTCATCAAACTATATAGAGAGTCCAACAGTCAACAGTTTGGTAATTGATCTTTCCACAGTGTTAGGCATGACTGTTTACCCGGAATAGCACCAGCCAGGCATGTTATATATATATATATATATATATATATATATATATATATATATATATATATATATATATATATATATATATATATATTATATAGAGAGAGAGAGAGAGAGAGAGAGAGAGGGTTACCACCTCTGGTGCAGTTATAGGGTCCCACAGCCTCAGAGAAGGGAACACAGAGCATTCAGGGAAAAACTTGCCATTTAACTCTGAATACGTAAGAGTGTTCGCTTCTCCTACCACCCCCTTTTTTTATGGTGTACACTTTATTATGCAAGGTTATACAGTTACATATCTGATTGTATACAAAAAATGAACATTAAGATGACACAAAAAAAAAGTTCGCTTCCTAGAGGATGTAGATTTCCTCGAACTCCTCCGACGTCGGGCAGGAACCGAGGATGCAGCGAGCATTCCCCCTCTGGATCGCGACACTGAGGCGCTGAAAGAGAAAACTTGCCGCTCTAGGGTCTCTTGTGGTGTCAATGAGCTTGGAACCAAGATCCTTAAGAAACCTTCTTGCACTCTTTCCCCATGGGCCTAGGGTCTCAGACCCTATTGGAACGAAGTTGTACCGATGATCTAATTGCCTGTACTTGGATGACTTGTCTCTTTCTCTGTGTGTCGCCGCGGCTCCTGCTGTGCCGGCAGAGAGGTTGATGTATGTGGCTGCCAGGGTGGATACGCAAGTATAGTCCCATGCCAACTGTCTGCCACCCTTCCACGGACGCAGTGTGATTCCGTCTGGTCGGCCGGCAAAGCTAACAGAGTCACGGTTCAGTAGGTTGCGGGGCTCTCCGCTGGACACTGAGCAGAGGCAAGGCTTCTTTTAATGATGTCGTTGACTTCGTCGTGTCTAGTGTGTCAACCACCAGATTTTCCACAGTGCAGGCCATGCAATCCATATTCGTCAGCATCTGCCTCGCCGCAAATACACCTATGAACAGTGTGGATAGGGGCAGCAAGATGGAGAGCGACTGCAATACGGAGCTCCTGCGGATCAAGACGTGTGCCTGTCGCAGACATAGGGACTGCCAAAAGGAAGTCCCCTGCATGGGGAGCCTGCACAGCTGTGAGGCGTGCATGATCACTGGGTGTTCACTTTGCTGCCTACAGCAAAGCTGTGGCTTTGTCTGCAATGGGGCTGTCCCAACTGGATTGTTTCTTGGCTTTCGGCATGGCTGGTCTGAGTGCTGGGTCTGCCATGGCACCCCATTTCGTGTCGCATTCCGTGTAGTGGGGGTCCTGTATCCCCGCTACATCACTCAGGGTGTCAGGTAGAATTTCCTTAACCAGGTCATCTGATGCTGAGGAGGAAGACAGGAAGGCTGGAACAGCAATTTGGGTGGCGGTGCGGACACCCAAGCCACCGAGCCTAACAGGAAGAGTGGCTTGTTTCCACTGGCACTCGTTGAGGGAGAGGTTAACAACTTTCTCCAGCATGGTCTTCAGTAAGAGGTCATACTCTTCAAGCTTTCGGTTGTCGTAAGATGGGGTGCACCTCAGATAGTAGGTGTATATATATACTTGAGACGAAGTTACCCCGTTGAGAGGACTGGGTAATATGTCCCTGCACTCTGATTGGTCTACTGGATCAGTAGGTGCGGGGTGCATTAGTACTTGTATCGTGCTCCAAGCAACAGCCTGTTGGACCAAGTTCTCACGAGTCAAGCCTGGCCTCGGGCCGGGCTTGGGGGAGTAAAAGAACTCCCAGAACCCCATCCAGGTACATGGACGCGCACGACTGTCTCCCTCTACGGATTAAACAGGATCCATAGGCGATCCTGTCGATAGGAATCAGCAGGAAAGACCTTTACACCTGTAGGACTTTCCTGCCGATATTCGCATGCTAACAAGACCTCTTACACTAATATCCTGATACTAATGGTGCTTCTGCAATAATATCCGGTTAGAAATGTTGTCTCCAACGCAAATATCCGGCCACAAATGAGCATCCTACGAAAATATCCGGATATAAATGGCTCGTACGATGATATCCGGATACGTTTTTGGTTTATATATTGATGTTATCTCACTCCATCACCTTAAAAATATGTCCGATAAATTAATTCCCACGTAGTCATTCCCACGCTGATATATTAATGGCTTTAGCATTATCATGGCGGAATTGGTAATCCACAACTGAATCCCGGGAAGCAAAAAAACTTCACTGAAGTCACAATTTGCATATCGGATTCAAATTCTTACGCTCGCGGAATCTGTCAAACGTTGCAACTGATTAATATCACCCATCATGATGATAAAGCCTGAAGAAGCATGGAAATTTTTCATCATTCATCAGACAGACATTGAATTAGGACTAATCGCCTATCAGAGAGGCTATAAACTATTGTAGTGATGGTGGTGGAATGTGCCAGTACTCATCTAGTTGTGCTTACGGGGGTTGAGCTCTGGCTCTTTGGTCCCGCCTCTCAACTGTCAATCAACCTGTGTACAGATTCCTGAGCCTATTGGGTTCCCCCCAGAGTGTTGTTTGTGGTGATGGTGGTCAAATGTGGCAGTGGTTTTACCTACCGGTCGGCCGAGCGGACAGCACGCTGGACTTGTGATCCTGTGGTCTTGGGTTCGATCCCAGGCGCCGGCGAGAAACAATGGGCAGAGTTTCTTTCACACTATGCCCCTGTTACCTAGCAGTAAAATAGGTACCTGGGTGTTAGTCAGTTGTCACGGGCTGCTTCCTGGGGGTGGAGGCCTGGTCGAGGACCGGGCCGCGAGGACACTAAAAAGCCCCGAAATCATCTCAAGATAACCTCAAGATAACCACCTACCCACAAGGTAGGTGGGTAAGTGGTGGTGATTGTGGTAGTAATGTTTGTTACCTCAGGGTAGAACAAGTCGATTCCTTCCTCAACGTGTCAATAAAAAAATAAATACCAAGACTGCGGTTATTTTTCTTTATTGATAAGAACAATGTTGTAGTGAATGACCGTCTATCCCATTCACCTGGGCTGTATGGGTCTCGAACCCTGGACCCCACGCTTGTGAGATCGAAAGTTTTACCGTCTATTATATCAACTTAATGACCAAACTTCAACATCATGGTTTCCCGGAAGTGAAATCGACTTGGGGGAAACATACAAAACACAGCTAAACCTGTTTTAAAAGCTGAACAGAAAGGGATAACGAAATAGATTAGCCGAAAGCTGCAACAAACCAGTGATTTTTAGGACCTAGTGATTTCTTGAAGTTGAAGAGTTATACCCTGTTTCTGCTCTTAGGTGGAGATTGCCTGAAGTGTTTCCCTTCCAGATGTTGCCACGAGGGAGCTGGGTGGGTGTCGCAAGCCCCCTGTGTGGGGCTCGAACCATGGGTGCCACAAGCCCCCCCCCCTGTGTGGGGCTGAAACCATGGAATGCCACAAGCTTGAAATACACATCATAAAGACCAGTTTAATTTTAACATCAGTCTCCAGGGCTCCCGAACATGGCGCATTTGTAAAACTGAAAAAAAATCAACACATTTCGCTACACAATTTTTCGATTTAGATCTAAAAGGAAGAGAATATGACATTTTTTTTGTGACCTAAACGGCGACCGAAGGGAAGTGGAACTTATATTTTCTAGTTGCAGTATTCTCGTTCTGTGTCATTATCAATACATTGTGTTCACTACCGATACAATGTGTTGGTTCCCCCCTCGCCCAGAGGAAGAACCGTGTGTTGTCTTTCCCAAGAGATAATTAGAAATAAAATGTGAAATTGATAAAGAATGAAACACTGATAACAGACATTGATAGCTCTAATTGATATATTAAAATAACGATATCATTGGACCATTAATGTCAGCAGGAGTGATAAGAACTATGGTGATAACATTATG
>WNGS01164437.1:20119719-20131444 GCA_020271785.1 Procambarus virginalis
CAGATTCACGAAGCAGTTACGCAAGCATTTACGAACCTGGGACCAGATTCACGTAGCAGTTACGCAAGCATTTACGAACCTGGGGTCAGATTTACGAAGCAGTTACGCAAGCACTTACGAACCTGGGGACCAGATTCATGAAGCAGTTACGCAAGCATTTACGAACCTGGGGACCAGATTCATGAAGCAGTTACGCAAGCATTTACGAACCTGGGACCAGATTCACGAAGCATTTACGGAAGCACTTACGACTCAAACAACATAGCTCAAACTCAAACATAGACCCAAACAAACACACTCTCAACATAGACCCAAACACACACCACACACACACACACACACTCAAACATAGACCCAAACACACACACACACCACTCAAACATAGACCCAACACACACACACACACTCAAACATAGACCCAAACACACACACACACCACACTCAAACATAGACCCAAGCACACACACACACACACTCAACATAGACCCAAACACACACACACACACACACACTCAAACATAGACCCAAACCTTCTCTAACAGCTTGAGACATTAGAGGGTTAGAGAAACTTTGTGTACAGTCATTAGACTTGAGGCAAAGTCCTTCCCGAAGTCACCCAAGACTCAGCGAGGCGAGAACAGACGGCGGGGACCAATCTCTGTCCATTTGTAGGAAGTTCGCGAAACAAAAAGGTGATTACAGATTAAAAGTTACCTACCGGAAGAACTTTTTCATTTGAGGAATGACCTGCCGTGTAGTGCACTTTGCCTCTCGAAATTCAGGAGGGTGTACGTATAGTCCTTCGTAGCCCCTGGGAAGTGCACGAATAGTCCCCTAGAGACCACTGGGGAGTGCACGAATAGTCCCTAGAGACCCCTGATGAGTGCACGAATAGTCCCTAGAGACCCCTGATGAGTGCACGAATAGTCCCTAGAGACCCCTGATGAGTGCACGAATAGTCCTAGAGACCCCTGGGGAGTGCACGAATAGTCCCTAGAGACCCCCCCCTGGGGAGTGCACGAATAGTCCCCTAGAGAACCCCCCCCCCCTGGGGAGTGCACGAATAGTCCCCTAGAGACCCCTGGTGAGTGCACGAATAGTCCCTAGAGACCCCTGATGAGTGCACGAATAGTCCCTAGAGACCCCTGGGGAGTGCACGAATAGTCCCTAGAGACCCCTGGGGAGTGCACGAATAGTCCCTAGAGACCCCCCCCCCTGGTGAGTGCACGAATACTCCCTAGAGACCCTCCCCCCTGGTGAGTGCACGTAAAGAACTCGTATCGCCTGAGTTACTCCCGCCAGTCATTGTTTACATATGTGCTCGAGTCACTCGAGAGAGCTATTAAAGAGTCTGGAGTGCATTTAGGCTCAAGTCCATATTTACTCTACATGTACACTAAATATGTGGCTGTATGTAGTTGGACTTTAAGGGTGAGTGAAGGAAGGAATTATCAAGGGAAAGCGCCAAGCCATTACGACTATATAGCACTGGGAAGGGGTCAGGATAATGATTTGGGATGGGACGGGGGGAAGGAATGGTGTCCTCAACCACTTGGATGGTCGGGGATTGAACGCCGACCTGCATGAAGCGAGACCGTCGCTCTACCGTCCAGCCCAAGTGGTTGGGTTTAAGGGTGAGTGAGGGGACATGAGTGTGTGAGGTTAAATAGGTGTTTTAACTAATTCCTGATTTTGTGGGTAGTGATTATCTTACCACCGAAATACAACCTTATTAGACACGTACGAACCCTACCAACCCACCTAACCTATCGTGGCTGTTGCAAATGCAACGTCATTATTGCGTTTTTTTTTTTTAGTTTTGTTATTTCGTCACATTTTTAACGGAGTGGTCATTCCGTTAAAAGTAATATCTATTAGGCGAGAGGACGGGTTCAACCACTTGGACTGGAGGGTAGAGCGACGGTCTCGCTTCTTGCGGGTCGGCGTTCAACCCCCCCGACCGTCAAAGTGGTTGGGCATCATTCATCATCATCATTAACGTGATGACCTGTAAATGTGACACGTTCTGACATGACGAGTTTTCATTGAGGTTTACAACGAACCGATTGGCCAGACCACACACTAGAAAGTGAAGGGACGACGACGTTTCGGTCCGTCCTGGACCATTTTCAAGTCGATTCAGAATGGTCCAGGACGGACCGAAACGTCGTCGTCCCTTCACTTTCTAGTGTGTGGTTTGCTCAACATATTTCAGCCCCGTTATTGTGACTCCTCGTCTGCAACGAACCGGTTGCAATGTTGCCAGCTTCGTTATCAGTAACTAAGTTGCAATATTAAACGTCTGGAAATGATATAGTTTTAATTATGTCGTAAGTATTTGCAAATTAAAATAATTATTTGTATATAATAAGTGGCTGAGTATTAATGACATTAGACAGGTGAGGACTGAAAGCAATTTGATGTACATTTAATTGGTTTAGGTAAGTGTTGAATGACTTAATTAGCTCTAACGAGGCCTCTGAATCCTACTGATTGCCCTTCCTTTATTTTAGATTAGGTTAGGTTAGGTTAGGTTAGTTAGGTTACATTTTAGATTAGAGCAAGATTAGTATTGAAGATATATTCACATTTATGCATCCTGTTCCATTCTTTTAAACGTTATGTTTAAAAAATTATACTAATATAATAATTAATAATTAAAAGTGCATGTATTTCATGCAAGATACAATGGAGATTTCGTAGTTAAAAAAATGTATATTATTTAAAGCCACTATACATCTAGGAGGGTTCAAAGGTGCTGAGAGAGAGAGAGAGAGAGAGAGAGAGAGAGAGAGAGAGAGAGAGAGAGAGAGAGAGAGAGATATCTTTAGCCTTAGGGCACAGAGCTGCTCGAACCAGTTAGGCATGTCTTAAGATATCACCGTATAAGATGACCTTAGACACCTTCCTGGATGGACCTTATATAAAGGACTTCTATAATCGATACTTGGTCTGGGAAACCTGACTTTGTTAATTATATTGTGTATTGTTACTTTTAAAAGTACCTGACTGTAAGTGGCAAGTGTTGCAATAACAGATGGAATGGGCACGCTGATTGGTCAATAGCCTTGACCACCTGGGATGGGCAGCCTTGACCACCTGGGGATGGGCAGCGTTGACCACCTGGGGATGGGCAGCCTTGACCACCTGGGGATGGGCAGCCTTGACCACCTGGGGATGGGCAGCCTTGACCACCTGGGGATGGGCAGCCTTGACCACCTGGGGATGGGCAGCCTTGACCACCTGGGGATGGGCAGCCTTGACCACCTGGGGATGGGATGGGCAGCCTTGACCACCTGGGGATGGGCAGCCTTGACCACCTGGGGATGGGCAGCCTTGACCACCTGGGGATGGGCAGCCTTGACCACCTGGGGATGGGCAGCGTTGACGAGGCTGGAGATGGAGAGGATTGATAAGTTGCAAGTGTTGCAGTGTGTGGTGGAGGGTAAATTGAGCATTCTCTCCTCCCTTCAACCCTCCAAGAGCTTCCCTTCAACTCCCCATCAGCCTGACGCGCAACAGGTCAACATAGACTACTAACTCAGACTTAAACATGGAAGATGAAAGCACTGAAATTAATTTTTATTTTTTTTGTGTGTGGAACAGGAAGAACCAAGAGGACGAAGAATACCCAAGAGAATAGAGAATGAGGAAGAGGTAGAGAGGGGAGACTAAAGGATATTGATCACTACCATCGCCAAAACTGGCTCAGTAACGAACCGGGAGATTCAAAAAATCCCGCGTATTTTTTCCCGCGCGCGCCAATTAGTGTCTGCAGCTTCTTACGTGTCGTTCGGTGACCGTGACATATCTCTACACATTTATATATATATGTATTTTTGTGCTATTTTACCGTAGGAAACAATTCCATTTTTGTCTGTAACGGTTTCAGTAGTAAACAATATAAATGAGAATATCTGAGTGTCTGTTCGTTCGCGGTTGGAGGTCATACGTTTGGGACTGGTTTCAATCAACTTTGCACCTTAATTCCTGTGGGGTTCGTGCCCAACGTGGTCGGGATGGGGATTGGCACAAGAGAAACGAGTGCCAATTGACATGGTGCTAATGGAAACCCCCACAACAATTTTGAGAGTATCTTATCAAGTGGATCTTAGACTGTTTTCATTGTTTTCTGTTTTTTTATATAATATATAACTTTTGGCACTCATGTCCGTAAGGTTAAAACAAAAATCGCTAACATACTTCGCCTGTAATTAGATAAAATATGCAAGAGCACTTTCGTGTTAAGAGAGTGAGCTTCCCTGTGGGTGGAAGTGGAGCCTGTTTGACTGGCAGTGAGGGGCAGTGTAGGTGTTTGCCATTCTTCCTTGAGAGTAGTGTAATCCAATTTGGTCTTCCAGTGGGGACAGCAGAATCTTGGAACATTAGAATACGAGGTTCTCTCTCTGCTGGACATTGGGCAGGGGCGAGGCTACACTTAATGATATTGAATTCGTCATTCCTTGTTTGCTATTTCTTGGATTTTACGCAGTTGGAGGCCATGCAGCCTGTGTTCTTTTTCTTGATCCAAAGGAGATCAAACGCAGACATGCAAAGCCAGAGACCGATGCCATGCCAGAAGGATCGTGGAAGGAAAGGTGCCAAAACAGGTCAAGCGAATGAAAGGTTATTACCGACGAAATTGTAGATTGCACATTACATGACATGGATGAGGTGTGGATTACAACGATTTCCAGTCATAGTTTACAGTCATTCCTACACAATACATTCCCTGTTATCAACACGAATAAATCTTAAAGTTTGTTTTCCTTAGTAGAAAAGTTCCTAATTAAAGTCTGGGGGAGTAGTTTGGAGAGTAGAAGAACTCCCTGAACCCCATCAACCAGGTAACCAGGTAATTGTAAATTTTGATACAAAATTTACTATTCAAGTTTCGTGAGAGTCAATATAAATCCCAATTTATTGACCCTCGCGAGCCTTGGAGACGTCAACAGGGAACACCTCCGCTGCATTAATCTAGTAACAACTTCTATTTTAGTCAACCAAACCTCCACATGAATCAGCATTTGAGCTGCGCCATCAGCCCGGGTCATATCTGGGACCTGACTACAACGCGTAATGGACAAGTTACACACGTTGGTGGGGGAACTGCCCGACATTCTGAGGTACCACATGTATTGACTTAGCTCAAGTCAACTGATCATTACCACGCCACCCTGCCCAACACGCACACATACCATTTACACATCTAAATATACCACTAAGCTTTTCTTGGAAGGTTCAAATGACTTTCTCAATGGTTTGTAATAATTTGTATTATTTATACTGAATATTGTATTTTGTTCTCATATTTTGTTACATTTTGCTATGTGTCATATTTATTTATGGCTTCAACGAATCGTTGCGATATAATTTATATTACTAACGTGGAAATAATTATAATATAAATATGTCCAATATACAAATAGCTATACAAAGTATACAAGTATCTATGCCCAAGTTTACCATCAAAGTGCCGTCGGGGAGGTGGTTCAAATAGCCTCGGCTATCACCACATTTTGTACGGTCACTAATGGTCGAGTGGTTTAAGGCACCGTGTACACCAGTTGCAATGTGCTCATGGCGGTCCGGGTTTGAGTCACTTCTGGGGTGTGGAGTTTTCATTCGCATATATATGCTTGGGGACCATTCAACCTTGTTTACATATATATATATACATATATACACACTCACACACACATTTTTGCAGTTAACAATTTTATCACATCTTCTATCAGAAAATATTGCTGGGCAGGTTATGTTCTTCCCGTCACCTGAAGTCTCAAGAATTTTCAAGAAGGCGGAGGAGTTGGTTACGGTGTCTGGTAGTGGGCGGGGAGGCGAAACAAGGCCATTGGTAACGAGGAGGAGCGATCATTACGTTGCTAAGGTCCAACCAACCACCCCGTTACTTTTCAAGGATGGTCAGGTTATCCTCATATATGAACGGCCGTCTGACGATCAGATATCTGATCGTTTTGGGCATCTTCTTACAATCAGAAATCTGATCCATTTTGGCGTCTTCTGACACTGATTGTAAATACAAATAGTAATACTATATGTATTTGTTGTTTATTTGACATATTCATTCATTCTAGATATAGGTGGATGGCATTGATTATATAACTTTAATTCTTCATATTGGCTGTTGTCTTTGTTCATCTTGTAAATGATTGTAAATGTTGCATTCTTGACATGTTTTGTGAGAATGTTGGCAAGGTAATCATTCTCTTATTAAATATGTGTACCTTAGGGGGGGGGGACTTATTACTGAAATGTTGGTTTGATCTTCCGTAGACTTCCGTCAATAACTTTATGTTCTCTTGCCTAGGCTGTATGAAGGGGAAGTACAGAGTGTGTCATAAACTAGCTACATGATGCTAAAACCCCCATCACACAGGATGGTTAGATCATATTCTTCTGTATCCATCCTGTGTGATGGGGATTTTTACCATCACGTAGCTAGTTCTTGACACACTCTGTACTCCCCTTCATATAGTCTAGGACAGCTGCACAAATGTCCAGGTACCTTAGCATCACGGAGCTAGTTCTTGACACACGCTGTACTCCCCTTCATATAGTCTAGGACAGCTGCAGAAATGCAGATGTACCCAATAGCTTTCAGGAGCCATGGCGATATTTCATCTGCTACTGTAACTTTCAGGATCCATGGTGCCACACATTGAACACTAGAACAAAGCCAAATCACACACTGAACACCAGAAAAAGTCGTCATATATGTTTGCAAATGGCATCTCCCCTGATCTACTTCCATTTAGAATTTCATGACATAAGAGGTAACCTCAGGACGATTTTAGAAACAGTGCTGCAGGAACATGTAAACACACTACGAGACAAGGCAGCGTAGAAGCAACATTGTTGCAGCGAGAGGCAAGAGTAGAGAGAGAGAGAGAGAGGGGGGGCGCCATGCAGTTGATCAGTTATTCAGCCGTGTCCAATATTCAGGGGGATTTGCATCAGATCAGAGCCCCCCACCGGCGGCAGGTTAAGCTCACCTTATGCGACTTTTTCCACATCTCATGTGGACATTTGTGATCCCCTTCAGGGGGTTGAACGTCGCCAGGCTGTGCCAGGGGTCACAGTGAAGTGCTCAGCAGGGGGAACAGGGGCAACAGGGGAAGGTTATCGTACTGCTCTGCTGTGTGCAGTTACTAGTCTTGGCAGCTATTGTGGCACGACACATTTCAGGAAATACTGCGGTGTTAATCTAGATATATTTGTAATTTCTGGTAATTTGGCTGTGTAAATTATATTGCAAATTTACAAGAGCTCTTATGCGTTGTATGCAGTAATACGCCTTGTAGTTCATATGGTACAGGAAGAGTTATTTGTTGCTTATTCTCGTGCATTTTTGTAATATTTGAAGGGAGGTGGAAGGGAGTATCACCTCTGGCTGGAAGAAGGGGACCCATAGCCTCGGAGGAAACCACACATAACGCATTAGAGGGAATGTTTGGGTCCCCTCCAATAGAGTTTCTGTGTTTATGAAATAACACCCATATATATATATATATATATATATATATATATATATATATATATATATATATATATATATATATATATAGTATTATATATATATTAATTAATAAATACAGAGAGCATGTTATTGTGCTCAGAATAATGTTAATATCGCGCATAAGCTTTTACCTGATAAATAAACCCTAAGCTGAAAAAAAAAATTGCATCTGGGTTAAATATGAATTAATAGGGAATGATTGGATGATTGTTTACGAGATAATCACCCATGCAATTATATAAGCTGCTTATGTCGGAGGCTGCTGCGAGCCTGGTCACCCATTACACCACTTCGAAACCCATTAGTTAAATTGTGAGCTGGTGTTGAATGTTATTATGATGCTGTTATTGCTGCTGCTGATGCTGCTGAAGATGATGCCGCTTGCTGCTGCTGCTGCTGCTGTTTTTGGTGTGGTTGCTGCTGCTCTTGTCCAGCTCACTATCCTCACTACCCAACTCGCTATCATCACTACCCAACTCACTATCCTCATCACTCAACTCACTATCCTCACTACTCAACTCACTATCCTCACTACCCAACTCGCTATCCTCACTACCCAACTCACTATCCTCACTACCCAACTCACTATCCTCACTACCCAACTCGCTATCACGCATAGAAGTGAACACACGTTTTTCCGACCCATCCTAGAAGTGAAGGGACGACGACGTTTCAGTCCGTCCTGGATCATTCTGAATCACGACTTGAAAATGGTCCACGGCACGGACCGAAACGTCCGTCGTCCCTTCACTTGTCTAGATGTGTGGTCTGGTCTACTCTAAATTCTTGTTTCTGACAGTCTATCGACCCGTCTGTGAGATATGTGAAGCTGTCAGGATGCCAAGTTTGCTTCCAAATTCACCAAATTCACAACGGCGTACAATCTCCACACAATGAACAAATCCACAAAGGGCCGTGACGAGGATTCGAACCTGCGTCCAAGAGAATCCCAGACGCTGCCTTAATCGCACTGAGCTACCCGACAGTGGTCAAAGCGATGTGAAACCCGAGAAGTTCTAGTTGAACTGTTGTTCCCTTTGATGCATTCACCGTTATGTGATCTCTACTCATCCACACAATCACAAGAGGGGTCGCTACGAGGAAGCAGATACAATTGTCATCGTACAGAGACGCAATACTTCGTCATGCGACCCTACCCGGCAATAACGTAACTTACTGTAATTCAAGTCAATTACAGCCGAGAGTTGCAGGGGTCAGAAGGGCACAGGGGATGACCTTCACATGACGTGTGGTTATTAACGGCGTTCTACTAATGACTCAACTTCCACTATACCGAAAGATTTTTTGTTAGGTAATTTAAAGGTTTTGTTATATTCTTCTTTCTGATATCATGCTAATCCCTTCCCTCTATCCAGCCACCCCCCCTCCTCCTCCTCCTCTTCCTTTCCAAATACACCTGAACCCCTCCTCAAACACCCGACCCATCACCAAACACGCGACCCCATCACCAAACACGCGACCCCATCACCAAACACGCGACTCCATCACCAAACACCCGACCCCAGCACCAACGCGACCCCATCACCAAACACGCGACTCCATCACCAAACACCCGACCTTTCAGTCACCAACCCCGACCCCATCACCAAACCAACCTCGACCCCATCACCAAACACCCGACACCATCACCAACACCCGACCCATCACCAAACACGCGACCCCATCACCAAACACCCGACCCCCATCACCAAAAACCCGACCCCATCACCAAACACGCGACCCCATCACCAAACACCCGACCCTCATCACCAAACACCCGACCCCATTACCAAACACCCGACCCCATCACCAAACACCGACCCCATCACCAAACACCCGACTCCATCACCAAACCCCGACCCCATCACCAAACACGCGACCCCAGCCCCTCCATAAACAACCCGACCCCGATTGAGCACAAACACCCGACCGCCATCACCAAACACGCCGACCAGTGCACCAAGACCCCTACCAAATCACCCGACCCGGACCCCGATCACCAAAACACGCCGACTTCGCATCACCAAAAACACCCCCCCGGACCCCATCACCAAACCAACCTCGACCCCATCACCAAACACCCGACCAACCAGCATCACCAAACCAACCTCGACCCCACACCAAACACACCCGACCCCATCACCAAACACCCGACCCATCACCAAACCGACCGCCAGCACCACACCTACCCATCACCAACACCCGACCCCATCACCAAACACGCGACCCCATCACCAAACACGCGACCCCATCACCAAACACGCGACCCCATCACCAAACACGCGACCCCATCACCAAACACGCGACCCCATCACCAAACACGCGACCCCATCACCAAACACGCGACCCCATTACCAAACACCCGACCCCATCACACAAACACCCGACCCCATCACAAACACCGACCCCATCACCAACACCCGACCCCATCCACCAAACCAACCCTGCCCCCACACTGCCAGAACAGACCTCACCCCACCAGTCATCGTCACTATAGGTGTACCACGTACCTCTTTTCCTCTCCCACTCTCCTCTTTCTCACTCGTCCCTTCTCCCCCTTCCCTTCCATCCCTCTTCCCTTCCATTCCCTCTGACAGCTCTTGATCTCCTGTCACTCTTCGTCCCCTTCTTTCCCAGGTGGAGGAGGAATCCAAGATGGAGGCGAGACGGGTACATGTGAAGGGTACCGTTGGAAACAGGATACATTAGTCACGAAAGCAGACGAGATGTCTGCCTTAGTGGCAACTGTATCAAGTCAATTATGTGTGTCACTTGTTAAAGACAAAACTGAAGGCGAGTGTCCAGGATGGTAGATAGAGAGAGCTGGAGATAGGGGGTGGAAAATAGAGGGCCTGGCAGGATGGTGTATGGGGGTGGGAAAGAGGCCTGGCAGATGATGGGGGTGGAAAAAGAGGCCTGGCAGAGAACATCACTAGGGGTGGGGGGGAAGGTTACTCGAAGTGTTTGGTGATGTCGACGACTTGCTGATGTCAGGCAATCAATGCACGCAATGGTTTTGCAAGCAGGAACTAACACATGGCTTATTTAAAAGTATGCCTTTCCATTGGAGACTTTCAGCGGCCGTGGAGAGGGTGGGACCTGCTGGCCTTCGGGTAACAAGCTTCTCCCCGAATCAACCTACCCTGGCTTTGCGCCCTGGTGAGGCCACTCCTGGCCAGGCCGACACCAGAGGCGCAACTCCTTAGTCTCCCGAGACTGTGAATGCCAACTATGTCGCATGATGCAGGCGATGAGTCACAATAACGTGGCTGAATATGTTGACCATGACCACACACTAGAACGTGAGGGACGACGACGTTCCGGTCCGTCCTGGACCCATTCTCAAGTCAGTGTTGTGGCACTTTGAGTGAATATGCCATGTGTCCAAACTTACTTGTAGGCTCACCGATATGGGCGGAAATACATATGAGCACTAATGCATTAATTCCTACATGACTCAACTGATATGAATGTAAATACCCGTCAATTAAAGCTGAAAGGCCCACATAAGCATTGTTTCATTTCCAATTCACTGTGCTGGATCACGACCAAGGACAAACAGCCCTGTACCCACCGTCCAAAACATTATGGACTGCTGAAACTAAGCTGCCCCCCTTGTTTGCCAGAGATAGTGGAAAGTGAATATAAGATTGTCTACAAGATTTGCAGCACATGTGGGACACGTTTTGCAGCACGCAGGTACATGCACTTATGCAATCTCTCTGCTTTGATGTTACTGAAAGTTGGAAAATAAGTTTGCAGTGACCGAGTCTGGTATTCCAAACTTGCTACAGTGACAAACTCCGATGAGCGAAGACTGGTGGAGGTTATTTTAACTGACAATCGATAATACCTAGAGTAGGGAGCAAACATCAGGCGCGTAAATGTTGGTGTTGATATTACTGAAGAGCTGAGGTAAGGCACGAGGGAATGTTATTGATCCACGGATAAGGGAAATATTATATCGAGAATATTTATAGCACGGTAAGGGGGAAGATGTGACTGAAGTACACATATGTATGACACGGTATAACAATTGTGATATTAACCGTA
The DNA here is from genome assembly GCA_020271785.1 of Procambarus virginalis. Classification (NCBI taxonomy): domain Eukaryota; kingdom Metazoa; phylum Arthropoda; class Malacostraca; order Decapoda; family Cambaridae; genus Procambarus; species Procambarus virginalis. The sequence goes on from WNGS01164437.1 coordinate 20,131,313, forward strand.
TTAAAATATGAAACACCAAATCGACACAAAACATGGACAAAATACTGGTATGATATGGGTGCTGTGATTTATGGAACAAATTAATCGATAATGGTAATAGAATTTAATAAGTAATAATAGAATAAAAGAAAA
>WNGS01164437.1:20134544-20154846 GCA_020271785.1 Procambarus virginalis
ACTACAATATTCAACACTAACTACAATATTCAACACACTGTAACTACAATATTCAACACACTGTAACTACGATATTCAACACCACTGTAACTACGATATTCAACACACTGTAACTACAATATTCAACACTAACTACAATATTCAACACACTGTAACTACGATATTCAACACTAACTACAATATTCAACACACTGTAACTACGATATTCAACACCACTGTAACTACGATATTCAACACACTGTAACTACAATATTCAACACACTGTAACTACGATATTCAACACCACTGTAACTACGATATTCAACACACTGTAACTACAATATTCAACACTAACTACAATATTCAACACACTGTAACTACGATATTCAACACTAACTACAATATTCAACACACTGTAACTACGATATTCAACACTAACTACAATATTCAACACACTGTAACTACAATATACAACACACTGTAACTACAATATTCAACACACTGTAACTACAATATTCAACACCACTGTAACTACAATATTCAACACACTGTAACTACAATATTCAACACACTGTAACTACAATATTCAACACACTGTAACTACGATATTCAACACACTGTAACTACAATATTCAACACACTGTAACTACAATATTCAACACCACTGTAACTACAATATTCAACACACTGTAACTACAATATTCAACACACTGTAACTACAATATTCAACACACTGTAACTACAATATTCAACACACTGTAACTACAATATTCAACACACTGTAACTACAATATTCAACACACTGTAACTACAATATTCAACACACTGTAACTACAATATTCAACACACTGTAACTACAATATTCAACACACTGTAACTACGATATTCAACACACTGTAACTACAATATTCAACACACTGTAACTACAATATTCAACACACTGTAACTACGATATTCAACACACTGTAACTACAATATTCAACACACTGTAACTACAATATTCAACACACTGTAACTACAATATTCAACACACTGTAACTACAATATTCAACACCACTGTAACTACAATATTCAACACACTGTAACTACAATACCACTATCAAATCAACACACTGTAACTACAATATTCAACACACTGTAACTACAATATTCAACACACTGTAACTACAATATTCAACACACTGTAACTACAATATTCAAACCACTGTACTACGCCACTAACTACAATACGTTCAACACACTGTAACTACAATATTCAAACACGAACTGACACTGAACTACAATACGCTTCAACACACTGTAACTACAATATTCAACACCACTCTAACTACAATATTCAACACACTGTATACTATTCAACAACAACTCGATACTCAACACTACTGAAACTACATTTTATATACAATATGCAACATTCAAAATATAAACAAATCAAGTACATCATTCATTCATTCAATAAAAAACCCATAACAAAATACACATAGTGAACATAATTACACAATAGTTCAAATAATAAGATAACAACTTTGATAACATTCATAGGAATACTACAAAAAAACAGAGAAACATTAATAATTTGTCATCTTCCATTTTATAGCAAAATTCATCCAACTCTTGACACTAAAGATTTGTTTGAGAACAATAAATTTAATACAGATTCTTAGAATTAATGTGAAAAGCATATAGGCAAAACAAAACAAAAAATATATGATAAGATGAAACTGGAAGATTAAATATAACCTGAATTCTCATCAATGTTTTCATGGCGTATATAGTAGCATACTATTCTCCTCATGATGACACAAATTTCCTTGAGAATCATTATCAACCTACGGAGGAGCTTACCACTTTAAGACGGCCAGGTTAGTCATCATCTTGGCGGGCAAGGTGTTCTATCTCACGGGGACAGGCTGTGTAACTCTCCTGAGATGTGTACTCAGCCAACAGCCATGAGGGAGATGGGCGTGTGCCTCACACGGCAGCCATGAGCTGGACACCACTATGTCCACAAACACACTACTCACACATATTCATTCTTGCCACTATGTCCACAAACACACTCACTCATGCACGTTTATTCATGCCACTATGTCCACAAACACACTACTCATACACGTTCATCCCTGCCACTATGACGACACACTATCACATCTACCTTAAACACAATACTCACACACAATCATCCTAGTTCGTGTGTAATATAGAATAAACAATACTATCCCTCTCGTGTTTATGGGGAGACCATTCCCATCCATTGCAGGTAATAAGCATATAAGCTCTCTTCTCAACACACACACACAGTTTCAACCCTTTTAAGCAGTTTATTGTTAATGTGTTGAGATCACTGTAGTGTGTGTTTATGTGTGTGTCTGTGTACTCACCTTGTGGAATTGCACAAGGTGAGTAATTGTAGTGGTGCGAGTGTGGTGAAGATGGTGAGGCTGGTGTAGTGTGGAGCGTGTAGTGAGGAAGGTGGGGCTGGTGTACACTCCACCACCACAACTTTAAGATCTCTGGGAGTGTCCTGACTGGCGAGGACGATATAATGAACTACGAGACACCGCCTCCAAGCCCCTGCTCCATGCTACAACTTTGGTGTAAAACCTACCAAAATTAAACCAAACATTTTACGAAACACCTACATCATCTACCCCTCTTCTGCCCTTTCTGCTACGATATTTTTCTTCCTAACATGAAGCTTGAAGCGAACTAAGTTTCGAAGATAGCGTTAAATCGAAGATATCAAATTAGCATTGAAAAGATTAAGGTTGAATGTCATCTCTAATTATTTACATTTCATCTACCAGAAAGAAACTGACTGTCTACTTAGAAGTGAAGGATCTACCCCTCACATAGTTGTCAAGTAGACGGAATTGTCTGAGAGTCTTACATACATAGTCTATTACTTAAAAATCTTGGGTAGATATTTCTAATATGAGGGCCTTTAATTTGGGAGAAGCCAATTAAAAAAAAGTGTCATATTTAATAAAGTGTATCACCTGAACGTGTCATTCTAGTGTCAGATTATATCTTTTGGGACTCAAATTACACAAATAAGACATTTTCTAGGAAAGAATGACTCAAGTTACAGTAATCACAAAAAATACAAAAATAAATAAAAAATCGTAAATACACTACATGTTTGCACGTGTAAATTAACTTTAGAATTAACATCCATCAATTTTTAACTGAAATGACATTACCTGAGAAAATCCATAGTGATGAGGGTTCGAACCTATGCGGAGGGTGTTCCCACGCACACGCTTCTAGCCACTAGACCACGACATGGTGCTAGGAATTGCAACCTGAAGTTCTACTGAACAGACGAGGGCTTCCTGAGGCTTTCGAAACAGGATTTTCTCACCATCCTCCCCCCATGCACTCTGGCTCTGGCATGTAGGAATGTTCCACCTCTGACGCTCCTCTTTCAATACGCAGACAGTAATCACACTAAAGTGACTGCATCAAGAAATATCATTTTCTCGTGGATGCAGTCAAGTTAGAGGCTCTGGGGGTCCAAGTGAATGTTTTATATATATATATATATATATATATATATATATATATATATATATATATATATATATATATATATATATCATTTCGATTAGAACCATCGATTAGAAAATCGAGGTCCTGCCAGTACTCAGTGAAGTCGTAGTTCTAAGGGCCCGGGTTCGATTCCCCGGCGGAGGCGGTGAACAAATGCGCAAAGTTTCTTTCACCCTGATACCCTTGTTCACCTAGCAGTAAATAGGTACCTGGGAGTTTGACAGCTGCTACGGGTTGCTTCCTGGATGTGTGTGTGTGAAAAAAATCAGTTGATTGAATGACAGTTGAGAGGCAGGCCCAAAGAGCCAGAGCTCAACCCCGCAAGCGCAACTAGGTGACTACTCACAGAGACAAATTGAAGTACAATTTATCACAAAAATACATAAATCAAACACACTATTTAAACCCATTCAGTTCAACTATATATTTTCAAATATATGCAAAGTGTGTCTTTGCATAAATTTGCATATCATTGGCATTTTTACGCGGAGAAAAATTATATATAAAAGCGAATTCAACTTTCAGTTATGGTCCGGTACAGCGAGCTGTAGCTAGGCTTCCCTGGGTAAATACTTACAGATTTCCCTGGGTAAGACTTCCCCGGGGACACTAATGTCAACTCTCCTCCCTTGGGACACCTACGTAATATATATCAATTACAAATGTATTCACGCGCTTAATTATGGGTAAATTGTGTTTAAGTTTGTCTCTCTCGCCTCGCCCTTTTTTGAATAAATGTTTTTCATATTTATGTTCTTAAAGTGTTGTGTTCTTCAGTGCCATTGGGGTTGAAGAACAGGTTGATAATAGAGCTTGAGGATAGAGAGCCTGGGACCGACTCTGGCAGACCCTGCTCCTTGTGGAAGAGAAACTAAGATGAGAACGTATGTCTCTTGTGTAATTTGTTCTTGTGACTTGCATAGATTTGGTTGGCTGAGGTTTTAAAGCTGTTGGTGATGTGGTGGCAGTGGTTGTGGTGCTATGACACTCTTTAGTCTGTCTGCTATCCTCGGCCCAGAATAGGGGCTTCACAAGCCACAAACATCTGCTATCTAGACCGCCTGCCACTTTTCATTTCCTACTCTTCAACACACACTATTTTCCCGCTACCATTATCTTCACACATCTGTAAACACACCCGCCTCGTCTATGACGTATATTTCGTGTTTTTTTTTTTACACTTTTACGATCTTCGTACCCAAGGAAAAATTAGCATTCATTTGTACTCTAATAAAACTTTGTCTTTGAGGAATTTAAACTCATTTCAACACCGAGGTGCTCTAATCATTTGTCACGTTGATTGCCGAGATGTTTTCAAAGTTTATCTTCCAGCGTAACTTAATGGTGCGCCACTTAAAGTAAGGTATTTACACTTATACAATAAGTTATTTCTAAAATATAGAAATATCTTCTGTATTTTAAACCGTGGCAAATGTGCCGTACCAGCAGCAAGGAGAAGAATAGCATCATTAACATACTTAACCACTGGAACATTATCTAACACAGTGCACAGTTACAGCCACAACAGACCACTGGAACATTATCTAACACAGTGCACAGTTACAGCCACAACAGACCACTGGAACATTATCTAACACAGTGCACAGTTACAGCCACAACAGACCACTGGAACATTATCTAACACAGTGCATAGTTACAACCACAACAGACCACTGGAACATTATCTAACACGGTACACAGTTACAAACCCATTAAGATTTCAACTTAGATTCAACAGAGCAGAAGAAGTTGTTAAACACATATGGCAAAATCTTACTGAAGCGACCATACGAGTCATAAATACTCATACTCCGCCCAAGTAAAACAGAAACAAGCAACACTTAGTGGGTCTGCCAGAGGCTTAGGGCCCGCCCAGTGGGCCAGCCCGAGGCTTAGGGCCCAGCCAGTGGGCCAGCCAGAGGCTTAGGGCCCGCGCAGTGAGCCAGCCAGAGGCTTAGGGCCCGCGCAGTGGGCCAGCCAGAGGCTTAGGGCCCGCGCAGGGGGCCAGCCAGAGGCTTAGGGCCCGCGCAGTGGGCCAGCCAGAGGCTTAGGGCCCGCGCAGTGGGCCAGCCAGAGGCTTAGGGCCCGCCCAGTGGGCCAGCCAGAGGCTTAGGGCCCACCCAGTGGGCCAGCCAGAGGCTTAGGGCCCGCCCAGTGGGTCAGCCAGAGGCTTAGGGCCCGCGCAGTGAGCCAGCCAGAGGCTTAGGGCTCGCCCAGTGGGCCAGCCAGAGGCTTAGGGGCCCGCCCAGTGAGCCAGCCAGAGGCTTAGGGCTCGCCCAGTGGGCCAGCCAGAGGCTTAGGGGCCCGCCCAGTGGGCCAGCCAGAGGCTTAGGGCTCGCCCAGTGGGCCAGCCAGAGGCTTAGGGGCCCGCCCAGTGGGCCAGCCAGAGGCTTAGGGCCCGCCCGGTGGGCCAGCCAGAGGCTTAGGGCTCGCCCAGTGGGCCAGCCAGAGGCTTAGGGGCCCGCCCAGTGGGCCAGCCAGAGGCTTAGGGCCCGCGCAGTGGGCCAGCCAGAGGCTTAGGGCCCGCCCAGTGGGCCAGCCAGAGGCTTAGGGCTCGCCCAGTGGGCCAGCCAGAGGCTTAGGGCCCGCGCAGGAATATCACTGTGAAAAAAACGTACCTAATACAGCCCAATCGTATATTCTCATCACGTATGAGGGAGGTAATGAGTTGGTAACGTGCAAACAGGAGCCTGTCTAGGTGGGTGTGAGGTACCTCACTCCTCCCTCCATACTTCCTCACAATTATCGCTCATCGGTAAACTATTGTGGAGTTAGTATACAATTGTCAAAATTTGTTCCTAGGATGTATGTAATATGATCAAATAACATGTAATTTATGTATAAAAGTACTGGGGGTGGTGGTTCTGGAGGGGGGGGGGGCTCTGGGGGTGGTGGTTCTGGGGGGTAGTGGTTCTGGGGGGGGGGGCTCTGGGGGTGGTGGTTCTGGGGGTGGTGGTTCTGGAGGGGGGGGGCTCTGGGGTGGTGGTTCTGGGGGTGGTGGTTCTGGAGGGGGGGGCTCTGGGGGTGGTGGTTCTGGGGGTGGTGGTTCTGGGGGTGGTGGCTCTGGGGTGGTGGTTCTGGGGGTAGTGGTTCTGGGGGTGGTGGTTCTGGGGGTAGTGGTTCTGGGTGTGGTGGTTCTGGGGGTGGTGGTTCTGGAGGGGGGGGCTCTGGGGGTGGTGGTTCTGGCGGGGTAGTGGTTCTGGGGTGGTGGTTCTGGGGGTGGTGGCTCTGGGGTGGTGGTTCTGGAGGGGGTGGTTCTGGGGGTAGTGGTTCTGGGTGTGGTGGTTCTGGGGGTGGTGGTTCTGGGTGTGGTGGTTCTGGGGTGGTGGTACTGAGGGTGGTGGTTCTGGGGGTGGTGGTTCTGGAGGGGGGGCTCTGGGGGTGGTGGTTCTGGGGGTGGTGGTTCTGGGGGTGGTGGCTCTGGGGTGGTGGTTCTGGGGGTAGTGGTTCTGGGGGTAGTGGTTCTGGAGGGGGGGAGGTTCTGGGGGTGGTGGTTCTGGGGGTGGTGGTTCTGGGGGTGGTGGTTCTGGGGGTGGTGGTTCTGGGGTGGTGGTTCTGGAGGTGGTGGTTCTGGGGGTGGTGGTTCTGGGGGTGGTGGTTCTGGGGGGTAGTTGTTCTGGGGGGTAGTGGTTCTGGGGGTAGTGGTTCTGGGGTGTACTGGTTGTGGGGGGGGGGGGGCTCTGGGGGTGCCAGCCCCCATTCTGGTCGTTAGAGGTGAGTGTCGTCAATGAACTAGCGTACACATCGCTATAATGTTCAAACTATGCGATAGTTGTTAATTAACCAGAGTTTGCTCTAAGGTAATTACCATCAGAGTTTCCTCAATATAATAGAGTTATTAGCTTGGGCCAGTAGGCGCTGACTCGCCTATAGTTCAGAAACGCTAATGGTCGGTAACGAGGTTGTTAGCCTCTGCACGATGGACTAATTCGTTCGTTGAGGATATAATTACTAAAAGTAATTTTGATTTGGCTTATGCGAGGGCAGTAGCAATCTGGGTTGCAATTCTTTTTACCATGTCGTGGCGCAGTCGACTAAGGCCCGTCTGGGATCACTCCGGACGTAGGTTCGAATCCGCATCACGGCCCTGCGGTGTTTCCTCGCATAAATGTACGCGCGGGTCGAGCTTTAGCTCCTTGGCTCCTCTTTTCAGATCCAGTGTTGTAATGACTGCCGGTCAATATTCGTCCCGTTCTCGCCGGCGTTCCCAGCGTCCAGAAACTGTTGTACTAAAGTGCCTTACCCTAACCTGTCAGTGAAGCTACGAACAGAAAACGGGGCAGTATGTCATTTTCTAGTACGACAGTTTTTGGCCTTAGGAAACTTATACGTCCAAATGGGACGTGGTATTGCGATAACAGGTTACGATATCTCCCTTATGATAGCGTCTCCTCTTGAGAGAGGAAAGGTGGGTAGGTTATCTTGAGGTTATCTTGAGATGATTTCGGGGCTTAGCGTCCCCGCGGCCCAGTCCTCCATTTTGTTCCACACCCCCAGGAAGCAGCCCGTAGCAGCTGTCTAACTCCCAGGTACCTATTTACTGGTAGCTGAACAGGCTGAAACTCTGCCCATTTGTTTCCGCCTCCACCATGAATCGAACCCTAAACCTTAAGACTACGAATCCCGAGCGCAGTCCACTCAGCTATCAGGGCCCCAAACCTGTTGCAGGATACCCACCTAACATGTAACACACACAGAGCTGTAGCGAGCCTTTAATACAGACTATGTAACCATTCCTGAAATTAACACACACCGAAACTACGACGTTGGTACAACGTTCGAACAAGTTTTAACACCTCCTAACCAGTTATAACAACCAATATAGCAAGTTGTAACAACGTTCTAACACGTCATAAACACGTTAAGCCAAGATGTAACAACTTTATTACAAGTTGTAACAAGCGGAACATAGAGACAGTTTCGGTTTGTGCTTCCAGGACAGTGTATAAGATTGAGGTTTTCAGTTTCGGTTTGTGCTTCCAGGACAGTGTATAAGATTGAGGTTTTCAGTTTCGGTTTGTGCTTCCAGGACAGTGTATAAGATTGAGGTTTTCAGTTTCGGTTTGTGCTTCCAGGACAGTGTATAAGATTGAGGTTTTCAGTTTCGGTTTGTGCTTCCAGGACAGTGTATAAGATTGAGGTTTGTCTTAGTGTCTTACAATGGAAGAAAGTAAGAGGTGAATGAGGGGTATTATGAAGCTGGGAAACTTCTGTAAATCTTGAAAGACTTTGACTACGTCTTCGTTACGGCCTCACTAAATGACTTCTGGTAATTATGCTGATGAGTCGACCTTTTTTTTATCTTACCGCTGAGAGAAAGTTTTTATTCAAGAAATTCTGAAGGATTTGGAATAATGAACTGTTTGGTCAAATTACTTTTCTGCAGGACGGAGTTTTGTGCATGAAATTGTGATAAATATATCCTAGCACATATTAATGTGTGACTGTGCATAGCAGCACAGTCCTAGCACACAGGCATAGCAGTACAGGCTAGTCCCAGAACTAAGAGGCATGAGTTATGAGGATAGAGTCCAATAGGCTCAGGAACCTGTACACCAGTTGATTGACAGTTGAGAGGCGGGACTAAAGAGCCAGAGCTCAACCCCCGCAAGCACAAATAGGTGAGTACAGTCCTAGCACTCAGGCATAGCAGCACAGTTCTAGCACACAGGTATAGCTCTGAAAATCTAGTACACAAATGCCGATGGATTGCCAAATAAAGCAGATGAACCCAAAGAAAGGACTGAGGAAACAGACCCTGATGTAATAGCATTAGTAGAAACTAAACTATATAGAGGAGGAGGATGAGGTGTGCCGCTGCTGGTAAAAAGAAACAGGGTCTCGGAAGAGCTTTCCTTACAGGTGGCGAGCAACGCCAGAAACTGCATTGTGGGATTATTTCGTTGGATGGTTAGAAACTGATTGTGGCTGTAATCTACAACTCCTCAGAAAATCCCAATAAACCGAGGCAAGAATATTAAATTACGAACACAGCTTGCTTGGATATCCTCCAAGTGGTGGATATCCTCCAAGTGGTGGATATCCTTCAAGGGTGGTGTGGCTGGCTAACATCAGAACTGCTTTTAGAAACTTGTATAAGGAATTATTCAGAACCTTCTATACCACGTATGTAAGACCAATCCTGGAGTATGCGACCCCAGCATGGAGCCCGTGCCTTGTCAAGCACAATACGAAGCTGGAAAAGGTTCAGAGGCATGCCACTAGACTAGTCCAAGAACTAAGAGGCATGAGTTACGAGGAAAGGTTGCGTGAACTGCACCTCACGTCACTGGAAGACAGAAAGAGCAAGGGGAGGTTACCACTTACAAAATTCTCAGGGGAATTAACAGGGTAGATGAGGACGGATTATTTAACACGGGTGGTACACGCACAAGGGGACACAGGTGGAAACTGAGTACCCAAAGACCCACATAGACATTAGAAAGTACTCTTTCAGTGTCAGAGAAGTTAACAAATGGAATGCATTAGGCAGTGATGTGGTGGAGGATGGCTCCATACACAGCTTCAGATGTAAATATGATTGAGCTCAATAAACTCAGGAAACCTGTACACCAGTTGATTGACAGTTGAGTGGCGGGATTAAAGAGGCGAAACTCAACCCCTTGAAACACAACTAGGTGAGTACATGCTAAGAAGTACCGGAAACTATGACAATTTAGTCATTGAGAAATATGTGTGACCAGCGCTGAGTAGGACGACTCCAAGAAGAAGCAGGTGGACAAAGAAATATATTTTACCCTAGGCAAGGGTTATCTGTGGACTGTCACCTATCCTTCCCCTTCACCACCCCACTACCCTTCACCTCTTGACCTATCCACCCTTACAGATATTCCCTGTTTATCTATCCTTTCCCTTCTGCCTCCCATTCCTCTCTGTACTGAACTTCCTCACGCTCCCCCCACCTGTGGGACTGTCAACACCCCCACCCCACCTGTGGGGCTGTCAACACCACCCTCCACCTGTGGGGCTGTCAACACCACCCTCCACCTGTGGGGCTGTCAACACCACCCTCCACCTGTGGGACTGTCAACACCACCCTCCACCTGTGGGACTGTCAACACCCCCCCCCCACCTGTGGGACTGTCAACACCCTCCCCACCTGTGGGACTGTCAACACCCTCCCCACCTGTGGGACTGTCAACACCCCCACACCTGTGGGACTGTCAACACCCCCTCCACCTGTGGGGCTGTCAACACCCACCCCCCACACCACCTGTGGGTCTGTCAACACCCCCCTCCACCTGTGGGACTGTCAACCCCCCCCCCACACCTGTGGGACTGTCAACACCCCCCCCACACCTGTGGGACTTTCATCACCCTCCCCACCTGTGGGGCTGTCAACACCCCCCACCCACCTGTAGGTCTGTCAACACACCCCCCACCCCACCTGTGGGACTGTCACACACCCCCCACCCCACCTGTGGGACTGTCAACCACCCCACCCCACCTGTGGGACTGTCAACACACCCCCCACCACCTGTGGGACTGTCAACACACCCCCCACCCACCTGTGGGACTGTCAACACACCCCCCACCCCACACCTGTGGGACTGTCAACACAGGTCCCAGCGAAATCCTCGGCGGGATAGTCACTACCGACATCCAGCATCCTGTAAGGATATGGGCGCTCATATACCCAGCGAAGTCCTCGCGGTGAATACAACACTGCCAGACGGCCCACACACACGCTGCTGTATCTTGTATTAATGACCGGAGCACTTGCTAAGCCGCCGGCAAAGTCTCTCACACACACACACACACACACACACACACACAACACACAACACACACACACACCCACACACACAACACACACACACACACACACACACTCTTCTCTCTCTCTCCTTTTGCCAATAGCTATCAAAGAGCGGCTAATTTGCTTGTTAACTCGACCCCAAAAGTTGGGGGTTAAAGTGTGGTAAATAATTACCTCAGTGAAACCTCGGTATGGGATGAGGGGGAGGGGGGGGGGAGGGGGGGGAGTAAGTTGGGGGAGAGGGAAATGTTTTGCTTTCATGGGGATTGGCCTGTTGGACCAAGTTATCACAAGTGGAGCCTGGCCTCAGGCCTGCCTGCTTGGGGAGTAGGAGAACTCCCAGAATGCTCTCTCCTGGTATGCTCCAGGTATGCTATAGGTATGCTCCAGGTATGCTATAGGTATGCTCCAGGTATGCTATAGGTATGCTATAGGTATGCTATAGGTATGCTCCAGGTATGCTATAGGTATGCTCCAGGTATGCTGTAGGTACGCTCCAGGTATGCTACAGGTATGCTGTAGGTATGCTCCAGGTATGCTCCAGGTTGCTCCAGGTATGCTTTCCTTGTGCTGCGTTTCTTGGGAGATGTTTCAGGTGAAGTCACTTGCACCTGTCATGATTAGCAATGTTTACACGCGTAGTGTGGATTTTTCTCAAGGTTAAGGAATGTTGTGTGTTTCTTAACGACAGGTTTGTCTGCGTTGTCTGTGTTGTCTGCGTGTCTTGTCATTGTGTTGTCTGTGCGTCTTGTCATTGTCTTGTCTGCGCGTCCTGTCATTGTGTTGTCTGCGCGTCCTGTCATTGTGTTGTCTGCGTGTCTTGTCATTGTGTTGTCTGTGCGTCTTGTCATTGTCTTGTCTGCGCGTCCTGTCATTGTGTTGTCTGCGCGTCCTGTCATTGTGTTGTCTGCGTGTCTTGTCATTGTGTTGTCTGCGCGTCCTGTCATTGTCTTGTCTGCGCGTCTTGTCATTGTGTTGTCTGCGCGTCTTGTCATTGTGTTGTCTGCGCGTCTTGTCATTGTGTTGTCTGCGCGTCTTGTCATGTGTTGTCTGCGCGTCCTGTCATTGTGGTGTCTGCGCGTCCTGTCATTGTGTTGTCTGCAGACTTCCTGCTGTTATAACTCACTCGGTTATTATTAAGGTGTTTATGTAATCGCTTGTGTGTGCGTACTCTCCTAGTTCTATGTACCTACGTGTGCTTGCGGGGGTTGAACTTTGGCTCTTTGATCCTGCCTCTCCACTGTCAATCAACTGGTGTACAGATTCCTGAGCCTACTGAGAAGAAATATTGCCGGAACAACCGTGGACATCTTCAAGAGAAAATTAGACTGTTTTCTAAAAGACGTTCTGGACCAACCGGGTGTGGTGGGTATGTGGGCCTGCGGGCCGCTCCAAGCAACAGCCTGGTGGACCAAACTCTCACAAGTCAAGCCTGGCCTCGGGCCGGGTTTGGGGAGTAGAAGAACTCCCAGAACCCCATCAACCAGGTATCAACCAGGTACTGGGCTCTATCATATCTACATTTGAAACTGTATGGAGTCAGCCTCCACCACATCACTGCCTAATGCATTCCACCTGTTAACTACTCTGACACTGAAAAAGTTTTCTTCTTTCCAAATGAGCCACGTCACTGTTCCTCATTTGGGTACTCAGTTTCCCCTGTGTCCCCTTGTTCGCGTACCACCCGTGTTAAACAGTTTATCTTTATCTACCCTGTCAATTCCCCTGAGAATTTTGTAGGTAGTGATCATGTCTCCCCTTACTCTTCTGTCTTATAGTGTCGTGAGGTGCATTTCTCACAGCCTTTCTTCGTAACTCATGCCTCTTAGTTCTGGGACTAGCCTAGTGGCATATCTCTGAACTTTTTCAAGCTTCGTCTTGTGCTTGACAAGGCGAAGTTGATGGTGTGTGTGTGTAATCACCTAGTTGTACTCACCTAGTTGTGCTTGCGTGGGTTGAGCTCTGGCTCTTTGGTCCCGCCTCTCAACCGTCAATCAACAGATGTACAGGTTCCTGAGCCTATTGGGCTCTATCATATCTACACTTGAAACTGTGTATGGAGTCAGCCTCCACCACGTTACTTCCTAATGCATTCCATTTGTCAACCACTCTGACACTAAAAAAGTTCTTTCTAATATCTCTGTGGCTCATTTGGGCACTCAGTTTCCACCTGTGTCCCCTAGTGCGTGTGCCCTTTGTGTTAAACAGCCTGTCTTTATCAACCCTGTCGATTCCCCTGAGAATCTTGAATGTGGTGATCATGTCCCCCCTAACTCTTCTGTCTTCAACGAGGTGAGGTTTTAATTCCTGCAGTCGCTCCTCGTAGCTCATACCTCTCAGCTCGGGTACTAGTCTGGTGGCAAACCTTTGAACCTTTTCCAGTTTATTCTTATGCTTGACTAGATAGGACTCCATGCTGGAGCCGCATACTCCAGGATTAGTCTGACATATGTGGTATATAATGTTCTGAAAGATTCCTTACACAAGTTTCTAAAGGCCGTTCTTATGTTAGCCACCTGGCATATGCTGCTGATGTTATCCTCTTGATATGAGCTTCAGGGGACAGGTCTGGCGTGATATCACCCCCAGGTCTTTCTCTCTCTCTGAATCTCTTGAAGTATTTCATCTCCCAAATGATACCTTGTATCTGGTCTCCTGCTTCCTACCCCTATCTTCATTACATTACATTTGCTTGGGTTAAACTCTAACAGCCATTTGTTCGACCATTCCTGTGTGTGTGTGTGTGTGTGTGTGTGTGTGTGTGTGTGTGTGTGTGTGTGTGTGTGTGTGTGTGCACATATACTAATGCGGTTAAGGGTGTTGGTGAAGCCACCGAGCTATAATAGGAGCTCATTACCGGGTGAAGTGAAGACACGTTTGTCAAGGTTAGTGGCACCAGGTGTCTGCAGGTGTAGGGGAAGGGGTGTAGGGGGGGGAGCAGGTGTCTGGGGTGTAGGGGGGAGCAGGTGTCTGGGGAGCTGGGGGGGTGGAGAGAGTGGGGGAGGGAAGCATCAAACGAGATTACAGGTTGCCAATATCTGCCTATGTAGTCTAACAAACTGTAACTAATTCATCAAAATTGTAACAAACCAAATTATCAATGAATTGGGGTTTATTCCTAAGCCAAGCATGAGGCTCTGTAACCATTCAACTACCACCCAGCACGGTCCAAGAGCTTAAACTCGATTTTACAGGCACTAATAGGTGATTAAGATTAGGTGAGAAAAGGATGCTGGTGAACTTGATGGTATTTAAAGTTAACCAATCTATAAGCTTCTTCCGCCATGTCCCGTCTTGCGTGTGTGGGAGGGAGCAGCCAGTGAGAGGGTAGTGTGTGTGTGTGAGGGAATGGGAGTGGGAGGGAGCAGGGAGAGAGAGAGATGGATAACGGAAGAGGGAACGCTCAGTGGGAAGGGACGTGAGATAGAAGTCATCTGTATAAACCAACCTGGGTTCGAGACTCACCTGTATATATAAATTTACGTCAAGTACAGGTGCCGCTCAAGTGACAGGTGTGAGAGGCTTCTCAAAGGGGTTCTGAGGACCGTCTTGAAGGATGAGATGGTGTCAGAAGTGTCACTCAAGTACTTACTAAACCATGACATGACAGCTGTAAGAAGGGTCTGTTCTGATTGGCCATTATATTCTTGGGCCACAAAATAATCCTTTCCCCCGTCCCAGCCGGCCGGCCGAGCGGACAGCACGCTGGACTTGTGATCCTGTGGTCCCGGTTCGATCCCGGGCGCCGGCGAGAAACAATGGGCAGAGCTTCTTTCACCCTATGCCCCTGTTACCTAGCTGTAAAATAGGTACCTGGGTGTTAATCAGCTGTCACGGGCTGCTTCCTGGGGGTGGAGGCCTGGTCGAGGACCGGGCCGCGGGGACACTAAAACCCCGAAATCATCTCAAGATAACCTCTCAAGATATCCCAAATCCTTATCCTGGCCCCTTCCAAGTACCATATAGTCGTAATGGCTTGGTGCTTTCCCCCTGATAATTACCTTATCCCCCCCCCCATCATAGAGTAATAGGCTTAACGCTGTCTCTACTTAATGAGGGATTTTATCCCATTTAAAAATAATTCTGAGTAAAAAAATTAATTTCATAACATATAAGAGCTAAATTTGTATGCAATTCATTTGCATTCAGTAGATGAGTTGGATTATAATAATTTAACATTTTAAAATTTGTGTTTAATTACTTTTGTCGTTTATGCATAATTTGATCTGTTTTGCTCTATACATGTGTGTGTGTGTGTATGTATAGAGCAGATTATAGAGTGCTCTTTACATGTTTCCCACACTCTTCAGCCAAGCATTGTAGGATATTAAGGATATTAGGATATTACAGGGAAGGAGACGGCTCACAGATATCAGCTTCAGGCTCAGCACAGAGCATGCCCAACCACTTGGGCTGGACGGTAGAGCGACGGTCTCGCTTCATGCAGGTCGGCGTTCAATCCCCGACCGTCCAAGTGATTGGGGCACCATTCCTTCCCCCCCCCCTCTGTCCCATCCCAAATCCTTATCCTGACCCCTTCCAAGTCCTATATAGTCGTAATGGCTTGGTGTTTTCTCCTGATAGTTCCATTCCATTTAACACAGAGCACATGAGTCAGCTGATGGTTTAATAATCTCCCCCCCCCCCCCAGACACACAATTTAGATTAAATTGTGGATACGAAGGTAGAGAGAAAGACTCGTTAACTGCTTGTTCCACCGGCAACGTGATGTTCACCTACTTTGGGCTACTCTCGGCTGTGAACGAAGACCACATCGCCAAGTGAGGTGGTATTACTTAGTACCTGGAAATCCCCCCTACTTGATTACGGGCTCACCATAGCCCGTGCTACATGGACCTTTCGTTCTGAGTAGCTAAATCTAAAACAACTCTACTTGAACTGTACAACACAGGTCATATTTTGCCACTCTTCTGGTCAAAATAGGAGTTATTTATTTAACTCTATTCCTGGGGACTTAAAGAACACACTGTTAGCTATGTTGGTGATATGATAAGACATACCACAGGGGTATACTAATACCCAATATATTCTTAACTCTGTATTAGATTCATGTCAGGATCATTCATCTCAGCAGAGAAAAATGAGATACTGACTCAGCATTCATCCCAGACCGTGGAAACTATTCGTAAAGTGTAACAGTTTGACGGATTTCAGCTTAATTATGTAAGCTGATTCAGACACCTTGGTCTTCCGGTCCCTCTGTGGGGTTTATTTACAAAGACAGACAGTATGAAGTGAAGCCTCGAGTCCTCGATCCTGTGGCAAGGAATAATGTCATCTAAGATGTAGTGTCAATGTCAGAAGTGTTGATACAATACACTTGTCAAGTATTGCATATATAGTTGCACCCCTGGCTGCTCTTGTGCCAGAAAAAATTGTTGGAGGGTTTGCAAACAAACGCAACACGAATCCAAAAGGATTATCCTTGGATTTGCCCGTACCTCAGTGATACTTAATATCAGGAACATAGTATTGCTTACAGAAGCCTTCCAGACCTTTATTGAAGGTCAACATTTATATAAATAGATCACTAAAATTGAAATTGAAGGCGATGAGTCACAATAACGTGGCTAAAGTATGTTGACCAGACCACACACTAGAAAGTGAAGGGACGACGACGTTTCGGTCCGTCCTGGACCATTCTGAAGTCGATTGTGACTTGAGAATGGTCAATTCTCAAGTCAATATGAACTTGAACTCAGAATATATGAGAGTCACAATCGTGTCCCAGAGAAATAACAGCACCACTGTTCTGTTCCGTTAGAGAGAAGCTCTTGTATCACAATTGCTAGAATTACAATATCAGAATTACTAGAATTACAGTATCAGAATTATTTCTAGTATCAGAATTACAGTATTCCAGCTGTAATACCTCCCTTCTCACCCAAGCAGCAAAATAAAGATCAGCCCAAAGCTTCGTGTTGAGACAAAGTGAAACGTCTTAAACTTGATTAATACTCTCCTCAAACCAGTATTGGTCTGCTGTTGGCAGACTGAGCGCTTGTCCTTCCCATGGCTCATAAGCCCTCCCTTCTAGTTTTCCTTGGAACTCGACCCACCAATTGATTAACAACCACGTAACTAATTCCTCCTGCATAAACATTGACTGTCAGTTAAGCATTAGCCAGGACTCGAACCCAGACCAAATCGGGGGCGAGACTCGGGACGAGTGTGTTTCCACTGCGCCACCAGTAACCCAAGTGTTTGAAGACAGCATCAGACAGTAATCATAGCGGTTGGAGGCATTCCTAGCATGTAAAAACGTTCTTTTCCTTGATTTGTCTTCAAGATGTCATTTTTTTCTCTTGAATATGTAAAAAACATATTTTCTTTTTGTTAGATCAGTCGATTAAGGCAGTGTCTGGGATGCTCCCGGACGCAGGTTCGAATCCTCGTCACGGCCCTGGTGGAGTTGTTCATATTTTCCTTTTGCTGTGGAAAGTCGAGGAGGGAGAAGGCGACACTATTTACAGTACACTATGCAATAATAATTTATTTCATGACCTTTACCCGTTTATTTGAATAACTTTTTAATTATACAAAAAATTCATTTGATAAACACTTCAGTAATATAATTAAGTTCGCGTTACTGACCAATGGAGCAGCTAATGGAATGTGACTTACATTTTATACACCACCACAATGTCATTATTCCTCGACAGTATAAATGAATCAGTTATTTTATCGCTTCATATAATTTTTTTTTTAGTTATTGTATATATTACCATAAACGGATTAAAAATATTCCGAATGGATTGTAGTATTACCCTCACCCACTGAACTATCTGGGGACACATTCATCTCTCTCTCTTTCTCTCTCCCTTCTCTCTCCTCTCTCCTCTCTCTCTCTCTCTCTCTCTCTCTCTCTCTCTCTCTCTTCTCTCTCTCTCTCTCTCTCTCTCTCTCTGGGGTGGTTTGTCAAGCTTTAGCTCTAATAATAACATAGAGTTACACTATCATGTTTTATCTCTTGTATATAGCAAAGAATATCTCTGCCAAATCTTATCTCTTATTACTAAAGAAGTTACACCATCAAGATTAAACTCGTATCTGTAAGAAAGCTACATAATGAAGCTTGAGCTCACACATATAACAAAGCTACATAGTTAAGATACATAAAAAAAATAGAAATTAAAGATATCTTAATGAAGCAAAAGTTGATTTTAAGCACACTATAAACACCATGGATTAGGATCCACCTGGTGGATGAGGAGGACCTTGTGGATCTTAATCCACATTTTGGCGGATTTAAAGGTCTCCAGATCCTCTGATCGTGTGGTTGAGTTGTGTTTAATATAGGATATTGGGTAGGGGGGCTCCCGCCGGTCTGCTAACGACCATCACCTTCCAATTAACGGAAATCGTATAGCGTGTCGTGTGACGGAGGGCTAATGAGCAGTTAGAGGGGCCAACAGCTCTTGTCAGGTCGACCACAAGCCGAGGAGTTATGACTGACATGGATCCATCATTCAGGCTGTCCCGGTTCTTCCCCCCCTCCCCGCCCCCCCCCCCCCTACCTCCCTGAAGCCCGGTTCCTCCACCACAACTGTGGCACAGAACCTGGGGCCAGATTCACGAAGCAGTTACGCAAGCATTTACGAACCTGGGGTCAGATTTACGAAGCAGTTACGCAAGCACTTACGAACTGGGGACCAGATTCATGAAGCAGTTACGCAAGCATTTACGAACCTGGGGACCAGATTCATGAAGCAGTTACGCAAGCATTTACGAACCTGGGACCAGATTCACGAAGCATTTACGGAAGCACTTACGACTCAAACAAACACAAACTCAAAACATAGACCCAAAACACCACACACACTCAAACATAGACCCAAACACACACACACACACTCAAACATAGACCCAAACAAACACACTCTCAAACATAGACCCAACACACACCACACACTCAACATAGACCCAAACAAACACACTCTCAAAACATAGACCCAAACACACACACACACACACACTCAAACATAGACCCAAGCACACACACACACACACACTCAAGCATAGACCCAAACCTTCTCTAACAGCTTGAGACATTAGAGGGTTAGAGAAACTTTGTGTACAGTCATTAGACTTGAGGCAAACTCCTTCCCGAAGTCACCCAAGACTCAGCGAGGCGAGAACAGACGGCGGGGACCAATCTCTGTCCATTTGTAGGAAGTTCGCGAAATAAAAAGGTGATTACAGATTAAAAGTTACCTACCGGAAGAACTTTTTCATTTTGAGGAATGACCTGCCGTGTAGTGCACTTTGCCTCTCGAAATTCAGGAGGGTGTACGTATAGTCCTTCGTAGGCCCTGGGGAAGTGCACGAATGGTCCCTAGAGACCCTGGGGAGTGCACGAATAGACCCTAGAGACCCCTGGTGAGTGCACGAATAGTCCCTAGAGACCCCTGATGAGTGCACGAATAGTCCCTAGAGACCCCTGGGGAGTGCACGAATGGTCCCCTAGAGACCCCTGGGGAGTGCACGAATAGTCCCTAGAGACCTCTGGGGAGTGCACGAATAGTCCCTAGAGACCACTGGGGAGTGCACGAATAGTCCCTTCAGACCCCTGGGGAGTGCACGAATAGTCCCCTAGAGACCCCTGGGGAGTGCACGAATAGTCCCCTAGAGACCCCTGGGGAGTGCACGAATAGTCCCTAGAGACCCCTGGGGAGTGCACGAATAGTCCCCTAGAGACCCCTGGGGAGTGCACGAATAGTCCCCTTAGAGAAGAACAACTCTACCAGTTTTCTTGTTATGGGTCGAATAATTAAATCCCTCTTGTGGTGTAGACAAAGTTACACTAACTCCCTTCACAAAGGTGTATAAGGTCAAAGGTCAACCACTACTGCTGGCTGTTGTTCTTGTTATAGATTCAGCTACTTGGAACAAGTTCCAAGTAGCACGGGCACGGGCTATGGTGAGCCCGTAACTTCCAGGCACAGGAGCGGGGCAAGTCAGCACGGGCTA
>WNGS01164437.1:20180069-20194387 GCA_020271785.1 Procambarus virginalis
AAAACACACCACCATTAATGGCCACTACCACTGAACACCATTGCCACTGACCACCACCACCACCACCACCACCACCACCACTGAACACCAGTGAACACCCCTCCCCATTACCCACCCTCCCCATTAACAGACGGACAAACGGAAGCACTAACAGTGAGGGCGAGAGTGGGGAGGTAGTACCTTTGACCTGTGCGGGTCAAGGGGCTCTAAGGTAAAGAGCAATGTTTGAAGAGCCGAAGAGCCGTCGACGGCTCTATTGGGTAAAGAGGGGGGTAGTGAATGTGCTCATTAGAGTCCTCTGGAAGAGCGTATGGTGTATTGTATCGTCTCTATGCTTTTGGTGATGTGTTGATTTACAAAAGAGCGCTCTAGTGTTTTGTTCAATTTTCGCTTCGTGGTTATGGGTTTTCACGTTATTCATCGTTAGGGGGATCTGACGGCTGAGAGGGCGGCGCTCGGGATTCGAAGTCCTTAAGGTTCCGGGTTTGATCCCCCCGGCGGAGGCGGAAACAAATGAGCAGGGTTTCATTTACCCTGATGTCCCGCTGTTACCTACCTAGCAGTCTGTAGGTACCTGGGAGGTAGACAGCTGTCATGGGCTGCTTCCTGGGTGTGTGTGTGTGTGGGGGGGGGGGGAAATAGTAGTTAGCAACAGTTGATTGACAGTTGAGAGGCGGGCCGAAAGAGCAAAGCTCAACCCCCGCAAGCACAACTAGGTTAAATCACACACACACACACACACACACACACACACACACACACACACACACACACACACACACACACACACACACACACACACACACACACACACCTGAGAAGGCGTCACCTCACACGCCCGAGACTGGAGGGCGGCCGGAGTGTTGGTAAACAAAGACACGTGCTTGAGCCTTATCCTGACTCATCCTCCACCTTCTGCACTTCGTCACGGCTTCCCCACGACCCTTCACACGGAGCGATGGACACACAGCCCTCCTCTCTGGCACGCTGGTCACTCCTCGCTCGAATTTCTGCGCATTATTCGCGCGACTCAACTTCACGGAGTGTGTTGAGTGCGTCGGGTCTTTTTGAGTGTGTGGGTCCGTTGAGTGGGAGTGCTTTAGGAAGTCTATAATATCGGTATATCTATATATATATTTTCAGGACGTCCTATATGGTATCTGAACCACTTACGAGTCAGGGGGGCACAGACATGCCCCCTGACATGTCTCTCACAGACGTGCAAACTTACACATTTACTCACAGACATGCAAACGTGTTCACAGACTTTATTATTATCGACTCGAAGTCCTACGCCTGGCGACTCGATCTCCCGCTAGACTTTCCATAAAATGAAATTAAGCTTCTTTAAAAACACTGATTACGACTGACGCCAGTATCCTAGTCCACCTAAGGGAATATTGCCACACACCGTTCACATCTGCCGACGTCACTTGAGCTCCTTGAGTTACAGCGCCGCTCCTGTGCCAGGTAAGTCCACTACGGGCTCACCATAACCCGTGCTACTTGCAACGTTTTATTCCGTGTAGTTGAATCTTAAACAACAACATTGAGCTCCATCTTGCACACTCACATGGGTCTTAGATGCACTTGTCCGGCCTGCTATGTCGGGTAAACAATTACATAACACTTTCCCGAGAATGTTAGCTAGGTCACTTAGGTCATACGTTGCCACGAAATCCTTGGCTGCACGCTGGACTGGTTGGGCTGGTTCTAGGTGGAAAATGTCTCACTTCTCCCAACCAGTGAGATAAGGCGGCAGCGCTAAGTCTCATTGTGAAGCGCCTCCACATTGGTTGATGACCTCCTGGCTCTTAGCCAATTATAGTCCATCAAATATTATAATCTATTTTACAATTCGTGTTTCGATATGCGACTAGCGTGATGTCACAGCACGATTTGAAAGGCATTTATGTTCGTGAAATGAGTGCATGATTCTCACGGTAGGAGAGAGTGCGACTCCCACCATGGGAGAGTTCGTGACTCTCACAGTAGGAGAGAGTGCGACTCCCACCATGGGAGAGTTCGTGACTCTCACAGTGGGAGAGAGTAGGAGTCGACACGCTTCAGAAGCATAAGAAATATCAAGAGTGGACATAGTCTTCTGGTATCTTCAGAGGTCAGTCAAGAGCGGGTTGTTAGCGTGCAAGTGCCTTGTTAAACACCACGCTACGGCACGCTAAATGCTTCCTAGTAAATTATAATTCCGTTCAGCGACTTCCTTTCATCCAGAAATATAGAACATGCCTCCGCCTCCACGACTTTATGGCATCTCATATACAAATATTTAATCCGACCCATTTCTCCTTAGTGATTATTGTGTAAATAGGCAATCTTAGCTCTGTTTATGGTAATACGACCGAATTTCTTTCTATTCCCAGCAGGAGAGGAGAACCGCAGGGGTCATGGGTTGGTGCATCAGAGTTGGGTGTTTCACAGGTGTAACTTCTATATGCTTTCTTCTAAACAAATTATGTGGCCTTTCTCCTGGTCCACAGTCCTAGGGGCTTAGCTAAGCATCACTACTCGTGCAGGATACCAGGGGCTAGATCCACGAAGCAGTTACGCAAGCACTTGCGAACCTGTACATCTTTTTTCAATCTTTGGCGGCTTTGTTTACAAGTATTAAACAGTTAATGAGCTCCGAAGCACCAGGAGGCTGTTTATAACAATAACAACAGTTGATTGGCAAGTTTTCATGCTTGTAAACTGTTTAATAAATGTAACCAAAGCCGCCGAAGATTGAGAAAAGATGTACAGATTCGTAAGTGCTTGCGTAACTGCTTCGTGAATCTGGCCCGTGGGTGTTGCACTGCCGGTCTCAATTGGTCGCCGGAAGTGGCCTGTTAAGCGTTGTTGCACACTAGTCTGGAGATATGATCCGATGCTTGCAACATAACTCTTCAGCCAAGTTAATAGTTTGTTGTTGTTTTAGCTGCTCAGAACGAAATGTCCATGTAGCACGGGCTATGGTGACCCCCGTAATTGAGTTCGGTTATTCGCCATAACCTTGATACTCTGATATTTGGCTCAAGTTTTTAAATGGAGGTGGGGTTTCCTCCTTTTTCCCTGTTTCTTTTTTGCTTCTGTTTTAGTCGTGTTTAAAGTTAATAGTCTTCACCGCACGTTATATTCGCAGTGTATGCTGTGTGTAAGTCAGGTGTAGAGCAGTCAGTTGTATGACAGGTGTAGAGCAGTCAGGTGTAGAGCAGTCAGGTGTAGAACAGTCAGGTGTATGACAGTCAGGTATTCGACAGAGGCAGAGAGAGGAGTAGGGAGACAGTTTTCATATAACACATTTACTAAACTGTAAAGTAATTATTAGTCAACATTTACTAATGATTCTGAATTGAGAATCATTAACCTAACCTTAAGAGCAGCTTCAATAGGCTACTTTAGCAACTGAATTTCATAGGAATTACGGTGCTGAAATCACTGCTCAGAAGAGAGAATAATCTTACATGAATATTTTACTCAATTACCTTGGCAATAGTTCAGAGGCTCTAATGAAATTCAAAAATGATAATGTTACTCTAATGATGCTGCTGTACTTAATGACCTGACCGACTATAGGCCCTCTCTGGCTCCTCCTTACATCGTAACTACACGAAAATAAAATAAATAAGCAATCAGCTATCTCTCCGATACAAATATGGGTACTAGGAGATTAACAATAATGGAATTGACAGCAATAGGCGCCTCATTTCATCGTCTGCAAACCTAAAATACCATTTGCTGATGGAGGAGGAGGAAGCAGCCTCTGCCTACTCCATATTTAAAAGGTGTTGCTATGGCAACATTCTCCCGCGCCCTTCGGCAAAGCACCTT
This sequence comes from Procambarus virginalis, assembly GCA_020271785.1. NCBI lineage: Eukaryota > Metazoa > Arthropoda > Malacostraca > Decapoda > Cambaridae > Procambarus > Procambarus virginalis. The sequence goes on from WNGS01164437.1 coordinate 20,183,898, forward strand.
TGCAGGAACCCCGCCCCCCTCCTGCAAACGTCAGCCAGCCTTTGGTGCCAAAAATCAGCGAGATATAGACGCCTGTGTCACCCAAACACCCCAGGGCCATCCTGGCACTCCCAAGATTGCACTTTCGAGTAGCTGAATCTGAAACAACAAAGGGAAGCCGTCATTGGGCTGGGTTCAGATGGTTGCAATTGATCGCATGAGAGTCAATGCTTCAAAGGTGGTGGTAGGTAACGCCAGGATGGTCGTGAGGAGGTTATACCTGCGAATTATTGGGTTAGCTGTGTTCTTGCAGCAGCAGATGGTGCAGCACAGGAAGCAGCTGCAGGGACAACAGGTGCAACACAGGGAGCAGCTGCAGGTACAACAGGTGCAGCACAGGGAGCAGTTGCAGGTACAACAGGTGCAGCACAGGGAGAAGTTGCAGGTACAACTGGTGCAGCACAGGGAGCAGCTGCAGGTACAACAGGTGCAGCACAGGAAGCAGCTGCAGGTACAACAGGTGCAGCACAGGAAGCAGCTGCAGGTACAACAGGTGCAACACAGGAAGCAGCTGCAGGGACAACAGGTGCAACACAGGGAGCAGCTGCAGGTACAACTGGTGCAGCACAGGAAGCAGCTGCAGGTACAACAGGTACAGCACAGGGAGAAGTTGCAGGTACAACTGGTGCAGCACAGGGAGCAGCTGCAGGGACAACAGGTACAGCACAGGGAGCAGTTGCAGGTACAACTGGTGCAACACCGGGAGCAGCTGCAGGGACAACTGGTGCAACACCGGGAGCAGTTGCAGGTACAACTGGTGCAGCACAGGGAGCAGCTGCAGGTACAACAGGTGCAACACAGGGAGCAGCTGCAGGGACAACAGGTGCAACACAGGAAGCAGCTGTAGGGACAACAGGTGCAGCACAGGGAGCAGCTGCAGGGACAACAGGTGCAGCACAGGGAGCAGCTGCAGGGACAACAGGTGCAGCACAGGAAGCAGCTGCAGGTACAGCAGGTGCAGCACAGGAAGCAGCTGCAGGTACAACAGGTGCAACACAGGAAGCAGCTGCAGGGACAACAGGTGCAACACAGGAAGCAGCTGCAGGGACAACAGGTGCAGCACAGGAAGCAGCTGCAGGTACAACAGGTGCAGCACAGGAAGCAGCTGCAGGTACAACAGGTGCAACACAGGAAGCAGCTGCAGGTACAACAGGTGCAGCACAGGAAGCAGCTGCAGGTACAACAGGTGCAACACAGGAAGCAGCTGCAGGGACAACAGGTGCAACACAGGAAGCAGCTGCAGGGACAACAGGTGCAGCACAGGAAGCAGCTGCAGGTACAACAGGTGCAGCACAGGAAGCAGCTGCAGGTACAACAGGTGCAGCACAGGAAGCAGCTGCAGGGACAACAGGTGCAGCACAGGAAGCAGCTGCAGGTACAACAGGTGCAGCACAGGAAGCAGCTGCAGGGACAACAGGTGCAGCACAGGAAGCAGCTGCAGGTACAACAGGTGCAACACAGGAAGCAGCTGCAGGGACAACAGGTGCAACACAGGAAGCAGCTGCAGGGACAACAGGTGCAGCACAGGAAGCAGCTGCAGGGACAACAGGTGCAACACAGGAAGCAGCTGCAGGGACAACAGGTGCAGCACAGGAAGCAGCTGCAGGTACAACAGGTACAGCACAGGAAGCAGCTGCAGGGACAACAGGTGCAACACAGGAAGCAGCTGCAGGGACAACAGGTGCAACACAGGAAGCAGCTGCAGGGACAACAGGTGCAGCACAGGAAGCAGCTGCAGGTACAACAGGTGCAACACAGGAAGCAGCTGCAGGTACAACAGGTGCAGCACAGGAAGCAGCTGCAGGGACAACAGGTGCAACACAGGAAGCAGCTGCAGGGACAACAGGTGCAACACAGGAAGCAGCTGCAAGGACAACAGGTGCAGCACAGGAAGCAGCTGCAGGTACAACAGGTGCAGCACAGGAAGCAGCTGCAGGTACAACAGGTGCAGCACAGGAAGCAGCTGCAGGTACAACAGGTGCAGCACAGGAAGCAGCTGCAGGTACAACAGGTGCAGCACAGGGAGCAGCTGCAGGGACAACAGGTGCAGCACAGGAAGCAGCTGCAGGTACAACAGGTGCAGCACAGAAAGCAGTTGCAGAGCGTAGACCCAGTGAGAACAACAAAGCATTGCATGTTGCGTTAGATCAACTTGCAACAGTCTCTGCTTTAAGGATTGCTTCTTGTGAGGAGACTAATGTTTCCTTGGCCAAAGGAAGCATCCGGCGGTGCCCCTTTGCATGCAACTGTACCTTGTTGAAGACTCTTCTTCCCCCCCCCCCCACTTGTTTCATATGTCCGCCTTCAAGATGGTTATTCATTTACACGGAGACGGGTCTTCTCCTTGTTGAAGGAGCTTGGTGATCCAGTCAACGACAGGAGGAACACATGACAATCCATGGTGGGTGTTACGGGCTCACCATAGCCCGTGCTACTTGGAACTTCTTGTTCCAGGTAGCGAATCTTTAACAACAACAACAACCATGGTGGGTGAGATCCCTGCTTCCTTGGGGGATCACTCGAGACGGTTATGTGTGCTTCAGCTCTTTGCTTGCGTGCTTTGGTGGTCCTCTTAGCCAGGGGGCCAGATTCACGAAGCAGTTACGCAAGCACTTACGAACCTGGGGCCAGATACACGAAGCAGTTACGCAAGTACTTACGAACCTGGGGCAAGATTCACGAAGCAGTTACGCAAGCACTTACGAACCTGGGGCCAGATTCACGAAGCAGTTATGCAAGCACTTACGAACCTGGGGCCAGGGTTCACGAAGGAGTTACGCAAGCACTTACGAACCTGGGGCCAGATTCACAAAACAGTTACGCAAGCACTTACGAACCTGGGGCCAGATTCGCGAAGCAGTTACGCAAGCACTTACGAACCTGGGGCCAGATTCGCGAAGCAGTTACGCAAGCACTTACGAACCTGGGGCCAGGGTTCACGAAGGAGTTACGCAAGCACTTACGAACCTGGGGCCAGATACACGAAGCAGTTACGCAAGTACTTACGAACCTGGGGCTAGATTCACGAAGCAGTTACGCAAGCACTTACGAACCTGGGGCCAGATTCGCGAAGCAGTTACGCAAGCACTTACGAACCTGGGGCCAGGGTTCACGAAGCAGTTACGCAAGCACTTACGAACCTGGGGCCAGATTCACGAAGCAGTTACGCAAACATTTACGAACCTGGGGCCAGATTCACGAAGCAGTTACGCAAGCACGTACGAACCTGGGGCTAGATTCACGAAGCAGTTACGCAAGCACTTACGAACGTGGGGCAAGATTCACGAAGCAGTTACGCAAACATTTACGAACCTGGGGCCAGATTCACGAAGCAGTTACGCAAGCACGTACGAACCTGGGGCTAGATTCACGAAGCAGTTACGCAAGCACTTACGAACCTGGGGCCAGATTCGCGAAGGAGTTACGCAAGCACGTACGAACCTGGGGCTAGATTCACGAAGCAGTTACGCAAACATTTACGAACCTGGGGCCAGATTCACGAAGCAGTTACGCAAGCACGTACGAACCTGGGGCTAGATTCACGAAGCAGTTACGCAAGCACGTACGAACCTGGGGCTAGATTCACGAAGCAGTTACGCAAGCACTTACAAACCTGGGGTCAGGGTTCACGAAGGAGTTACGCAAGCACTTACGAACCTGTCCATCTTTTCTCAATCTTTGGCGGCTTTGTTTACAATTATTAATCGGTTAATGATCTCCGAAGCACCAGGAGGCTGTTTATAACAATAACAACAGTTGATTGGCAAGTTTTCATGCTTGTAAACTGTTTAATAAATGTAACCAAAGCCGTCAAAAATTGAGGAAAGATGTACACGTTCGGAAGTGCTTGCGTAACTGCTTCGTGGTGTCTAGATATATATTCATATAAAATATATGAAAAATATATATAGGAAGGCTTGATGATTATGTTCACGTGTTCTCTCATTGCCAATTCTAAACATACTTAAGACAATGTAGAAAACTAAGGTAGGGCAGCGAACGTCAGGTGAAGCACTCCCCTTTACGTCAAGCGAAGCACTCCCCTCTACGTCAGGTGAAGCACTCCCCTCTACGTCAAGCGAAGCACTCCCCTTTACGTCAAGCGAAGCACTTCCCTCTACGTCAGGTGAAGCACTCCCCTTTACGTCAGGTGAAGCACTCCCCTTTACGTCAAGCGAAGCACTTCCCTCTACGTCAGGTGAAGCACTCCCCTCTACGTCAGGTGAAGCACTCCCCCTCTACGTCAGGCGAAGCACTCCCCTCTACGTCAGGTGAAGCACTCCCCTCTACGTCAGGTGAAGCACTCCCCTCTACGTCAGGTGAAGCACTCCCCTCTACGTCAGGTGAAGCACCCTTCGTCAAGTGAAGCACCCTTCGTCAGGTGAAGCACCCTTCGTCAGGTGAAGCACCCTACGTCAAGTGAAGCACCCTTCGTCAAGTGAAGCACCCTATGTCAGGTGAAGCACCCTTCGTCAAGTGAAGCACCCTTCGTCAAGTGAAGCACCCTTCGTCAAGTGAAGCACCCTCGTCAAGTGAAGCACCCTTCAAGTGAAGCACCCTTCAAGTGACGCACCTTTTGTCAAGTGAAGCACCCTTCGTCAGGTGAAGCACCCTTCGTCAGGTGAAGCACCCTTCGTCAAGTGAAGCACCTTTCGTCAGGTGAAGCACTCCCCTCTACGTCAGGTGAAGCACTCCCCTCTACGTCAGGTGAAGCACCCTTCGTCAGGTGAAGCACCTTTCGTCAAGTGAAGCACCCTTCGTCAAGTGAAGCACCCTTCGTCAAGTGAAGCACCCTTCGTCAAGTGAAGCACCCTTCGTCAAGTGAAGCACCCTTCGTCAAGTGAAGCACCCTACGTCAGGTGAAGCACCCTACGTCAAGTGAAGCACCCTTCAAGTGAAGCACCCTTCGTCAAGTGAAGCACCCTTCGTCAAGTGAAGCACCCTTCGTCAAGTGAAGCACCCTTCGTCAAGTGAAGCACCCTTCGTCAAGTGAAGCACCCTTCGTCAAGTGAAGCACCCTTCGACAAGTGAAGCACCCTTCGTCAAGTGAAGCACCCTTCGTCAAGTGAAGCACCCTTCGTCAAGTGAAGCACCCTTCGTCAAGTGATAGACAAGCAGCCAACTTCGTACAAATTTCGTCCTAATGCAATTTAATATGGGAATAGGAAGATAATTTAGCAGCCAGAGCCCGGCCGGGGGAGGTCTTAACGCCGACATTGTTATTCATGGGACGCCATGCTGAGCCATGCTGCCATAAAAAATATGTATATGCTGTCATTGTGGCATCCTTAGCAGCATACATGAGACCACTAATATGATGATGTGTTAGTGAGGCATGCTTTGTGTTATGTGATCCCCAGATATTTGTTGTGGTAAGGGGCTTTCCTCTTGCATTGAGAGAGAGAGAGAGAGAGAGAGAGAGAGAGAGAGAGAGAGAGAGAGAGAGAGAGAGAGAGAGAGAGAGTGTGTACTCACCTATTTGTGCCTGCAGGATCGAGTATTGACTCTTGGATCCCGCCTTTCTAGCCATCGGTTGTTTACAGCAATGACTCCTGTCCCATTTCCCTATCATATCTAGTGTTAAAATTATGAATAGAGTTGCCTTTCTGTGTGTGTGTGTGTGTGTTTTGTGTGTGAACTTGAGGCATAGCAAGAAGACCACATACGAACAGTTAACTAGCCAGCCAAGACGGTGCCAAGTGCCTCACATATCGCTACATCACAAACATAAACAAACAAACAAACACAGGCGAGGCTCACATCAAAAGTCACGGACACAAAAAAAACGTGAAAAAAAGATAATTTATAACCAATAAAAACGTTCGTTATAAAGTAAACTTCTCTATGGCATTTCAGAATTATTTATAAATATAATAATAATAATAATAATAATCTTGAGGACATTTAATTTTTTTATTATCAACTTAACAATTGTCAGAAGATATTGGCTCATGTTTACGACAACGAGCATAGACCCAATTATCTTCCGCCAGTTACACGATCGACATCCACCAATTAGCACTAACTGTACACTACAACCACCCGTTGCCTCGCACCAGAAGATTCCACGATAGCCAAGACAGGATAGAGAATACTCCAGGATAGCTAAGACAGGGTAGAGACTACTCCAGGATAGCTAAGACAGGGTAGAGACTACTCCAAGATAGCTAAGACAGGGTAGAGACTACTCCAAGATAGCTAAGACAGAGTAGAGACTACTCCAAGATAGCTAAGACAGGGTAGAGACTACTCCAAGATAGCTAAGACAGGGTAGAGACTACTCCAAGATAGCTATGACAGGGTAGAGACTACTCCAAGATAGCTAAGACAGGGTAGAGACTACTCCAAGATAGCTAAGACAGGGTAGAGACTACTCCAAGATAGCTAAGACAGAGTAGAGAATACTCCAAGATAGCCAAGACAGGATAGAGAATACTCCAGGATAACTAAGACAAGAAACAGCTATTAATATATCTAGTCAAGGGAATGAATGACTTGAGCATCAGTTGCAGACAAGAAAAAAAACCTGCACAAAATCTTTGACATTTGAAGCAAGATGTCTTAGAAACAGATCTTCAAACGGCTGACGGCACAATCTGTGCCGAGAGCTGCCAAACACAGACAGCTAAATCATAAAATAAAACTGAAGCAATCACACACACAACAAAAGAACAATCCACATCTGGATTTAGACTTCACAACCTACGTCAGACCATTGTGAATCTCTGGAAAGGTCAATATATGTCCGTCAGTGACCACGGGGAGGGAACTATCAGGGGGGAAAGCACCATCAGGCCATTACGACTATATAGCACTTAGAAGGGGTCAAGATACGGATTTGGGATGGGACGGGGGGAAAGGAATGGTGGCCAACCACTTGGGGACGGTCGGGGATTGAACGCCGACCTGCATGACGCGAGACCGTCGCTCTACCGTCCAGCCCAAGTGGTTAAGTGAGGTTGAGCGTGTTATGCCCCGCCTCGTGTACCTGTGGCGTTACACTTGAGGTTAAAATTCTTAGTCCAACCTAAGTGAATAACGCTTAAGGGAATCTTAAGTGGTGTCCAAGAATAGATCAGGACTTAAGTAACACTTACGAGCACCTTAAGTGGTATCCAAGAATAGATCGAGACTTAAGTAACACTTACGAGCACCTTAAATGGTGTCCAAGAATAGATCAAGCCTTAAGTGACACTTACGAGCACCTTAAATGGTGTCCAAGAATAAATCAAGCCTTAAGTAACACTTTAGAGCACCTTAAATGGTCTCCAAGAATAGATCAAGCCTTAAGTAACACTTTAGAGCACCTTAAATGGTCTCCAAGAATAGATCAAGCCTTAAGTAACACTTACGAGCACCTTAAATGGTCTCCAAGAATAGATCAAGCCTTAAGTAACACTTAAAACCACCTTAAGAGGTGTGTCGGGAAGCATCAGCTCCAGCACACCACCGATGTCGTAACCGCGTTAATGCCCTACTCTAACTATACTGATCCACCAAGTTATTGGTATAAACGGGTTGCATGAGGACGGGCTGAGGAGACGGGTCCTCAGCCCGGCCTCACGTCGCATTTTGTTACGCATTGACCAAAACGTTCAAAATGCGACGGAGTGTCAGAGAATAAGCACGTCGCTTCAAGGATGTAGATATGATCCATTATAAAAGATGATTACCTAGTGAAAGTTAACTAGGTAATTACTAGGACAGTTAACTAGGTAATTACTAGGAACGTTAACTAGTTAATTACGAGGAAAGTTAACAAGGTAACTACTAGGACAGTTAACTAAATAATTACTAGGACAGTTAACTAGGTAATTACTTGGAAAGTTAACAAGGTAATTACTACGACAGTTAACTAAATAATTACTAGGAAAGTTAACAAGGTAATTACTTGGACAGTTAACTAAATAATTACTAGGACAGTTAACTAGGTAATTACTAGGAAAGTTAACAAGGTAATCACTACGAAAGTTAACTATATGAGCTTGAACCGTCAACAGAAATTAAGATGATAATCTCGACAATTTTGGTGAAATTAACTTTAATTTAGCTCTGTTGTGTTGTTAAAATTGTCTTCAGGGTCTTGTGGTCCCCGTCAATCCTCCTCAAGCTAAGCCGGTTCCTGCCACTCCGTAACAAAATGCAGCTGTTTTGCCTGACAAGGAAGGTTCGAACCTTGGCACCCTACCCCAACCTATCGAGGTCGGTGTATAGAAAATGGAAACTGGCCACACGATGATTTAATCTATGCTCTTGCGTTGGATTTTCAATGGATTAGTTGGTTTCGTACAAATAATCGCCACAATTGACTAGAACTCAACACTGGCCACAACCCATAACTGGCCATAACCCACCACTGGCCACAACCCACAACTGGCCATAACCCACCACTGGCCACAACCCACCACTGGCCACAACCCATAACTGGCCATAACCCACCACTGGCCACAACCCACAACTGGCCATAACCCACCACTGGCCACAACCCAACACTGGCCACAACCCATAACTGGCCATAACCCACCACTGGCCACAACCCACCACTGGCCACAACCCACCACTGGCCACAACCCACCACTGGCCACAACCCACCACTGGCCACAACCCATAACTGGCCATAACCCACCACTGGCCACAACCCACCACTGGCCACAACCCATAACTGGCCATAACCCACCACTGGCCACAACCCATAACTGGTCATAACCCACCACTGGCCACAACCCACCACTGGCCATAGCCCACCACTAGCCACAACCCACCACTGGCCACAACCCACCACTGGCCACAACCCACCACTGGCCACAACCCACCACTGGCCACAACCCATAACTGGCCATAACCCACCACTGGCCACAACCCACCACTGGCCATAGCCCACCACTGGCCACAACCCACCACTGGCCACAACCCACCACTGGCCACAACCCACCACTGGCCACAACCCACCACTTGCCACTACCAACCACTGGCCACTACCCACCACTGGCCACTACCCACCACTGGCCACAACCCACCACTGGCCACAACCCACCACTGACCACAACCCAACACTGGCCACAACCCAGAACTGGCCACAACCCACCACTGGCCACAACCCAACACTGGCCACAACCCAGAACTGGCCACAACCCACCACTGGCCACAACCCACCACTGGCCACAACCCACCACTGGCCACAACCCAGAACTGGCCACAACCCACCACTGGCCACAACCCACCACTGGCCACAACCCATAACTGGCCACAACCCAGAACTGGCCACAACCCACCACTGGCCACAACCCACCACTGGCCACAACCCACCACTGGCCACAACCCACCACTGGCCACAACCCAGAACTGGTCACAACCCACCACTGGCCACTACCAACCACTGGCCACAACCCACCACTGGCCACAACCCACCACTGGCCACAACCCACCACTGGCCACAACCCACCACTGGCCACAACCCAGAACTGGTCACAACCCACCACTGGCCACAACCCACCACTGGCCACAACCCACCACTGGCCACAACCCACCACTGGCCACAACCCACCACTGGCCACAACCTACCACTGGCCACAACCCACCACTGGCCACAACGTTGTACAGAAATACCATCAGTTGTCCCATGACGAAGTCTGTGCAGCCCACATCAATACTTCTATATGTGGCCAAAAAATATATCTGCGAAATTTCAAAAGCGAAAAATCCTTCATTCTGGAAATTCGGAGAGTCGAGTGTCGCATAGTGTTGGCTGTAGGGCAGACAGTCGTCTCCCTACGGTACCCTATGGTACCCTATGGTACCGTACCATGATGTCTCTATGGTACCGTACCATGAGGTCCCTATGGTACCGTACCATGATGTCTCTATGGTACCGTACCATGAGGTCTTTATGGTACCTGGTCAACTCAATGAGAAGAAAAAGTGACGGATGTTGACTCATTCACTTGTCCATTAAGAAAAAAATATATAATCCCTATTCTTCTTTGCGATAAAAAACAGAAAAGCGGTTTTCCCCTAATACCTTGGAAAATATATATATATATATATTTTTGATAGTGCCTCACATTGTATTTTGAGAACACTTCTTTTGGCAGACCCTGTGTTTTAACTCACAACATCTGACAGACACTGTATTTTATATATGGCGTTGTCCTGATGCGTTTTTTGGGTTAAGCTGTATGTTATTCACAATATTTGATGTTAGTGTTATAATTTGTTCTCGTGAACAGTTACTGACCCGAAGCCATTGTTCTGGTGTTCAGCTACATTTTAAATGTTATTTTTTTTCCAATCATAAAGATGAAAATTCTTACTTTCTTCAAATTATATATTTTAATTAGGATCAAGTTCTGTATACAATAATTGTATAAATTATGACTAATTTTATCAATTTAGATGTATAACATACATAAACATAGAAGTATAATTGTATGAATATTATGTAAATTAGGCTT
>WNGS01164437.1:20201082-20211345 GCA_020271785.1 Procambarus virginalis
AATAATTACTAGGAAAGTTAACAAGGTAATTACTACGACAGTTAACTAAATAATTAGGTTTTAAATCAAACTATACACATTATAATATTACTTGATTAATAACTTCCTCATTTTCTATGATAATGAAAAATTGTAGGTTTATACAGATCAAAGTGTATAACTAGTGTATAGGCGACCTACACAATTATCATCTGTGGTGGCTGTACGAATGTATAATGTAGAGCGCTGGGAGAGGTGTTCGCAGTCCCCTCTTCTTGCCCTTTGTATAGGAATGTGGTGTACAAGCGGTGTAATTAGCGGAATGGGTGGAATTAGGTGATTAGTGTTCACGATGTGCTCTTGTCAAGGTAGCATGCAGGCGGTGAGCGCTGTCAGGTCATTAAACGCTTCTCAAGTGGTTGACCAAACGTGGTCACTGGGTGTTCGATTGATTTGATGGCGGAACACAACAAAAAAAAAAACAATGGAGCTGTTTTTCTCTTTAACGACTGGGGGCATGTGTATGGGGAGACGGCCCCAATGCCACCTCTATGGTTCAACCTCGCAAAGGGCATAATTACAACTCTCCATGGCAGGTTTGCGTGGTGCTTAAATTCCGCACAAACAATCACACTCCCCCAAAAATCCTGTTATACACTTGTATCTGGACCGGGTAAGGCGACGGGGTTCGTCGCTTCATGCGGTCGCGTTATCAATGTTCTCCCACGACTCCGAAGTCGCGTTGGGGAGGGATGCGACGCATACATACGACTCGACAACCCTACTGGGGGTTTGGGCAGTTGGATGGGTTCAGAGAAGGTGGCACGGGTGGTAGAGGTGGCAGAGCCTGGGAGTGCTAAGGCAGCTGTGGGGGGGGAGAGAAGCGTAAAATGTTGTCGAAGGCTAAGGAACGGACGACCCATGGCCTGCCGGGAGACTTGCACCACTAAATGGAGAGAAGATGGGAATAGACGGAGTACCGTCATATCAATATCGCGAATTCGTTGCCACTTGAGGGCGAACAGTAATTGAATCGTGGAGGGATTACGAAGTCAGTGAGAGTGATTTCCAAGCAGAGTTATTTGTCGTCCCGAGTAATTTTAGTCCTGGGGAACAGATAGATGGGTAAAGGGCTGAAGAGGGGACATGGGTAAGAGTCGAACGTGGGGAGTTGGTGTTTTACACACACCCTTGGGGGACAACCTGATCTTTCTGTAGGCGGTTCTGTTCTTGTATTCCCTTACTGCGGGTAGGTGGTGGGTTGAACGGATACAAATGATTAATTTTCTTATCCACTGGCGCTTATGGGTTCCGTGTGTGCCGACTCGTTGCCTCTTCTCTCTTTCTCCTTCTTTCCAAATGTAACCTGTTTTGCTTAATTAGAATCGTCAAAAATTCAAATGTTTTGCCTAATTAGAATCGTCAAAAATTCAAATGTTTTGCTTAATTAGAATCGTCAAAAATTCAAATGTTTTGCTTAATTAGAATCGTCAAAAATGTCAACTCGTTTTGCTTAATTAGAATCGTCAAAAATTCAATGTTTTGCCTAATTAGAATCGTCAAAAATTCACCTGTTTTGCTTAATTAGAATCGTCAAAAATACGTTCCTAATGATCTCAAATACGTTTTGCCTAATTAGAATCGTCATCAAATTATGGGGTATACCGAAGAATTTTTAACCTAACCAGACCACACAAACCCGCGCATACCCAGCCTAACCTATCGAAGACATCCATAGAAAACGTTCTGTATTACCGGTGCTTTAAGATTTGTACTAATACGTCGTGAATTTTGACGATTTCCGTAAAAAATCCTGTTGGGTAGATGGCGCCGGTGCTCACTTATACTTGAAGTTTCCTTACAGATCCACGGATGATCAATGTCTGTGCGGCCCGGTCATCAGGCTGTTAGGCCAACCCGTTTCTACTAATAGACCGTCGCATTTTTTACGCTTATTCTAAGCGCCTAACAATGGTCGTAACTACGCATAATGGAACTGCTCGCGAAAGTGTACTATATTGTCCCCGTTTTCCCCTGTTTGGAGGCTGCACTGGATAGGGCTAGGAGTAAGCGGCACTTTACTACGACAGTTTCTCTGTACGTTGAGGAACCTTGATGGGACGGGCTCCTTTACTCGTTCTTCCCGCTTCCTACCTCCTATCCTTCCCTCCCTCTGCTCCCTCCTTACACCTCTCGTCTCAAGGTGTCTGAGGAGAGAGAGATGTGAACATGAGTCAGCATCAATTACTGGCGGGACCCTTAACGGGGAAACATTAAAGGAACCTATACCACCCCTTGACACTGTGCTGTACAAATATGTTTGTACAGATATAGTGTGCCTGTTTTCATGTGCCCGTCACGAGAGATAGAGAGAGAGAGGAGAGAGAGAGAGCAGATAGAGAGAGAGAGAGAGAGAGAGACAGACAGACAACAGACAGCAGACAGACAGACAGACAAGAAGTAGGGAGAGAGTGAATAGAGAGCAGAAGAGAGAGAGAGAGAGCAGAGAGAAGAGAGAGAGACGAGGAGGAGAAGAGAGAGGAGAGAGAGAAGAAGAGTAGAGGAAGAGTAGAGAGAGAGACGAGACATCAGCTCTCTATGCAAGACCGTGGGGGAACATTCTCCCTCACTCCCACGAAGATGCTTAAGAAATTCGCATGGATTTATCGTGATGACAAAAACGTGTTGGTGTGTTTAGAGTGACCACTGGCCAACTATGTCGCTGGCTGTGCATACTCCCCCAACCTGCTTATACAAGCCGAAATACAAGTGCACGCTGGGCTGGAGAGACACAATCGAACCGTATGATCCCTAAGTGTGTAAGATTCGCAAAATACTGCTATGCGCCGGCTTATTCTGCTTACACTGATGGTTTCCCTACACCACCGGGTGTCCACCAAGGACGCTGCCGGACTGGGCTGTGGGTGGTATGTGGGCCCTCGTGTGGGCCCGTGCCAACACAACAGCACTTGGTGGACCAAAGCGTGCGCGGTGCACACAAGAGTAACAAGCCTGGCCATTCGGCGACCTGGCTTTGGGGAGTAGAGAGAACTCCCCAGAACGCGCTCAATCACACAAGGATGACTCACCAGTATCCACCCTAGGTATCAACCAGGTAATAAACCAGGTATCACCAAGTATCACCAGGCTTATTACTGTAGGTTCATCAACGCAGGTAATATAACAGTATGCAACCAGTCTCAACCAAGGTGTATTGCACTCAAGCTGTACAACCAGTGAACACGACAGCGTAGATCAGCAGCTTCAGGCGAGGGGCACTGTAACGAGAAGCAAAATGGCGTTTGTTGAGAGTCGGGAGCAAGTGTAGCTATAACGCGCTTGTGTCAGATGCTGGGCTACCCGTGTTAAATAATCCACATCCTTAACCTTTCCCTTCAATCCCCCCTTGAAATTTGGTATGTGGTTGATCAGGTCTCTATGAGATCTTGTGTCCTTCCACAACGTGAGGATGGCAGTCAGTTTCGCGCTGCCGTTTGTTCCTTCGTAGCTCATGCCTTTATCTATAAGTCATGGGAACTAGTCTTAGTTGGCAATGCGCTCTGAAACATTTTTCCCGGCTTCCTCATTGCTCCATTAGAACCAGGTACGGCTCCATGCTAGGGCCCCCCCGCATACCCAGTCTATGGGTCGTAGCAATCACGCTGGGTAGACCAAGTTTTCGACGTGATGTCCCAGTTACACGTTTCCAAAGGGCATTCTCAATGCTGGGGGTTGGGTGTCAAAACGGTGTGTGGGAAGGGAGAAGGCGGTCCGTCGCCTTGGGCAGTTGGATGAGAGAGGCCTTTAGTTTATGTGCCAGTAGTGAAGAGGTGAGGGTGGGCGGATCCGTCTTAGCCCACACGGCACCCCAAACCGAGCACACACCTCTCTAAATCAAGCGTGGGTGTGGTATCAATCTAGTTTGCGTAACTCGAAAGAGCTCTCAACCGGCCGAGTCGGAAGGCCAGCATATTACGGGCTCACCAACCCGTGCTACCCGCCCCGCGCCTGTGCCAGGGTAGTCCACTACGGGATCACCAAGCAGCGTGTCTATCTGTGGGAACTTGTCACCGAGTAGCTGCAGCTATAACAGAACAACCGCAAGCGTAGTGTTGGACTCTTTTGACCTTATACAACCTTTGTTGAAGGAGTTAGGTAACTTTGGCCTACACCAAACGGGGTTTATTTATTCGCCCCTAACAAGAAAAACTGTTAGATGGGGTTTCTGTCTCTAGCCACAGAACTATGTTCTTGTGGCTTAGAGCGAAGAAAAACTCTATCCATTTTCTTGCTTCAACTGGTCAGAATGAATTAATATTCGCCTATTTGATGGAGTAGAAGCAAAGTTACACTAACTCCCATTCACAAAGGTGTATAAAAGTCAAAGGACACCACTAATGCTGATGTTTGTAATCTTGTTTATAGATTCGACTACTGGAACAGTATCACAAGTATCAGGACACTGGTAATGGTGAGCCCGTAACTTACCTGGCACAGGATAGCGGGCAAGTAGCACGGCTATGGTGAGCCGTATAAGCTGGCTCCGCGGCCGTTGAGCTCTTCGTTTGAGAAAAAATAAGTGATACCACACCGCTTGTGAGAGGTGTTGTGGTGGGGTTCGTCGCTTGCGAAAGCGCCCGTCACATCCCTCACACACTGGACCAAAAAGCTTCCATCCCTGACCCAGTCGACGACCGCGCTCTCCTTCTCCCTATCCACCTCCCTTTGACACCACCCACTTGAGAATGCCCTACTGGGACACTTGGTCAAGGAATCAGATCATAACTTGTATACCACTTAAAGTAAGACCATCCTGGAGTAATGGGGCTGGCCCGGCAGCAATGGAAGCCCGTACTTGTTAAGCGGCAAGAAGCCAGCACAAAGTTTCAAGAGGTCAGGTCCTCCGCAACAAGAACTAGTTCAGAAACTAGAGAGGCACTGACTAGCAAGAAAGGCGACGCGTGAATGACTGCTCACTCACGTGCTGGAAGACACAAGATCTCATAGACCATAGATCAACAACAACATACCAAATGTTTTCCACAAGGGGTTATTGTACAGGGAAGGTTAAGGTATTGGGCTTATAACACGGGATAGGCCCAGCATCTGCCACAAGCGCGTATGACTAAGCTACACTTGGGGCCCCCCTCCCCGTAATCTAAACAAACGCCATCTCTCTTCGTATGTCATCGCAACTGCTTGATACATGTTGATTACCTTGGTTGATTACCTGGTTGATACTCGTTGATCCCTGTTGAATACCGGTTTTCAATCCTTCTTGCGAATACTAGTTAATACCTTGGTGTATACTTGGCCTTGATACTGGTCTGATACCTGTTGATAACCGTAGTTAGATCACCTGGTTGATACCCTGTGTGTACAGTGGGTGTTCTGGGAGTTCGTTCTACGATCCCCAAAGCCATGTCCTAGAGCCCCAGTCTCCTTGATGTGACACTATTGTGATCGTTTGAGTCCAACAGCTGTTGCTTGGAGCGGCCAGCAGCCCCACATACGCCACCACAGCCACAGTGCCGCCACTTTACCTTGGAGGCACCGGTGGTGTAGGGAACCACGCGTGGAAGCCATAAAGCTCGTCCGAATAAGAAGTTTGGCCTCAGCACACTTAGGAGTTCCGTACGGTTCGTCGAGTCTCTCACAGTCCCAGTGCATGTACATCGGTCGTATAAGCAGGTTTTCCGGATTTATTTTGGGGGGGGGGAGAGGCATCGCCCTTTTGGCCAGCCTCACCTCTAACACACCACCCGTTTTTGGTCCCCTCAAGATGAAACATGCGAAGTTTCTTTAGCATTTCGTGGAGGAGGGAGATGTTCCCACGGTTCGCAGAGAGAGAGCTGATGCTCTTCTACTCTCTTCCTCTCCTCTCATCCCTCTCTCTTCTCTCCTCATCCGCTCACTTCCTCTTCTCCTCTTCATCTCTCCTATCTCCTCTCTCCCCTTCTCACTCAGTCTGGTCTCGACCCGTCCGTATCATCTCTCTCTCTCTCTCTCCTCACACGCTCTCACTCTCTGTCTGTCTGTCTGTCCTGTCTATCTGTCTGTTGTACTGCTCCTTCTTCCGTCAGCTGTTATCACTCTGCTGGATCTCCCTTTCTCTCTATATTACTCTTGGCCCTTGGTCGCCTTCCTCTCTCTTCTCTCCTACCGTCTCTCGTCTCGACTCTCCATTCTCATCCTCTTGCTCTCTTCTTCTGCGCTCTGTGTTCTTCCCGGGGGGGGAGCACATGAACAGGCAAACATCTACTGTACAAACATGTCTTATAAGCAAAAGTGTCAAGGGGTAATTACACAGTTCCCTGTTAATATGTGTTTTATCCCCCGGTATAAGGTCACCCGCCAGTATTGATGCTGACTAGTTTCAAATACCTCCCTTGTCCTTAACACCTAATGGTAGAACAATCTGGAAGCGATGACCCGTTATCTTTTCTATATATTTTTTGCTCACTAAGAACCCGAATTGAATAATTTAGAACACTTGGACACACAGGAAGATGCTATTAATACTGCGTGTATTTCAACGTCAAGATGAGTGTTATTCAAGGCTATTTCCTAAGCATTACGCCTCTACAATCCCCCAATACTGAGACGAGGAGATGAAACGTATATACCACTATTTACTCCACGAAAGCTTTAAAAAAAGTGTTTCTGGCTTATAAAACAGAAAGGAACAAGTTTCCTAGATTACTACTTTTACTGAATGATGACAATGTCAGACCACGGAGGAAAATGAAACAGGAATTTCCTTAAGTACTTTCGTATATTAATACATCTTCAGACTCCTTCTCAAGATGCATTAATATACGAAAGTACTCAAGGAAATTCCTGTTTCATTTTTCCTCCGTGGTCTGACATTGTCACATTTTTAATCACGTGTTTATTTTCGTGATATACACACTTATTGAATGATATTTAGTTAAATGCTATTTTGTATATTCTGTCATAGTGACTAAAACAATGCACCAGCATGGTGTTACAGTTTCTGAAAGAAGAAGAGACCAGGATACAAAAATGGTCCACGCATCAGCGAGATCAAAACTCCAGACGTTCTGGCTCCTTTTTGCCCTGTGAGCCGAAGTTATCATTGAATGTGATACCTTTGAAAGACATCGTAATTTCCTCCGTCACCCGAGGCTTTTAAACTTTCCGTAAGAAAACTTCAACCTTCCCTCCATTTATTCTCTCCACGGGCTCGAAGAACGCGTCGAGACGCTTCAAACTTATTGACTAAGTAGCGTACTTGTTACGCAGTCTGGGACCAAATTCAGTACTCAAGTACTTACGAACCTGTACATCTTTTCTGAATCTTAGACGGCTTTGGTTACACTTATTAAATATTTTACAAGCATGAAAACTTGCCAATCAACTGTTGTTATTGTTATAAACAGCCTCCTGGTGCTTCGGAGCTCATTAACTGTTTATTAATTGTAAACAAAGCCGCCAAAGATTGAGAAAAGATGTACAGGTTCGTAAGTGCTTGCGTAACTGTTTCGTGAATCTGGCCCCTAGGTTCGTAAGTGCTTGCGGAACTGCTTCGTGAATCTGGCCCCCAGGTTCGTAAGTGCTTGCGTAACTACTTCCTGAATCTAGCCCCAGGTTCGTAAGTGCTTGCGTAACTACTTTCTGAATCTAGCCCCAGGTTCGTAAGTGCTTGCGTAACTGCTTCGTGAATCTGGGCCCTGAAGTTGAAGCAACCTTTGGCAAGACTTTAATCGTCCATTTAAATATTAGACAACACAAGAAAATCTCTCAGTAGCCTATAAGTAGCTTTATGTATCAGCAATATATATTTTTTTAATATACGCACGAGACACTCTTTTATATTGATGATAATTTTATATCGGGAATTCTATTTGGAATTCATTTTTATGACTAATGAACAATAACTCTATAATTCTAAAATGTGTTCAATAACTTATCAAACGCGACATTAAATAAACATTTGCTGAAGACTTTTGAACATTAAGTCAATACAAATGTTGGTGATATTCATCTGGGTTAATTGTCAAGCGTAAATATCACTTTTCACTCCATGGGTTTTTTTGTAGTTTGATATGCCAGTTATGCTTTAATTATGAAGCTAATATGTGCAGTTATTATCATATTCGGCGTCTAATTACCTGAGATTAGGTAATTATCTATGTTAAAGAGATGTGACCTCTGATTTTGTCTGTGGGTGAGCTCTGATATTGTCTGTGGGTGAGTTCTGATTTTGTCTGTGGGTGAGCTATGATTTTGTCTGTGGGTGAGCTCTGATATTGTCTGTGGGTGAGTTCTGATATTGTCTGTGGGTGAGCTCTGATTTTGTCTGTGGGTGAGCTCTGATATTGTCTGTGGGTGAGTTCTGATATTGTGTGTGGGTGAGCTCTGATTTTGTCTGTGGGTGAGCTCTGATTTTGTCTGTGGGTGAGCTCTGATTTTGTCTGTGGGTGAGCTATGATTTTGTCTGTGGATGACCCCTGATTTTGTCTGTGGGTGAGCTATGATTTTGTCTGTGGGTGAGCTCTGATATTGTCTGTGGGTGAGCTCTGATATTGTCTGTGGGTGAGCTCTGATTTTGTCTGTGGGTGAGTTCTGATTTTGTCTGTGGGTGAGCTCTGATTTTGTCTGTGGGTGAGTTCTGATTTTGTCTGTGGGTGAGCTCTGATTTTGTCTGTGGGTGAGTTCTAATTTTGTCTGTGGGTGAGCTCTGATTTTGTCTGTGGGTGAGCTATGATTTTGTCTGTGGGTGAGTTCTGATTTTGTCTGTGGGTGACCCCTGATTTTGTCTGTGGGTGACCTCTGACCTTGTCTCTGGCGTGACCTCTGACCTTGTCTCTGGGTAACAACCCAACTATGGGTGGCCTCCTGGAAGCCTTTGACATCATATAAATGTTACAGTGGAATACATTGTAATTTACTTGTTTCCACACACACAATTCAAACGGATATGAACTAGGTGGTTCGTATTGATTCGAAAGCGCTCAGGTTCATTTGCATACGTGAATTTGCATACTAGATAAGTAGAGAGCAATTACAGCTATTTTTTTTTTTTGCATGCGGGTTATGCAAAAGTGTTCAGGGTTCAGGATACTCACGTGGTTCACTGGGAGGGGGCTACGATAGAAGTAGGAGCTATGGCAGCAGGGAGGCAGGGGAACGGAGGTGGCCATGCAGTCTAAGAAAGATAGCAGAGTGTAAACAACGGCCTCATGGTTGGAGCCTGTAGAGGAGAGGCACTGCCAGGGGTGTGTGTATTGGATCATGGGCCCATTTCCCAACGCTTGCCTTCGCCCCATCACTGCAAAAGCCACCCCAAACATCACCTGCGGTCAAGCCCACTACCAACCACCCATCACCGCTTTGGCTCAAGCCACTAACACCCCACCCTATCACCGCGTAAGCCCATCCCACTCCCACCCCATCCGCTAGTCAAGCCGCACTACCCCACCCCCACCCACACGCCGTCAAGACCACTACCCTACCCACCCATCACGCGTCAGCATAACCACCCCACCCATTTCCCCCGCCCGACTACAAGAACCCAAGTACACACCCCACTCCTCACTGCGTCAAGCATAACCCCCACCCCTCACCGCCGTCAAGCCCTCCTCCCACCCCACCATCACCGCTGTCAGCCCCATCTACCCACCATACACATCCCGCCGTTCAGCCACTAACCCCCCACGCATACCCACGCATTCACCAACTTGTTCAAGCCACTACCAACCCACCAGCACTCCCGTCAAGCCCCCACTACCAACCCCTCACCCATCACCCGCAGTTCAAGCCCCAATAACCACCCTACCCTCACACTGACTCAAGCCGCAACTTACCCAAGTACCACCATCTCCCCAAAACCATACATTTCCCCCCCCCCCCAAATAGCAGTTAAAGCCCCAGCTCACCACCTCCTTAATCACCGCCAAACTGATTCCCCTCACACCGCCCAAGCCTACCATACCATCACTTTTATCATATCTATTCAACCTAGGCCTACAACACTCCGTCCCAGACCGCCACATACACATACACGACCTCACTAACACAGCCCCCAGACCTACACAACCACATACAAAAGACCTCAAACAGAGACCATGACCTCACAAACAGACCCCAGACTCCAACACGAGACCCATGAGCCTCACAACACAGCCCAGACCTCACAAACACAGCCCCTCAGACATCAAACAACACAGCACCCAGACGCTCAAACACAGCCCAGACCTCAAACAAACCCAGACCTCACAACACAGCCCTAGACCTCACAACACAGCCATGACCTCACAC
>WNGS01164437.1:20234326-20264637 GCA_020271785.1 Procambarus virginalis
GGCTATTAGGCAAATCGGGCCTTGCATAGTAGGGTAGGCTGAGAAGTGCGTTCTGGCTACTAGGTACGACATATATATATATATATATATATATATATATATATATATATATATATATATATATATATGAGTCTCATTGGTGTGTTGTTGACCAAACCACACCATTAGAAAGTGAAGGGACGACGACGTTTCGGTCCGTAATTTAGACCATTCTCAAGTTGATATGATGGTCCAGTGACTGGACCACTCACAATCGACTTGAGAATGGTCCAGGCCGGACCGAAACGTCGTCGTCCCTTCACTTTCTAGTGTGTTTTCTGGTCACACAATTTCAGCCAGTTATTGTGACTCCTCGCCTGCATTGTTGTGTTATGTGTAGTGATGAGTGTTTGGTGAGGATTGTAAGCACGGCTAGCTATGAGGGTTGGTAAAGTGTGTTAGGTGAGAACCGTGAGGCGGGCGCGCTAGGTATGAGGGATAGTACAGTGTGTTGAGTAGTTAGGGAAGACCATGGGAACAAGCCAGGCTAGTTATGAGGGATAAGAGCATAAAGGTGAGGACGTGGAGGTATCCAGAGTGTGTCACCATGGGGGAAGACGGGAGGATCAACATGGGGGAAGATGCCATGGGAGGACGGAATGAATTCAAGAAAGTTCACCTTCATGGTAGGAAGGTACCTGGCAAGGTCATCATGTGGAACGAGAGGGTCAGCATGGGACGATGACATAGTCCCTATCCAGGGACGGTGGTTCACCATGGGGGAGGGGGGGGATGGAGGTAGGTCACCAATGGAGAAACGGGAGGTGTGGGAGTATTGACGGCTGGCTCCTATCCTCGCCCGCCTGGCGCCACCGCCTCGCAAAGAATTGTAAGTTTACGGAATATCATTGTTGGCTCCTGGCCTCGGGGTCTGGGTAAGTAGGTGGACTTACCCGAGTCTGGGGGAAATAGTTGTACTTACAGGAGTCTAGGGTAAGTGGTTGTACTTACAGGAGTCTAGGGTAAGTGGTTGTACTTACAGGAGTCTAGGGTAAGTGGTTGTACTTACAGGAGTCTAGGGTAAGTGGTTGTACTTACAGGAGAGGCTGTACCACAGTGCAGTAATCGAGAAGGCACTCCACACCCTGCTAACCTAACCATACGAATTCATGGTCACCATTACAGGGAGCCCACAAGATAAATCCCACCAGCATTTGACCTTCCCAGGCGGACACCCAAGCAGGTACTAAACAGACACAACTATGCTTAACTTCACTGATCGGACGAGTGCCAGTATACATACATAGTCACCCGGCAGACATGTGTTCAAGTCTGCAAGATATAGACAGCAGACATCACTTCACTATGACCTGTCACGTTAGGTAGGTAGGTGCCTCAAAACTAGTGTTCGATGACAGAGAAGTTATACAATAAAAGTATTCGTTTAGGGTGTATTCTGACATGGAAGAAACACTTGTTCAACGTTAACTGAGAAGTTAAGTGTCATAAATGAACATGTATTTATAGTTATACACAACTGCGCAGTTTGTCCCCTTTCTGCGCAGGTGTAGGCGAGGTGTTGCTGCTGCAGGTGTAGGCGAGGTGGTGATGCTGCAGGTGTAGGCGAGGTGTTGATGCTGCAGGTGTAGGTGAGGTGTTGATGCTACAGGTGTAGGGGAGGTGTTGATGCTGCAGGTGTAGGGGAGGTGTTGATGCTGCAGGTGTAGGGAGGTGTTGATGCTGCAGGTGTAGGCGAGGTGTTGTTGCTGCAGGTGTAGGCTGGTCTTGTATACTGACAACACCTGCCTTACAACCCCCCCCCCCGAGCTCCGGTGACTGATTGGGGTGTAGAGATGATGACCTTGCTTAGCCCCATCACACAACGTAACCTCAACGTTTTGCAACGTTCTGATAATACAAATAATGTTCAGCTGGAATAGAGTTCTTGAAGAGCAGTTATATTATAAATGCCCAAGCACCGTGAGGCTGCAGGAGCTCTCTAGTGCTTCCCCGCCAAAAACACAACCAAACTACGATGTTGTTACAACATTCGAACAACTTTTAACACCTAACAATTCCAACAATATAAAGAGTTGTAACAACGTTCCAATACGTCATTCAAACGTTATAACATCATTTAAGAACTTTATTACAAAATGTAACAAGGGGAATCATAGGGACCGTTAGATTGTGTGTATGTTTGTAGGGAAGCATGTTAGAGAACACTGCTCGGTCCACACTTCTCCAACGCTGGCCCCACACGTCTCCAACACTGCCCCCAACACGTCTCCAACACTGCCCCCAACACGTCTCCAACACTGCCCCCAACACTCCTCCAACACTGCCCCCCAACACTCCTCCAACACTGCCCCCAACACTCCTCCAACGCTGGCCCCCCAACACGTCTCCAACACTGCCCCCAACACGTCTCCAACACTGCCCCAACACGTCTCCAACACTGCCCCCAACACTCCTCCAACACTGCCCCCAACACTCCTCCAACGCTGCCCCCAACACGTCTCCAACACTGCCCCAACACTCCTCCAACGCTGTAACCCAGTTCTTTAATCGATGACCTAGCCAGCGCACCACTCACCTTCTGGGTGAAGAACACACAACTGTTTTAACCCTGGTTTTGTGAGGTCACTTGCGGCGCTCACACTCTCAGATGAACTCAAACAGAATGATGGATCAAGTACGTCATCACTGTATTCCAAGATTGCTTGAAATCTATTCGTTACCCCCCCCCCCCATTTTGTTGCAAAATTTTGTTGTCAGCTCTTGTGATGCTGCACTATCCTATACGTGCATCCGCCTGCTGCACCCTTTGACGTTCATTACTAGGAGAAATGTGTTCATGGAGAGGAAGCCTACACAATGAGATCAACAGGAATACACAGGGTGAGGGATATTCAATTTCCTCTCAAACAGAATGCAAAGTCATACAAAATCAAGCCCAGGGGCCAGATTCACGAAAGCACTTACGCAAGTACTTACGAACGCGTACGTCTGTCCTCGATCTTTGTCGGCTTTGGTTACATTTATTGAACAGTTTACAAGCATGAAAACTTGCCAATCAACTGTTGTTATTGTTATAAACAGCCTCCTGGTGCTTCGGAGCTCATTAACTGTTTAATAATTGTAAACAAAGCCGTCAAAGATTGAGGAAAGATGTACACGTTCGTAAGTACTTTCGTAACTGTTTCGTGAATCTGGCCCCTGGAGCCCCCTTGGGCAGTTTGATGTTGCCTTCAACCTCGTTCTGACAATTCCTGCGACGGCGCTGGAACCAATTGTATTGGCGTTTGCCTTTCCATTGGAGACCTTCGGCGCCGTGGACAAGGGGGGACCTGCTGCATGGGTAACAGCTTCTCCCAATTTCATTTTCCCTGAATGAATTACATTCAGGGCAAATTGCAAAAGGTTCGAACCCAGACGAAATCGCTCCTTAGGCGCTGGGTGTGTGTGGTATCATTACGCCACCGAGAACGCTTACTTCGGCGATGTTTTGGTATGTTGGTTAAACGGAACGCTGAGCTCTTGTTGGTCACAGCGAGGCCTGTGTGGCTCTTTTGACGTGAGCCTGGTGTTCTTTGTGGCAAGGCTTCGAACTCCAGCCTTTGTGTAGCAAGGCTTCGAACTCCAGCCTTTGTGTGGCAAGGCCTCGAACTCCAGCCTTTGTGAGGCAAGGCTTCGAACTCCAGCCTTTGTGTGGCAAGGCTTCGAACTCCATCCTTTGTGTGGCAAGGCTTCGAAATCCATCCTTTGTGTGGCAAGGCTTCGAACTCCATCCTTTGTGTGGCAAGGCTTCGAACTCCAACCTTTGTGTGGCAAGGCTTCGAACTCCAGCCTTTGTGTGGCAAGGCTCCGAACTCCAGCCTTTGTGTGGCAAGGCTTCGAACTCCAGCCTTTGTGTAGCAAGGCTTCGAACTCCAGCCTTTGTGTAGCAAGGCTTCGAACTCCATCCTTTGTGTGGCAAGGCTTCGAACTCCAGCCTTTGTGTGGCAACGCCTGGAACTGAAGCCTTTGTGTGGCAACGCCTGGAACTGAAGCCTTTGTGTAGCAAGGCTTCGAACTCCATCCTTTGTGTGACAAGGCTTCGAACTCCAGCCTTTGTGTGGCAACGCCTGGAACTGAAGCCTTTGTGTGGCAACGCTTCGAACTCCAGCCTTTGTGTAGCAAGGCTTCGAACTCCATCCTTTGTGTAGCAAGGCTTCGAACTCCAGCCTTTGTGTAGCAAGGCTTCGAACTCCAGCCTTTGTGTAGCAAGGCTTCGAACTCCAGCCTTTGTGTAGCAAGGCTTCGAACTCCAGCCTTTGTGTGGCAAGGCTTCGAACTCCAGCCTTTGTGTAGCAAGGCTTCGAACTCCAGCCTTTGTGTGGCAAGGCTTCGAACTCCAGCCTTTGTGTAGCAAGGCTTCGAATTCCAGCCTTTGTGTAGCAAGGCTTCGAACTCCAGCCTTTGTGTAGCAAGGCTTCGAACTCCAGCCTTTGTGTAGCAAGGCTTCGAACTCCAGCCTTTGTGTAGCAAGGCTTCGAACTCCATCCTTTGTGTGGCAAGGCTTCGAACTCCATCCTTTGTGTGGCAAGGCTTCGAACTCCATCCTTTATGTGGCAAGGCTTCGAACTCCAGCCTTTGTGTAGCAAGGCTTCGAACTCCAGCCTTTGTGTAGCAAGGCTTCGAACTCCAGCCTTTGTGTGGCAAGGCTTCGAACTCCAGCCTTTGTGTAGCAAGGCTTCGAACTCCAGCCTTTGCGTGGCAAATCCTGGAACTGAAGCCTTTGTGTGGCAACGCCTGGAACTGAAGCCTTTGTGTGGCAACGCCTGGAACTGAAGCCTTTGTGTGGCAACGCCTGGAACTGAAGCCTTTGTAATAATTGATACTGCTGTAAAACTTGTGGCTTTCACTGACCACGGAGCCAGCAGCCCGCGGTGAGGAGGACTTTGAGTGCTTTTAGCCATAAGGTCCAACTTTGGCGAGACGCGAGGCACTTCACGGCAGTTCAGACCCCTTACATATTCAATGTTAATCACTAAACAACTAAAACTCGCCAGGATGAGAGACGTAACAGCCAAATTAGTATGCAACATATACGACTACAATTTTATGTTGAGTCAAAACTAAAAAAAATTTGATCAATATATATATATATATATATATATATATATATATATATATATATATATATATATATATATATATATATAATATATGTCATCTTGATGAGTTGTTTTAATACATTTAGGTATGTGTGTCTGTCAAAAGAGTGTGTCAAAAAACTCGCTACTTGATGCTAAAAATCCCCATCACACAGGATGGTTAGTCATACAGAGGCATGTGATAAGAAGTCTGCACTGACAGACTCCGGATGCATTTTGAGGATATCATCAGCACAAGATTGAATAAGGCAGCAGTGGTAATGAAAGTCCCCATCTCCCAGGATGGTTAGTCATACAGGGCCATATGTTTAGTAGCCTGCACTGGCAAATTTTGGGTACACTGTGAGGTTATCTTCAAGAATACGAGAATGAATAAAGTAATTGCAAAGCTCCAGGTACCTCATGCCAACTGGTCTGAAAGGTCTAATAACTGGGTTATTTAGTGATTAACACGGTGGAAATCTAAGGGGTCCAACTGCCGTGTTTTAATGTCTTTTTGACTAAGACAAATACAATTAGAAAGCAAAATATAGTTCAGAGCGAGAGATTGGTGGAACGTTCAGTCTTGTGTATAAACACAAAGATGTTTACGTATAACAAGGACGTATTTGGCGAGTGGTTGTGCGACTCACTGATGCACAGAAGGACTAAGAATCAGCTTTGTGAGAGGTTTGGTATATCATAACATAATGTTGCTCAAATAATGTTTTTAACCGATTGTACTGACTGGACGGTAACCCTCAGGAGTTCTCGAATTAATTTTTAGCTAACTTGCATAAATTGTGGTCGTGTTAGACCGTATATAGGATCTCATACTTGGGTAAGCGGACCCTTGGGGCCCTCTGTGGCTCTCCTGGCCAGAGCCACCTCGGAGGATTACATACTACAGCAATCTTAGGGGTCATATACACATTAGAGCAACCTTGGGGTCATATACATATGAGAGAGTACCTGGGGTCCGTGTACCCCAGTCTGAAAACCTCTGCAACAGGGGGGCTAGAGGAGTAAACGGAGCACGAGAGAGTACTCGTTATTGAAGGAACCGATTTAAACGGTCACTCCGATGATCAGGTTCTGCAGGAGTCCTCAGATGTACTGAGTCAGGTGCCTAAGGTAAAACTGAAGGTGTTAGGTAAATGAATTGTCTGCGTATATTGGGAAAGGAGAAGGAAGAAGCCAACGTGTGTAATACAGGTGTCAGATAGTGTCGAGGAACACTACATGCCTAGAGATGGACTCACAACACCCTCTATAGTGTCAGCTGATGTGGTATAAACAGATGTAGTGTCAGCTGGTGTGGTATAAACAGATGTAGTGTCAGCTGATGTGGTATAAACAGATGTAGTGTCAGCTGATGTTGAATAAACAGGTGTAGTGTCAGCTGATGTCAGGTCAATCTTTGTGGTGTCAGGTGTAGTGTCAGTTGCTGTAGAGTCCAGTGGGTTGTCAGCCACTGTCGCAGTCAGCCCTTGACTGTCAAGAGAGACAACAGCATAAACTCCCTGAGAATATCGCCTTCAAGAACAGCTTGCCTGACGACAGCGAGCCCTGCACTCGACCCCAGACCTTGAAAACATGCGAACACTGATAATCACTACACAAAATAAGCGAGACCAACACGATATTAGTCGCATGCGTCAGGCAAACGAAGCTCACAGCTTCTTACAACCCGTCCAGCTAATGAACCAATCCGTCGAGAACAATTAGTTGTTCCTATGCAGTTGATTATCCAGTCAGTAGTCTCAATCTGACACTCCGAAGAAATGCAAGTGTTTTCAGGAGTGGAGTGAATGCTCCATTCTGAGAACGTTAGTGGACCCCATACCCATAAAGATGGCGCTAACAGGTCACAGGTCTCATACTCACTCTCACCCTCACCCTCAAAGCTCTCACAAGTCAAGCCTAGCCTCGGGCCGGGCTTCGGGAGTAGAAGAACTCCCAGAACCCCATCAACCAGGTATCAACCCATCATGAGGACGAAAGTGGAACTCATACACCATCCTAAGGGCCCTAAGGGACCTAATATTCACCCTGAGGGCGCCAGAAGAAGTGTTAAGAAGTCCAATATGATCGGCTCAGAAACTGAACCCACCTGAGAAACTAGCCAACGATGTAAGGCGACCATTGGACATGTGGACGCTTACACAATCTTCCCGTTGTTATCTAGACAGTGCATCTAACAACCCAATGTGGTTATCTAGACATTGTCACTGAAACGGTCAATGAAATTTGAGTGCTAATCCCAGAGAAACAATTGAGCATCACCCGGAGTCTCGACCAATGTGGTGCACCACCTCCCTCATGACAGCCGTCGTGTCTCCTAGAACTGGTGGCGCTAATGCTTCCACCCGAACACAGGTGGAAGCATTACCTCCAGGTGGTGGTGGTGGTGGTGGTGCAGGCGGCAGCATAGGAGTATTACTGGCCCGGTGCCAAACTCCCCCCCCCCACAATACACCCCCAGTGTCACCCCTTAGGCACATAGGGTGTAGGGGTGTCAGACTTGGGCGCTGACGGGCGGCCAGAATCAAGAACATATTGTTTAAAAAATACGCAAAAATCCTGTTTACAAAACATAGAATTCTGTAGATTGTTGGCCAGACCACACACTAGAAGGTGAAGGGACGACGACGTTTCGACTTTCACAATCGACTTGAGAATGGTCCAGGACGGACCGAAACGTCGTCATCCCTTCACCTTCTAGTGTGTGGTCTGGTCAACATACTTTAGCCACGTTATTGTGACTCATCGCCTGCATAGAATTCTGTAGCCACAAAGTAAGCTCCCAGGTAACCTAACGGGAGAAAGTAACGAAGCAACGGCCTGAGGAAAATCAACAAAGAAGGGAAGGAACGCAACTATTGAGATAAACGAAAGAAATCGTAATTTTATTCTCAACCGAAAGATAAAAAGAATCAGAGATGTCAAGGACGGATCTTAAGGGCTTGAGGAAACACTTGAGAAATGCACCGTTTGTTTTACCCGGGAAAATGTGGAGCGTGAGGAGACGCTATGTACCGTGATGGCTTAACTCAACCAACTTGCTGCGATGAACTAGGAAGCACACTGTGTAAGTATGAATTATCATTGGCTGATAATACTGTCATGAAACGGCAAAGGTCTGAGAAAAGCTAACGAATAGTCTTGTTATTGTTGTTTTAGACCTCAAGGGATGATTATACATGCTATTGATATTGTAGACTTTCAGGTGAGTAACTATGATATTGATAATTTAGACCTCCAGGGGTGATTTAGTATGATATTGATGTTGTAAACATCCAGGAATGATTGTAAATGATATTGATGTTCCAGACCTCCAGGAAGGAAGGAATTATCAAGGGAAAGCGCCAAGCCATTACGACTATATAGCACTGGGAAGGGGTCAGGATAAGGATTTGGGATGAGACGGGGGAAAGGAATGGTGCCCAACCACTTGGACGGTCGGGGATTGAACGCCGATCTGCATGAAGCGAAACCGTCGCTCTACCGTCCAGCCCAAGTGGTTGGGTCAGACCTCCAGGAGTGATTATAAATAATATTAATGTTGTATCCCTCCAGTGGTGATAGACTATGATAGCGATGTTCTAGCTTCCCCGGAGTGCGTATCGTTTTGACATAACAATCCAAGTGTCCGAATCAAGCTACTGAGACCGTGATGACTTAGGTTAGACTTAGGTTTAAGCTGCCCCCCCCCTCGAGCACAACACCACGTATCCAACGGGTTGCAATAATCCTCCTTATAGTTCACAAACAAAAAAGTTATGAAGATATTGCTTCCCGTCTCTACCTTACCTGGTGTTGACTGCTGAGCCAGAGCCACCAGCAGCCAGTTGACTCTTCAACACTCCCACCACAAGCACATTGAGCGAGCAAATATGCATACTCAAAACACTTTCTTCCCAGGAAAAATGAGTTTCGGGACGAGCTATTGAAATAACCCTGAGGGGGGGGGGCCCTTGAGCTGGCTCCTAGGATCAATGTTCCGTGGCTCCGGTCTTTCACTGGACATCGAGGTTTATTGTCTGATCAGCCATGCTATCTTGAGGTTATCTTGAGATGGTTTCGGGGCTTTTAGTGTCCCCGCGGCCAGGCCTCCACCCCTAGGAAGCAGCCCGTGACAGCTGACTAACACCCAGGTACCTATTTTACTGCTAGGTAACAGGGGCATAGGGTGAAAGAAACTCTGCCCATTGTTTCTCGCCGGCGTCTGGGATCGAACCCAAGACCACAGGATCACAAGTCCAGCGTGCTGTCCGCTCGGCCGACCGGCTCCCCTGTTGTTAAACGCAGCGGCATTAGCTAGATATGCCTGTTATAATTACAGTGAAAAAAATTCTTTGGCCTTTAATGCTTACAGAATTGCCTCCGGGTGTATATTGCACTCTCAATTGGCATATTATACACAGTCTACCAAGCCTCCTGATATCATAAGGAATTACTTCAATGTGCAGAATTAAGAACCAGTAACTTTAATATTTTCCAAGTGTGAAATACTATCTATGTCCCACATCTGCGCTCCAACGAATACAGTTTGAGAAATTGTCAGCGGCGCCAATAATTTAGACTCACTATTGAATGGAATCTGGCAGATTAAGTTTTCTAAACGTTCTCCATGTCAACAACTTCTCTAGCTTTGAATGGGAGATGTTAGTGCAGCAATATTCCACCCTAGTGAGCACTCATTTCTTACAATATATCATCATTGTTTGAAAGATTCTTGTTTTCCGGCCTGTCATTTTTCTTGCAGTTTTGACAGCGTCTTTATTGTGTTCTATACATGTTCTTCCAAGATGATTACTCCCGTGCCATTTATGTTGCTTTATATTTCTATAGTATGGTGTGAAATGCAGTTTTTGTGGTTCTGGTTTTAATGTGTTTATGTTTCACAATTCCGGGACGCTGAAACCACTACCACCTTAAGAGAATTTTCCTTTCTTGAAAGGTACAGTAAGCCCAGCCCCCCCTAGTCTATAGGGGCATTCCACCCCACGAAGAGCCTTTCAAATCTTCAAAGAGCCTTCAACAAATCGAGAGGGAGGCTGCTCCGGCCATTCCAACTGTGTTTACCTCCACACGGCTCCCTTCTCCAGAGCTCTCTCCTCCCCCACAACCTCCATAACCCCTACACCCACAATAATCACCTTGAAAGCAATAACAACGACATTCGGGAAACTAAACAAGAACTCTACTCCCCATTCAAGGATGATATTTTGATCTGCATAGTTTATGAAAGTGATCCGAGTTAGTGTGTGTTGAGAGGACGGGTCCTGGTGGAGGGGGGAACGAGCCCTACTCTTCGACGTAGGACGTAACGATGGACGTAAACACGTCCATCACCCGTCTCGGGAGCAATAACCGCCAGCTTGATTCCCGTGGTGATGGTGCCGCCATGCCAACCCTCCCAGGATTACAAGGGTGGTATGGGGTTGCCTCCTGGTGTCCCTCACCATTACAAGGGGGGGACGGGGTTGACTTCTCGAATCCCTCACCCTCACAACGGGGGTCGGGGTTGACTTCTAGAATCCCTCACCCTCACAACGGGGGTCGGGGTTGACTTCTGGAATCCTTTCCCTCACAAGGTGGGTCGTGGTTGCCTCCTGGTGTCCCCCCACCCACCCTCACAAGGAGGACGGGTCGCTAGATGAGTTGCAATTCATCTGCAACTCCACCACATGATGGAAGGATCATAGAAAATGGGGGTTGTCTCCTGCAACTAATCCCAAACAGAAGAGAGGAGAGAGAGGGGGAGGAGATACCTCAAGCAGTCACAATCCCTCCATGAAGGCAGAGATGCGACACGAAAGGTTAAACTTGTGATGCCATAGACATGAGAGAACAACAGCGAGTCATCAGACCCAAAGAGCTCCCAGGAAGATCTAGCGGAAATATGCAGTTTCGGGGACTTCGAAGCTGACGAAGAATCAGAAGCTCTAGAGTCGAGAAGCCAGACAAGGAGTGAGATTCACGAAGCAGTTACGCAAGTACTTACGAACGTATACATCTTTCCTCAATCTTTGACGGCTTTGGTTACATTTATTAAACAGTTTACAAGCATGAAAACTTGCCAATCAACTGTTGTTATTGTTATAAACAGCCTCCTGGTGCTTCGGAGCTCATTAACTGTTTAATAATTGTAAACAAAGCCGCCAAAGATTGAGAAAAGATGTATAAGTTCGTAAGTGCTTGCGTAACGGCTTCGTGAATCTGGCCCCAGGTCACGCGTACCAAGCACTTGGAAAATCTTGTGGACGGTAGAGCGACAGTCTCGCTTCATGCAGGTCGGCGTTCAATCCCCGACCGTCCAAGTGGTTGGGCACCATTCCGTCCCCTTGTCCCATCCCAAATCCTTATCCTGACCCCTTCCAAGTGCTATATAGTCGTAATGGCTTGGCGCTTTCCGCTGAAAATTCCCTCCCTTCCCTCATTATCCACATTTGACTCTCCAGACCCTTGTCTTGCACGCCCGTTGAGCACCTTCCTCTTCTATTGCAACACAGTCAACAAGTTCACTTTCAGGACCCAATATACGAAGCTGTCAAGCTTCACAGCGACAACATGAACACAAATACACTCATCTTAGGGTAGACTTACAGCCCTTCAGAGCATCTTATATCTTCTTGAGAGCAGGGCGCTGCAAAACCTTTCATGTAGCACAAGTTCGCTCTCATCTTGAGTTCTCTTGGACTGCCTGCTCCTCGTATATCAGAATTTGTAAGAAGGTGGAGAACCGTGAGAGGAGATTCATCTCCAGGCTTGACTCTTTCTGTTTGGACTGGTCTGAACATCAGAGCCTTCAACACTAGTGAGATGCTGAACTTATTGTTATGTATAAGGTCTACATTTTCAAGGTTCCCCACCTGACCTAACTTCGTGGACAGCCAGAAGTTGGCAACTATAATACAAGGCGCTCAGCTATCAACAGGCACGGGAGACATCTCCTGTCAACGAGGCTAACCATAGCCCGTGCTTCTTGCCCAGCTCCTGTGCCAGGTAAGTTACGGGCTCACCATAGCCCGTGCTACTTGGAACTTGTTCCGAGTAGCTGAATCTATAACAACAACACAATATCAACAGGCGAGGAGTCACAACAACGTGGCTGAAGAATGTTGACCATTCTCAAGTCGATTGTCACAATTGACTTGAGAATGGTCCAGGACGGACCGAAACGTCGTCGTCCCTTCACCTTCTAGTGTCTGTGGTCTGATCAACAGCCATCAACAGCCTCCTGTTGGTAGTGACTTTCTCAAGAACATTACTCTCAAGAACATTACTCTCAAGAACATTACTCTCAAGAACATTACTCCATCAGCAATCATTCATTCCTAGCTTGACTCATATTTGGAAGTTATTGAACACGTTGATACAGTGGGATCACGTCAACCGATCACCTGAAGGCTCTGGCACCAACCCGTCCTCCTAAGGTTTTAAAACGTCAAGAAAATCGTTATTTTAAGGTGTCCTCTCCTAACAGACTTAAGCCAGAGGACCCAAAACAGAAAACGAGGCAGTAAGTCACTTTCGCGAGCCGCTTCCATTTTCTAGTACGACCATATTTCTAGTTCGTGTATTATGAGCAGCTGAAAGCTGTTGAAAACCTCTTTGGAATTTCAGACTCATATGTCGCAATAGGAGCCGATCCTTTTCTAAAGGGGGACGGCACAGGGGCCGACCCCAAACCTATGACAGTCCCCTGCCACCCCCAAGAATCCTGGCCATCAACCTTGGACAGACAAATATTTTTATAGATATAGCATATTTAATATTAGACTTTCATGGTTGCTTTTCCTGATCCCTTCCCTGTGCTATATAGTCGCAATGGCTTGGCGCTTTCCCCCCCTGATAGTTCCCTTCCCTTCGCTTATATCCCCTGTAGCAATTTTGTAAAAGCTTTATGATCGTTCGCACAGCAGCGTGGTGTAGATTAACTAGGCAGCGAAACTATACATGTCGACAGTCCAGCCAGCGCCACCCCGACTGAAAACTATACAGAAAAGAAATGTGTAAATTCAGTTTTCTGTTGGAAAGCGTTGCTTTTCCCTAAGCTCTAAAAGCCATCCCCATCCAACAGGTCCTCTCGAATAATACAACGTATTTTGAAGTTAAAATCTCAAACGGACAAGTCCAACCACTTGGACTGGACGGTAGAGCGATGGTCTCGCTATATGCAGGTCGGCGTTCAATCCCCGACCGTCCAAGTGGTTTGGCACTATTCCTTTCCCCCATTCCTATCCCAAATCCTTATCCTGATCCCTTCCAAGTGTTATATAGTCGTAAAGGCTTGGCGCTTTCTCCTCACAATTCCCTCCCTCCCTCCAACGTACAAAATATAATGTACAATAAATCATAGCGGCTCGCAAAAGTTCACTATTTTTATCAAACTATTAATGACTACCTTTGCATTTCCATTGGACAATTTCAGCATCGTGGAGAGGAGGAGGAGGGGGGAGGGATGGACCTGCTGCATGGGTAACAGCTTCTCCACCATATCGACCTACCCTGACTTTGCGCCCTGGAGAGGCCCCAGCCTCGACAACCAGAGCGCAACTCCATAATCTCCCAAGACTGCAGAATGCCTCCTACTACTAATGAATACTTAAACCATTACGGGCTGTAATGAGCTGAGGAAGCACCCAGCAAGTAAGTTATTATCGCCTACAGATGAGTCCGAAGCTGTCTGCTAGAGATTATATACCAGAAAGACTTCAGTCGAGATTGACATCACAATAACGCGATGTTTCTGGACATCACAATAACGCGATGTTTCTGGACACCACAATAACGCGATGTTTCTGGACACCACAATAACGCGATGTTTCTGGACATCACAATAACGCGATGTTTCTGGACACCACAATAACGCGATGTTTCTGGACACCACAATAACGCGATGTTTCTGGACATCACTGGAAAGTCCAAGTGATGTGTTCCCAGCAGAGCGAATTCGATCCCATTTAACTGACAATATTTAATCAATTCAACAAACATCCATGAAGAAAAAATATTACTTATATGTTGCTGTACTTTTGCAGTACAGTAATATATAAAAAAAAAGTGCTTCGACAAGATTGGAAACGGAAGAGAGAAGTAAGATTGAGGGGGATAACGGAAGGGATGTAGGAGGAAGAGGGTAATGAGAAAAGGGAAAGAATAAGCAGAAGAAAGGAGGAAAGAGAGAGACGAGAAATTTGAGTGGAAGGGAAGAAACGGGAATGGGTATTTGGAGGCGGGAGAGGATGGGGAAGTATTGTGTAAGGGGTATAGGAGGGAGGCATGTGGGAAGGGTGAAGGGTGGGAAGGGTGAAAGTGAGTGCATTGATAGGGGGGAGGGAGGGGAATCGATGGGGTGAAGGTAGAGGCACTGGTAGGGGGGGGGGGATTGTATGGTGAGTGAGTTAATTCTTCTCTAGTAAGTTTCAATCTAAGGATTCTCACCAGAATTCTCCGCTATTTGGGTCATTACCGCCTTCATTGTGGCCTTGTTCAGGGCGAGTCACCTGTTGGACGAGTCACCAGCGGACGAGTCACCAGTGGGTGAGTCACCAGCTGGGCGAGTCACCAGCTGGAAGAGCCACCAGCTGGACGAGTCACCAGCTGGGCGAGTCACCAGCTGGACGAGTCACCAGTTGGACGAGTCACCAGTTGGACGAGTCACCAGCTGGGCGAGTCACCAGTTGGGCGAGTCACCAGCTGGACGAGTCACCAGCTGGACGAGTCACCAGCTGGACGATTCACCAGCTGGACGAGTCACCAGTTGGACGAGTCACCAGCTGGACGAGTCACCAGCTGGACGAGTCACCAGCTGGACGAGTCACCAGCTGGACGAGTCACCAGCTGGGCGAGTCACCAGCTGGGCGAGTCACCAGCTGGACGAGTCACCAGCTGGACGAGTCACCAGATGGACGAGTCACCAGCTGGAAGAGTCACCAGCTGGACGAGTCACCAGCTGGAAGAGTCACCAGCTGGACGAGTCACCAGTGGGAATGTCCCTTCTCCCTTCCATCTTTAATGCCTCGCCTCTGGCAAATTTAGAGTTCCTTCCCCGCTGTGAGCGTGCAAGACAAACACGTCACTCCCTAGAGGCACCCATCTCTTTTTCACAGGCTTTGCCAGGCCAGCTCTATCCGGCCTGAGAGGAGAGTTCTGGCAGCGCCACTGGATCTTCTTTGAGACTTGCAGCTTCACAAACTGCCTTAAGAAGGACAACAACACTGGAATGTGTTAGAAGAACAAATGCCCTCATTGGAAAACTTTCAACATGCCAGCTTTAAATCTACGACCTCCTGGCCTCTTCACCAGCTTTAATTCTACGACCTTCTGGTCCAACTATCAGCTTTAAATCTACGACCTCCTGGCCCCACCAATAGCTTTAAATCTACGACCTCTTGGCCCCACCAACAGCTTTAAATCTACGACCTCCTGGCCCCACCAATAGCTTTAAATCTACGACCTCCTGGCCCCACCATAGCTTTAAATCTACGACCTTCTGGCCCCACCAATAGCTTTAAATCTACGACCTCCTGGCCCTACCAATAGCTTTTAAATCTACGACCTCCTGCGCCCCAACAATAGCTTTAAATCTACGACCTTCTGGCCCCACCAATAGCTTTAAATCTACGACCTCATGGCCCCACCAATAGCTTTAATCTACGACCTCTGGCCCCACCAATAGCTTTAAATCTACGACCTCCTGGCCCCACCAATAGCTTTAAATCTACGACCTCCTGGCCCCACCAATAGCTTTAAATCTACGACCTCCTGGCCCCACCAATAGCTTTAATCTACGACCTCCTGGCCCCACCAATAGCTTAAATCTACGACCTCCTGGCCCCTTCACCAGCTTTACTTTGGACGCAGTAGGAGTCTGGCTCGAACTCGTGCAGCCCTGGAAACTTTAGCAATAAGGAAACACAAGGTAAAAGAGTTGGGAATTGAATCATCAGGTGATGATCCAAGAGTGAATAACTGAACAAATGTAAAGAATAATAGCAGACAAGACTCATCCGTCGTGGGATGACAGCGACTGGCACCTCTCGCGGCGACTGGCACCTCTCGCGGCGACTGGCACCTCTCGCGGCGACTGGCACCTCTCGCGGCGACTGGCACCTCACACAACGACGCATGATGCACCAATACATGGCGTACAATCCTCGAGGATATAAACACACATCTTGGTGTATGTGTGTGTGTGTGTTTTTACGCACCTTTTCACAGCTAACCGCTCAAATATATCTGTATATATAAACTATATACCACACTAACGGTAGTGTAGAATAGTTTATATGACGCAGGTCGTGGTATTCCTTATCCTTCTGTGGTTGAGTGCTAGCCACGGAGATAGGCA
Source organism: Procambarus virginalis (assembly GCA_020271785.1). NCBI lineage: Eukaryota > Metazoa > Arthropoda > Malacostraca > Decapoda > Cambaridae > Procambarus > Procambarus virginalis. The sequence goes on from WNGS01164437.1 coordinate 20,250,806, forward strand.
AGTTTCATCTGGGTAGTGTGTGTGTGTGCTTGCGTGCGTGCGTGCTTGCGTGCAAGCGTGCATCCCTCTCGCTGTCCCTGACTCCAGTGAGCACCCAATTACGTGGGTGTGCCTAAGCCCTTCGGACTGTGAACATTACTCTCGGCTGCAACAGGCTTACCTTCCCGCCAACACCCAACTGGAAGACTGTAAGGAAATTAGATTTCTCTTTTTTCTGTGGCTACAAGAGAAGGGGGACGACCACAGTCACAGTGGCACAGTCACAGTGCCGCAGTCACAGTGGCACAGTCACAGTGCCACAGTCTCAGTGCCACAGTCACAGTGCCACAGTCACAGTGCCACAGTCACAGTGCCACAGTCACAGTGCCACAGTCACAGTGCCACAGTCGGAATGCGAAGTTGCTTGTGTCCATCTTCTCCTTCGAAAGCAACCAACCACTTGGGCTGGACGGTAGAGCGACGATCTCGCTTCATACAGGTCGGCGTTCAATCCCCCGACCGTCCAAGTGGTTGGGCACCATTCCTTTCCCCCGTCCCATCCCTAATCCTTATCTGATCCCTTCCCAGTGCTAAATAGTCGTAATGGCTTGGCGCTTTCCTTGATAACTCCCTCCCTCCTTCGAAAGCAGTATTGTTCACTAATTCCTATTAACATTTTGTTTCAAAGCTTTCGGAAGACAGAGGATGAAAATTCCGGGTTAAGTTTTCATTATACATGACTATAGAAATACGCAAATTTGAATCACTGTAATCCATACTAATAATCGTTGTGTAATACCATCCGCAATACATGTCAGCTGTTGTTGTTTCAGATTTAACTACTCAGAACGCAGTGTCCATGTAGCACGGTCTATGGTGAGCCCGTAATACATGTTAGTGCTCCAGGTTACGTATATAGTACCGTGGAGCCTGGTCCAAGGACTGGAGTCCAGATCTCTGATGAAACTCCAAGTAACTCCCACGGAAATCCTTGCCAAGAATTTGCGCTTGAATCTGTGTATAACATATTTATAAAGATTCGTGAACGCAGAATTTAAACTGACCGTCTCGCAGATCGGGATACATCTAACAATGCATTAATGACTAGGCTCTATTAAACACACACACAATGTTTACACACAACGTGACCATCACCAGATATCCCCTGACCAACAACACAAAAATAATCGACATACAACAATAAAAGACTACACATAGGCGAAGCGCTACATATTAAACACTCGTACAACTATTAACAGCCTGCTTACACCTAGGTACATCATACCATGCTTAAGACCAAGGTATAATAAATTAGCTCATCTTGTGCCCCAGCCAACATCATCTGCGTCACGCCTAACATCACCTAATCCTACTTGGTTATATATAATGAGGTTTCAGGTACTTGTATCCACATCTACGCAACTGCCGAAGATGTTAGCTAATACTTGGGTAACATTCTACCATTAACACCAGACGGTAACAACCAGCATACTGCCCCAGTCGCCATATGAGAGAGAGAGAGAGAGAGAGAGAGAGAGAGAGAGAGAGAGAGAGAGAGAGAGAGAGAGAGAGAGAGAGAGAGAGAGAGAGAGAGAGAGAGAGAGAGAGAAAATGCAGTTTCCCGGGGCACCGCCAGTTGTGAGGTCACTTATCGTCACATTTCCACTACTATGCGTGTAACACGCTGGGATGTGCCTACTGGACTACTGCTGCTGCTCTACCCCAATCTTTTCAGACCAAACACAGAAAGTACGCTTCGTCAGCTTTTCCATTAGACTATATCTTGAGGTTATCTTGAGGTGATTTCGGGGCTTAGTGTCCCCGCAGCCCCGATCCTCAACCAGGCCTCCACCCCCAGGAAGCAGCCGGTGGCACCTGTCTAACTCCCAGGTACCTATTTAGTGCTACTTTACTATTTCTGACTACTTTATAAATTACCAATAATTTAGCGCGCACGCTGCGCACGTTCACAATCCTCTCTACTGGTAATTGGGTCAATTAATTGGTATCTGTGAAGCCTGCACTGCTCTGTTGAACACAACACCTACACTCATTAAGCTAATAATTACCTCCCGACCTCATTCAGTTCCCTGATGCATTAGTCCCCCCTTCCGTCAGCGGCACCTTGTGAATATTTTCTCTCTTTGAAAGCTTCTTCCCTGATGGGCTCCAGAATCCCTGGAAACTGGAAACGAAACTGGAAACTGGAAACGAAACTGGAAACTAGAAATCGCTTTGCGTTATTTACCTTGTATGTTTAATTTCTGTAACAAAATTCTCCGAGCTTTTACTCCCTGCGTTCTGAATACATTAATGCATTTTCGACAAATATAATCTTTGGATACAAGTGTGTATTATATCTATTAAACATCTAAGTTGATGCAGATATCGGCAGATATCATAAAGCAAATGTTATCGTACGATAAACTGAAGCCGAGAACTGATATTGCGTCAAATAATGCTCAGACCAGCAAGTTAATTTCATACATGTTTCCTCTATTTTTTGGTCAACAAGAGATATTATTTCAACAAGACTTGTCTCAAGTGAAACTTGGTTCGAGGTACACCGTTTTCTTTCTTGTTCGAGGGGGCACTGACGGGTAAACCTCGGATCAACGTGCATGTAAATGAGGATTTCCGTTCCAGAAATATAAACTCATATTTTTCCCACGTACACACTGGAACATTTCCGTTCCAAGACACAAAGGCAAGTAAGTAAGTCTGTCTGTCTCAGACAAAGAGCTCTTTTACAAAACGATCTTGTTTGATGTAAATTTATAGCAGATGTAGGTATTGAATTAGATTTAAGATGAAGTATAATCGGCGTACGATTGCTTGTTTACGTTTACGACCACTTGGGCTGGAGGGTAGAGCGACGGTCTCGCTTCATGCAGGTCGGCGTTCAATCCCCGACCGTCAAATTGGTTGGGCACCATTCCTTTCCCCCGTCCATCCCAAATCCTTATCCTGACCCCTTCCCAGTGCTATATAGTCGTGATGGCTTGGCGCTTTCCCCCTGATAATTCCCTGCGTTTAAGACCAGTTACGTTGCAGAGTTACTGTTCCAATTTTAGTCATGACCTTTGTGGCTTTTCAATAGCACAAGACGTGAACTCTCTCCGAGTACAACAGTCCCCTTTTGTACGTTTCACCAATGGTTGTTTGCAAGTACAATCATTTATGGAGGATGGGCTGACAAGGTTACACAAGAGGAGTCGGATATAATCTTCATTACTAACTCATCTTTAACTAAATCTGGCTTCCAGTGACACATTACAGAGAGAGTTCTGAGAAACACCTTGACCTAGATACATCAGTGCTTGTCTCACGTGCAGTATGACACGTGGCAAAGATGTAGAGAAGAAACCATTAAGACGTGAATAAACCTCACTATAGAGTTTGTCGAGACCATAAAATCTCGGTCAATTAGATAATAGATACAAGAGGCTACCTGCTCATCTATAATAGATACTAGGGACTATACCTGCTCATCTATAATAGATACTAGGAGCTACCTGTTTGTAGACACACATCTTGCTCGATTCCATCTTGATCTCCGACTATGTATTTCTCACATAAGACTAAAAGTCTCTATACATCTTAGAAATATGTCTTATAGGCATATACTAAACAGTGTTTCAGGCACATATTATACAGGCATATATATATATATATATATATATATATATATATATATATATATATATATATATATATATATATATATATATATCTTCCAGACATATAATATCTGCTTTAGGCCCGCTCTTAGACAAGTTAGCCATAGTTCCAGATACCAGGAGAGGAACTCTCTTGATATAACTAGATTGCATAATCTGTTCCAGGAACACCTGAGACGAATTAATTATCTTCGAGACGAGAAAAATCGTTGTTCAGGGCATGAGTTCAACCGGTAAATGACCCCTCGTGATTTAGGACCTTATGACAAGGGTGTAATAAGGGTGACTACATGCACAAGACTGCCTCGTTACTGGACATACATACACACAGATCGACCTCATTTCCAACAATATCGAGAGGTTCTTATTTTCCAGTTCTCTCAGGCGAGACTTAAATTAGTGTAAAGTGAGGTTTCAAATGCGTCTCCAGGCCAGCCAGCCTCCAGCATCCTGCTCTAAGCTAACCCTTATCTTCCCCCACAGCTCCCCTCATCTCCCCTTACCTTCCCACAGCTCCCCAAGGAGCACACTGCAGCAAGCAAGACTATAAAGTTGCCGCCGCGTCAGACGTTAACGGAGCCTTACTTCAGGCGCCAGAAAACCCAAGATCTCAATTGTATGTCTTATGAAAGGAGAGAATGAGGAAGAGAGAGAGAGAGAGAGAGAGAGAGAGAGGAGAGAGAGAGAGAGAGGAGAGAGAGAGAGAGAGAGAGAGAGAGAGAGAGAGAGAGAGAGAGAGAGAGATCATATCCTCTTATTCCATGTAAGAGAGGTTATCTTACATAGAAGAAAGATAACAAAAGATCTTTTGATCTACACCGAGGTTATCTGTTGGATAGAGAAAATTGCAGCCGCTGTAGAGGCTAAAGATCCTTTTGAGGCAGAAAAGGACAGAATGGAAAGCCGAAGGCTCTCTTCATAATCTCTACCTTCCCGCCCTTATGCAGCCGGTGCGAAAATAATTGGATAGCAGCACTATCCAATGTTTCACTGTCCTATCCTAATGCTATCCAATGGATAGCAGCACTGTTACCTGTAACAGGAAATGAACTTAACCTTTCACTACTATTAAAACTACTGCTATTACACTTCAATCATTACAACTACTTTTACAACTACACCAACCACTTGAGTGGACGGTAGAGCGACGGCTCGCTTCGTGCAGTCGGTGTTCAATCCCGGACCGTCAAAATGGTCGGGCACCTAATACATGAAAAACTAACAATAAATAAATGAGAAACTAAGGTAATGCATGAAAACTAACATTAAATAATATTTTTTTCGTGTACTTATAGATGAAGTCAATTTTCGTGAAAATTGTTACAAGGATGAAGGGGGAAGTGGTGAAGGGTTGGAAAGGTGTTAGTGAAGATAGTGAAGGGTAGGAAGATGGGGATGAGAAGGAAGGGGACGAAGGGGTATGNCACAATCTTACATTCACACTGTGTGTATATCACAGTACTGCGGGAGACATCTCCGTCACGCAGGGTGCAGTTGCACCTCCGCAGACCTTCAGTATCATCTATGATACTGGTAATGGCTCAAAAGGGCCACCACTTACGGGCTATTCATACCCGTGCCACCTTTGGGTGGCTTAATCTTCATCACTCAATCATCACAGTAGGCCACAGCTGTAAACTCTTATTCTCGCCTGGGCCGATGATTCACACTAAAATTATCTCTCTTCTTAGGAAGGGACTTAACACATTCTATAATACCCATCCTTTTCCTCCGGCATATGTGTATCGCAGGGAAGGGGGGGGGGGGTAGAAATAGCCTAAGCTACTCTATCACTTTGAGATGTATTTTCTGTATTTCTTGTCTCAATAAACATACTTGAAGTTGTATCGCAGGCAACTTCAATTTTGGTAAATATGGTACATACAGTGAATTCAGAGACCATGTAACAAACTTGTGATTTCGCTGAATGTGGCCAATTTTTCGATGTAAAACTAATAAGGAAAACATTAGTACCAAAATGATCAAAAGATATAGCGAAAATGACAAACAGGACATAGCAGAAGCTCTTCACATCAAACACATTCATCCAATTATCAAGGGTCTTCTAATATCTCGGCTCCTCCTCCTTCTCTCAGCATAAACCAATAGTCACTGCCAGTTTATCAAACCTAACTACCCAACCAACAAATAAAAATGCAAGATCATATTACGTTGTCCTTTCGAGTACGAAATTACTTCTTATCTCAGCACCCCTAACAATGAGTGATTTGTTATATTAATTTCCTCTCTGCCTCTTACGATACGAAACTGAATTTGTACAACGATCTTGAGTTCATGCAGACGAGGAGTCACAATAACGTGGCTGAAATATGTTGACCAAACCACACACTAGAAGTGGACGACGACGTTTCGGTCCGTCCTGGACCATTCTCAAGTCGATTGTGAATGGACTTGAATTGCATACCGACTTGAGAATGGTCCAGGACGGAACTGAAACGTCGTCGTCCCTTCACTTTCTAGTCTGTGGTTTGGTCAACATCTTGAGTTTATTTTTTATAACCACCTTCCACTGTGAAGAATTTCAGAGATATGGAAAAGAATGAGATAAAGGTGCCCTTACACCTTACACAGACCTTTCACAGGCTACTGCCGCAGCAGGTGTCTATCTACTGAAAGTGATTACATTAATCACTTAGTTATTTAGCCCTAGGTTTTACCCCATACTAGAGTTAGGGATAATTAGGCACACTTTTAAGTTAGGTTGGGTTAAAATAAATTTTGTTTGCATATCATGTTTATTAAAACTAATAGCTATCAATTCACACAAGCAAACACAAAATTATATATTTAAAATAATACGATATTTTAACAATACTTCAAAATATTGACAATTACGAAATATAACATTATTAAAAAATTCGGCAATATTAAACAATCCATATTTCTCAATGGTTTTGTTAGTGTATACTGAGCGGTTGATGTTGAATGTTTCTTGCAAGCATATTGAAACATCTCTAGAAGTGAAAGCATATAGGGTGAGCTTTACCAATATTTTTGTGAAAAATACATAACCTTGCAAGGATGTTGCAAGGTTATTGAAAGGTCTTGCTCATCCAAGGGAGGATGAGCGGCAGGAGAGAGAGAGAGAGAGAGAGAGAGAGAGAGAGAGAGAGAGAGAGAAGAGAGAGGGAGAGAGAGAGAGAGAGAGAGAGGAGAGAGAGAGAGAGAGAGAGAGAGAGAGAGAGAGAGAGAGAGAGAGAGAGAGAGATGAGAGAGAGAGAGAGAGGAGAGGGAGAGAGAGAGAGAGAGAGGAGAGAGCGCAAAGGGGAGAAAGAAAATACAATGCTGACCAAGTCAGAGCGAAAGGGTAAGAGGAAAAGCGAAGAAGATCGTGAAAGTGCAAGGAAAAAGTCACCAAAAATGCGAGCAAAAATGTCAGAAAAAAAGGAATATTCTAAAAATACCGCGAGTGAGACAACAGGTGTACAAGACCAGGAAGAAGCAAGCGAGAAGAAAACAAGAAAGAGAGCAAGATAAAGAGAGAGCGAGAAACAGAAAGTGAGAGGGGAAAAACACGAGAGATAGAAAGAAAGAGAGGTAGAAAGAGACCAAGATAGACATAAAACCAGATAGAAATAAAACAAGAGAAAAATAATAAGGTTGAAATAAGGCAGAAGTCGACTGAAAATAGTGGTAAACAACAGGAACATAGGACCAGGCTGGAGGTAACATGATGCATAGCGAGACCCTGAAGGGTGTTAACCTGCCTCAAATGGTGTAGACAGGATTTACTGCTCTAATATATTAATCCCTGCTCTAATATATTAATCCCTGCTCTAATATATTAATCCCTGCTCTAATATATTAATCCCTGCTCTAATATATTAATCCCTGCTCTAATATATTAATCCCTGCTCTAATATATTAATCCCTGCTCTAATATATTAATCCTTGCTCTAATATATTAATCCCTGCTCTAATATATTAATCCTTGCTCTAGTATATTAATCCCTGCTCTAATATATTAATCCCTGCTCTAGTATATTAATCCCTGCTCTAATATATTAATCCTTGCTCTAGTATATTAATCCCTGCTCTAATATATTAATCCCTGCTCTAGTATATTAATCCCTGCTCTAGTATATTAATCCCTGCTCTAGTATATTAATCCCTGCTCTAGTATATTAATCCCTGCTCTAGTATATTAATCCCTGCTCTAATTTATTAATCCCTGCTCTAATATATTAATCCCTGCTCTAAGATATTAATCCCTGCTCTAATATATTAATCCCTGCTCTAATATATTAATCCCTGCTCTAGTATATTAATCCCTGCTCTAATATATTAATCCATGCTCTAGTATATTAATCCCTGCTCTAATATATTAATCCCTGCTCTAATATATTAATCCCTGCTCTAATATATTAATCCCTGCCCTAATATATTAATCCCTGCTCTAATATATTAATCCCTGCTCTAATAAATTAATCCCTGCTCTAATATATTAATCCCTGCTCTAATATATTAATCCCTGCCCTAATATATTAATCCCTGCTCTAATATATTAATCCCTGCTCTAATATATTAATCCCTGCTCTAGTATATTAATCCCTGCTCTAATATAATAATCCCTGCTCTAATATAATAATCCCTGCTCTAATATATTAATCCTTGCTCTAATATATTAATCCTCTGGGTTATTAAAGTGACACATTTTCGTCTTTATATCCAATACATTTATCAAGTATATTAGGCTCGTTCACCAAGGAGCAGACAGTAAATATAACATTTCCGATATACAAATTTGATTGTATGAATTCAGCTGTATTCATAGTTCTGGGAGTTTTGCGTTCATTCCATCCAGCGGCCGACCACCAGGAAGAGGAATTTTCCTAAATATAAATTATTATTGTTTTTATATATTACAATATTGTGTATATTTAGGCGTAGGTTAGATTAGGTGTTTAGGTTCTGTTGGGAATTTTTTGTATTTGTAGTACGTGGGTGAAGCATTTACAGCGTTGTGGTTCGAACACGTCGTAAGCGAAGCACTGTTCCAGAAGTGTTCGAAGGTGTTCTATCAACATCAGAGGCCCGAGGCTGTTCAACACGCTTCCACTACACACAAGGGGCATAACTGGCCGACCCCTCACAGTGTTCAAGAAAGAACTGGATAATCACCTCCAAAGGATACCTGATCAATCAGGCTGTGATTCGTATGTCAAGCTGCGAGCAGCCGCGTCAAACAGCCTGGTTGACCAGTCCAGCAACGAGGAAGCCTGGTTGACGACCGGATCGCAGGGACGCTGAGCCCCGGAAGCACTTCAAGGTAACGTCTTTAACGTCATAAACAAAGGCTAAAGTCCATTCCATGCACCCGCCAAACCCCCTGCTGTTTATAAATGAAAACCCGTTTACACACGACTCACAACTCATGACGTCCGAACACTTCCGGAACAAGTGCTTCGCTGACGACTTTTGTTCGAACCACAACGCTGTAAATGCTTCACCCACGTACTACAACTGCAAATAATCGCCAACCGAACCTAAACACCTAACCTAACCTAACCTATGACTATATATACACAATATGCTAATATAATATAATACTAATTTATATTTGAGAAAATTCTTGTTTTGAATGAACAGCATGTTAAAATTTATGAATGCGGCTGTGGGGGCGACCGCTGGATGTAATGGACTTGAGTCGAGAACGGGTTGAAATGCCTCACCCACGTACTACAAATACAAATAATCGCCAACAGAACCTAAACACCTAACCTAACCAAATTTACGCCTAACTAAACACCAAATTCTAATAAACAATTACCTAAAACTGAGACAACAGCGATTTTAAATACAAAGTGTGTTAAGTTGAGTATCCATTAAGCTGCCAGAACTTAGTTACACTTAATAATGTTAACCACAAAATGCTCACGAACGAGCCAAGGCAGATCGTATTAGTTTACAAATTATTTAAAATATTTATAATAATTTTAATAATCCAGCAATATTATCTAAGTGTGTGTACATAATAAAAGCACACAATTCAACTCCGCGTAACGATGGAATTAACCGCTCAAACCGGTTCCCCTGACTTGGGTCCATCCCACTCTGAGTTCCCAGTCTGCTATTATGAATTACTCAACTCTCTTCTCTTTGTCTTCCTTCCTCTCCTCATCTTTTATTATGGTTTTTTTCTTCCCTTCCAGCTTCGGCTGCTGCTGCTGCTGCTCTCTCGTTCCCATCCACCTTGAAGTTATCAATACTATGTACGGAGTTCATGCAATGTTTCTGTTGTTGCCTCCAGCGACTCCAGGTGTCATCCAGGACTCTCTCCACACCTGTCCAGTCTCTCCCCACACGTGTCCAGTCTCTCCCACATCTGTCCAGTCTCTCCCCACACCTGTCCAGTCTCTCCCCACACGTGTCCAGTCTCTCCCCCACACCTGTCTCCTCTTTCCCATTCCATTTTGTCGACATTAAAATGTCTAGTTGTAGAAGTCTGTAGTTGTCGCCAGAGTTTACCAGCCATTGCTGGTAAACTCTGGGATACTGACAACTAGAGTGTACCGCCACGAACTGCCACACAGCGCTCGTTGTTAACCACTCGTTGCTTGGTTTAGTTTACCTTACCACTTATATTCCAAATCATGAAAGACATTATTGGAGTATTGATCACCAAGCTTTTGACTAGTAGTCACTTGTTAACTGTCCAATGAAACGTAACTTAATTAGGTAGGCTAAATCGGTGGTAAACTCATTGAGTGATGGCAGAGTTTACAATCCGGTTAACGTTCGTTAAGGGCGAAGTTATTTGGTGTGATTATAACATAAAGAGAATGTAGTTCAGATTTCTTTTTCCCGTTGGGCTTGAAGTACATTCCCATGCAAGGGGGGCGGGGGATCGGCTGCATGGGTAACAGCTTCTCCTCCGTATCAACCTACCCTGGCTTTGCGCCCTGGAGAGGCCACTCCAGACCGACAACCAGAGCATAGCTCCATAGTCTCCTGAGATTGATAGTGTATACAGTTTAATTCAATCTTCAACTCCAAAGGTACACCCAATGTATATAAAGTTTATACAAGACCTCGACCCCTCTAAGGGTACTCCCAGTGTAAACAGTTTACTTTCTCAGCTGCGGGGGAGGGAGGGTACGCTTAGTGTTGTAAACTATTTAATTTTATCCTCAACACCGCAACACGATTAGACTATTTTGTTGACCAGACCACACACTAGAAGGTGAAGGGACGACGACGTTTCGGTCCGTCCTGGACCGAAACATTCTCAAGTCGATTGTGAGAATGGTCCAGGACGGACCGAAACGTCGTCGTCCATTCACCTTCTAGTGTGTGGTCTGGTCAACATACTTCAGCCACGTTATTGTGACTCAACGCCTGCACAGGATTAGTCTACTTGAAGGTTATAAGCAAAGTTAACTTGCATCCTTGATCTTGAAGACATCAGCATGTGTGTGTGTATGCAACAGGCCCTAAAGGGTGCAATTATTAGTTCGTGCAAAGTACGTACGAGTTAACGACTCTTCGGTGTAAATTACAACTCTACACACATTACAACGAGTATCTCCTTGAATGATGTTAACAAGTCCTTTCGCCCAACCACTTGGGGTGGACGGTAGAGCGACGGTCTCCTTCATGCAGGTCGGCGTTCAATCCCCCGACCGTCCAAGTGGTTGGGCACCATTCCTTACCCAATAGGAACCCAATATATGGGGGCCAATAGAATCTGCCTCGTTTGGGCCAATTGGAGCTTCGTCGTGTGGGCCAATACACCTCCAGTAGTTTTCTGTATTATGTTCCTGGGATAAGGGTGGACGTCGCTGTTGTTGGACGTTGGACTGTGCTCACTGGTCCCTCGGGACTATGGGAGGTGACCCAACCATTCTTGTGACGCTGGAGGACGTTGTGGCTGCACTTCCCACACTAAATGTCAGTACCGCTTCACTTAAACCATCAAGGAGTACGAGGCTGTGGTGAGAGGGCTGGAGTATGAGGCTGGAGTACGAGGCTATGCTCGTTACGGGATCACCATAGCCCGTGCTACATGGACATTTCGTTCTCAGTAGCTAAATCTAAAACAACAACAACAGCTATGCTCGTCCTCGTCTCTATGTAAGTAGCTTAACAAGGGGGAGGGAAGGGGGGGGCTATTGTAGTGCCAGGCACTAACATAAACTCCCACTCTTGCCACTAAAAAATTGAGAGGACTGGTAGCTGTCCTATAAAAATTCAGCTTGAAAAAATAATGACACATTCATTGCATTTTGATAAAGCTTTATTTTTTCTAAGATATCACTGCCTTCCCTGGAAACACAAACCATAACAGTACCAATTTTCCGCTTGTTACAACTTGTAATAAAGTTGTTACATCTTGGCTTAACATGTTTATGACGTATTAGAACGTTGTTACAACTTGCTATATTGGTTGTTATAACTGGTTAGGAAGTGTTAAAACTTGTTCGAACGTTGTACCAACGTCGTAGTTTCGGTGTGTGTTTGGCGAGTTAATTATCGTTTTGGGGGCCACTAAACACGTTCCGTTAACCCTGCTGTCGATTCTGTGTTAAGATGCCATTACAAAATTTAAAATAATAATTTAAATATTTTCTCTCACACTGATCCATGCAGGTCGGCGTTCAATTCCCGACCGTCCAAGTGGTTGGACACCATTCCTTTCCCCCGTCCCATCCCAGATCCTTATCCTGACCCGTTCCAAGTGCTATATAGCCTTAATGGCTTGGCGCTTTCCCTTCATAATTCCTTCCGTCCTTCTCACACTGATCAAAAGATTCCTAAATAATTGATGTACATTACACACAGAAATCACAACAGCCTGATTCATCACATGAACAAATCCACAAGAGCCGTGAAATTCTTTTTACCATGTCGTAGCACAGTTGATTAAGGCAGCGTCTGGGATCCTCTCGGACGGAGGTTCGAAGCCTCATCACGGCCCTTGTGGATTGGTTCAAGTAATGTACAATCATGATGGTCAATTGACAGTATCAAGACAATCGACTTGAGAATGGTCCAGGACGGACCGAAACGTCGTCGTCGTCCCTTCACCTTCTAGTGTGTGGTCTGGTCAACATGATGGTCAAGAGTGTACTACCCTGTATGGGTTATGCAGTGCTGCTCTGAGAACTATTCTATATTAAATATATTCTTCAGAAAACATTAAGTTAATCCCGGAGATAAGAAATCTCTCTTATAAAGTGATTACAAATAAAACTTGAATTACGTCAAGTCTGGAAAATAAAAATTAAGCAGCAGATGACTGAAGCAAACAAAAGCACAAGCATTTGTCAACAGATTGGTCGATTCCGTGAACAAAATCGACGTGTTAGGTGAGAATTAATTGAAAATTCGCATTATAACAGAATTATGTATTGATTAAAATGATGGGAAAATCAGTAGAGTTCTGGTAATACTGTCAATTACTAGCCAGTGGCTGTTCCCTCCACCTCAATTGTTGTGTTTCCAATATATCCCTTTAGAATGTTATATATTGTTATATAATTGTTATATATATATTGTTATATATATATATATATATATATATATATATATATATATATATATATATATATAGGCTCAGGTTTTGTGTTTTTCTCTCTAAAAGCATCTCAACTTACCCAGATTTTTAACCTAAGAATTATATAATCATATAATTATAGAATTATATAATCATATAATTACTCTCAATATCTGAGGACAAATATGTAGAATTACCCAAAGACAGAGTTCGGGAAAACTGGAAATATATGAGACATATATATATATATATATATATATATATATATATATATATATATATATATATATATATATGAGAGAGGAGTTGGGTAGTCTCCCCCACACTACTTTGAGGAGGGCGCCTTTTGGTGGGGTTTTAAGCGTTAATGCATTAGCACACAGGGGTTGCAATGTCCAATATCTGAGGCAATCTTTGCAATATGTGTTTCGGATTTCGGGGCAAATTGAGGCTCAAAGGAGGGGTAACCTTCCCAAACCATCTTTGAAGATATTGAAGGCCTGTGTGGGTGCCGTTTTGGTCCTATTGTGATAAACTATTTAGTCACTGGAAGATAGAAGGATTAGTCAGTCACTGGTAGACAGGTTTAGTCAGTCACTGGTAGACAGGTTTAGTCAGTCACTGGTAGACAGGTTTAGTCAGTCACTGGTAGACAG
>WNGS01164437.1:20266384-20298289 GCA_020271785.1 Procambarus virginalis
AAACAAAGAATATTCATCAGTAAACGCTAGCAATTGAAAACAAAATAATTCAGTTATCCCAATTGACCTCAGTAGCGTACGAGATTTAATTGTATATGATGAATGGGTAAATGCTAATTCATATTAGTTACGCCACAACAGTGCTAAGTATACCTATTAAGGCATCTTAATAGGTATACTAAAGCAGCCCCTCGATAGTAACGACATACTGGTGACCTAGTATACTGCCCCGTTTCCCTGTATCGGAGTTTATTCTTAAGAATAGAAGAACATGCAGGTATTGGCAAGAATGTGGGTGACCGTGTCTCGCCTCTCCACTAATGTTTCTTGCACGCACCAAGCGCTGCCACAGGTCATCAGTATTACTGCACAAATATGTGAACAACGTCGGGTGAAGAAGATCATACATTGTGTAGTAGTAAAGCTTCGGGTCTGTCTGTGCTTTTTCTGTGTATATACTTTGAGGTTACTTTAGACCACGAATACTAAACTACTCATACTGGTCTGGTCAGAAAACTATTATGTGGCCTTAATACCCCCCTAATGCGGTTGACAGGTATTGAGCTCAACAGGAAACCAACCTTCGAGAGGTGACATCACTCGCTCAATACTTAAGAGTACATCGATCACTCGCCTGGTCGACTCTTCAACATATTCCCTAATTTCAGAGAGTGGAGTAGATGACATGCAGAGATGTATTGACCAAGAAAGGTACGCAAGGGGGAGGGGGAAGATGTGGGAAAGGGGGTTTGTCACCATTAACGTTGTGGGATACAGTGACGATACAGTTATACAATACTAAGTACTGTATTCCTAATCCCCCATCAACTCGAAGCCTTAAACATTCATATCAAAGAAATTAAAAGGGAAAAACTATCCAATTTTTTTTGTGCACATTCGGCAATGTGGTTCAGCCTCAATTTGGGTGTATGGATATATGCAAATGTACCATCATTAACTAAATATTCATACAATATAGATGAAATAAACGCGAATCAAATAATTCCCCTTACTTCTATTAGAGGGCCTCCTAGCTAATTCTGTGAGGTCCCTTTGTCCACTGTTAGATGATTACAACACAGCTCTTAACTCATATCTTAACTTCGCAGTCTCTGACAGCAGACATTTATAATATGTTGTCAACATAAAAATGGTGAAGTTTGTAAGTCTTGTCGACGAACATATACGTAACATTAAGTTCATAAGGCTTTGATATTTGTGCTCTGATTCTCTCACTTTGATTTTGATATCATCCTAACGTTCTTCTAATGTATTATAAGAATGCACTAATTAAATTTTCACAAATAATTCTGATACGAAAATTACCGAATTAAGTTGCACATCGTCCTGAAATTAAAGTACTTACCGTAATTATTTGGTGGAAAGTACCATTATGTAGTGATGGACCAACAGAAAGTACCAATATGTACTGATGGATCACCAGAAAGTACCAATATTCTGTGATGGACCACCAGAAAGTACCAATATTCTGTGATGGACCAACAGAAGTACCAATATGTAGTGATGGACCACCAGAAATTACCAATATTCTGTGATGGACCACCAGAAAGTACCAATATGTAGTGATGGACCATCAGAAAGTACCAATATGTAGTGATGGACCACCAGAAAGTACCAATATGTAGTGATGGACCACCAGAAAGTACCAATATGTAGTGATGGACCACCAGAAAGTACCAAAATGTAGTGATGGACCACCAGAAAGCACCAATATGTAGTGATGGACCACCAGAAAGTACCAATATGTAGTGATGGACCACCAGAAAGTACCAATATGTAGTGATGGACCACCAGAAAGTACCAAAATGTAGTGATGGACCACCAGAAAGCACCAATATGTAGTGATGGACCACCAGAAAGTACCAATATGTAGTGATGGACCACCAGAAAGTACCAATAAGTAGTGCTGGACCACCAGAAAGTACCAATATGTAGTGATGGACCACCAGACAGTACCAATATGCAGTGATGGACCACCAGAAAGTACCAATATGCAGTGATGGACCACCAGAAAGTACCAATATGTAGTGATGGACCACCAGAAAGTACCAATATGCAGTGATGGACCACCAGAAAGTACCAATATGTAGTGATAGACCACCAGAAAGTACCAATATGTAGTGATGGACCACCAGAAAGTACCAATATGTAGTGATAGACCACCAGAAAGTACCAATATGTAGTGATGGACCACCAGAAAGTACCAATATGTAGTGATAGACCACCAGAAAGTACCAATATGTAGTGATGGACCACCAGAAAGTACCAATATGTAGTGATGGACCACCAAAAAGTCAGTTTTTGTATTACTAAAATTTGGCAAAATGGGAAACGTTTTTAACCGCGACAAAAAAAAAAAAATATGACCTAACTTAACCTATCCAAGCAATCCTTAGCCTAATACACGCCACATTAGGCCTACGCTAGTACACATATGTGCTACACTAGAGCTAAGAATATTTAATTTGGCTTTATCGTTTTCCGGACTATCAAATTTAGCGTTAATTTAGCAAATTTTGGTGATTTATTGGCGGTCCGTCACAATATATTACTATTTTCCACCAAATACTTATTGTAGGTACTATAATTTTATGAGGATGATCTGGGATTATAGACACTGGAATCACTGGCAGCTCAATATATGCAAACACAGCTGCAACAAACACCCGGCCACCACTCAATCTATGCAATCAGAACCAGGTCAGGTCTCCTCGTGAGGGGAAATATTTGCTAAATGACTTAAGTCACCAACATAACAATTTTATGAATAAATGAAGATAACGTTAGCTGATGATTTGCTTTAAAATGTCTGGAATACCAATTTGGTTAGTCTAGATAATTTTGAGTTTGGGAAGGTTAAATACTCATAGATACAAGCGCAAAGGGGGGGGGGAGGATAAATACTCATCCACAAGCTTAGGGGAACAGATACTCACCCACAAGCTCAGGGGGGGGAACAGATACTCACCCACAAGCTCAGGGGGGAACAGATACTCACCCACAAGCTCTGGGGAACAGATACTCGCCCACAAGCTCAGGGGGGAACAGATACTCACCCACAAGCTCAGGGGGGGAACAGATACTCACCCACAAGCTCAGGGGGGGGGGAAACAGATACTCACCCACAAGCTCAGGGGGAAACAGATACTCACCCACAAGCTCAGGGGGGGGGGGGGAAACAGATACTCATCCACAAGCTCTGGGGAACAGATACTCACCCACAAGCTCAGGGGGGAACAGATACTCACCCACAAGCTCTGGGGAACAGATACTCACCACAAGCTCTGGGGAACAGATACTCGCCCACAAGCTCAGGGGGGAACAGATACTCACCCACAAGCTCAGGGGGGGGAAACAGATACTCACCCACAAGCTCAGGGGGGAAACAGATACTCACCCACAAGCTCAGGAGGGGGGGGGGGAAACAGATACTCATCCACAAGCTCTGGGGAACAGATACTCACCCACAAGCTCAGGGGGGAACAGATACTCACCCACAAGCTCAGGGGGGAACAGATACTCACCCACAAGCTCAGGGGGGAAACAGATACTCACCCACAAGCTCAGGGGGGAAACAGATACTCACCCACAAGCTCAGGGGGGGGGGAAACAGATACTCACCCACAAGCTCAGGGGGGGAACAGATACTCACCCATAAGCTCAGGGGGGGGGGAACAGATACTCACCCACAAGCTCAGGGGAACAGATACTCACCCACAAGCTCAGGGGGGTAACAGATACTCACCACAGGCTCAGGGGAACAGATACTCACCCACAAGCTCAGGGGGGGGGGGACAGATACTCACCCACAAGCTCAGGGGAACAGATACTCACCCACAAGCTCAGGGGAACAGATACTCACCCACAAGCTCAGGAGGGAACAGATACTCACCCACAAGCTCAGGGGGGAACAGATACTCACCCACAAGCTCAGGAGGGAACAGATACTCACCCACAAGCTCAGGGGGGGGGGGGAACAGATACTCACCCACAAGCTCAGGGGGGAACAGATACTCACCCACAAGCTCAGGGGGGGAACAGATACTCACCCACAAGCTCAGGAGGGAACAGATACTCACCCACAAGCTCAGGGGAACAGATACTCTCCCACAAGCTCAGGAGGGAACAGATACTCACCCACAAGCTCAGGAGGGAACAGATACTCACCCACAAGCTCAGGGGGGGGAACAGATACTCACCCACAAGCTCAGGAGGGAACAGATACTCACCCACAAGCTCAGGGGGGGGGAAACAGATACTCACACTCATAAGCTCAGAGAACATATTACTCAAGCTACAAAAAATAATTACCAGATTGCGTGAAATAGAGCAGAAGTCAGAAAGAAGCTTAATTATTCTAATTCTTTTGTCCGGATTCCATTTTTTTTTTTTTTAGAATGTCAGTCATTGGAGGAAGTGGAGCGTCTTGTTGTGTCTGAATATAATTGCCAACCACTTTTGTTGAAGTCAGAACGGCGATCGTAGTATTGGCAAGACAGGAATATCAGATCTTATGACGGGGACTTGTGTACATCTCCACCGGCTAAATTTATATTGCAAGCGATTCGCCGTGTGAATATTTTTCGTGGCGCGGGACGTATGGATGCCCACGTATTGCAGCGCTGATTTCAATGTATAATGTTCATGTTGCATGTCGGTCTCTTTAGAGAAAATGTTCAGGTGTGTTTTTTGTTGGTTTTTTAATGTTAATGTACGAGTGTTTTAATCAGTTAAACTCGAAGGAGGGATACAATAGTTAAATCGTGCTCTGCAAGTTGACGAGTACCCACGCTTGCACGAGCATAATTACACACACACACACACACCACACACCACAACACACACACACCCACACACACACACACACACACACACACACACACACACACAACGTAAACACATCCATTGTACAAGACAAAAATATTGCCAAGCAGCGCCAGCGGCAATATTTACATAGCATTATAATTTACTCCCTAAAGAGGAATACACTGAAGATAGCGTCAAGCTGCCAATACTCGCTTGCTGGGTTGATTTTAAGTGAGGGTTTGCAATCAAGGACTTGATATTTCAACCACTATCGTCGAGTAGTAACGTCGCGTTGCACGGAACAAGACGCTGCAATATTGCAACAAATATAGCACAAGTTGCTTCTCCACCAAGGGGGATCTTGAGTCAATGTATTCTGCCTTAGAGATCTAGTCTAATTTGTTATATTGCAGCCCGTCCTTGCATGCAAAGGTACAAGCTCGTTAATCCAGCCGCCAAACCCCCCCCCCCTGTTTAGGAATTAAAAGCGGTTACACACGACTCACAATTGATGACGTCCGAACACTTCCGGAACAAGTGCTTCGCTCACGTCCTCTGTTCGAATCACAATTCTATAAATGCTTCACCCACGTACTACAAGTACAAATAATCGCCAACAGACCCTAAACACCTAACCTAACCTAACCTAACCTAACCTAACCCTAACCTAACCTAACTTCATAGAATTTGTATGTATAAGAATATTAATTATATATGAGAACAGACCAATTTTTAATGCACAGTATGTAGGGGTGAGAGGGAAGAAAAAAGGGTAAGATAGAGAGAGATTGATGATTGATTGATAGAGATTAAGGCACCCAAGAGGTGGCACGGGCATGAATAGCCCCGTAAAGGTGTTTGAAGCCATTACCAGTACCAGCACCAGGTACTGTAGATCTGTGAATCAATGGGGTTATAATGGAAGAGAGATGAGGAGGGTGGAGAAGAAGAAGAAAGCGGGGAGAGATTGAACGGGGGAAGAGAGAGACCCGGGCACCGCCGGCCACCCCCATCGAGTAGCCTACACTTAAAAAAACTCACACAGCAGCTGCCGCGCTGTTACAGAGGCGATACAGGGCATAGCCGGATCGCCTATAAGATGCAGATCACCTGTAAGTTGATATACAGGTTACTATACGGTGACCTGTCACCTTACAGGTGACCTTACATCACCTGTAAGGTGATCTAGACGCACCTGTAGTCTAGACGCACCTGTAGTCTAGACGCACCACAAACCCACACTGGATTTAGGCCCACGAAGTATTAACCTGTGTTTGGGTATGCTCCCGGTAGAAGACTTAAGGAAGGACAATCACCTTAGCGCGCAGAGTTGTAACGCTCTACACATCCGTAAAGGTGACATGGTTTAGCCCGCATGTGCGTCACAGCCGGAACAACCAGTGAGTGTTCACCAGAACTGTGAGTGTGTTCTAGTGAACACTAATTATGATGCGAACAAAGCCTTACCTGACAACCAAAGTCCTGCCGTCCTGACGGGAGGCGTTCCAAACCTGCAACGGACACAACAATTAATTAACATTCCAGGTGCTGCATCACCTGTTGTAATCATTTCAAATATAATTAATCCATTCCATAGTTAATCCATATCATATATCGTTAGCCACCTTTGATCTGTTCCAGGGAGTAATTCCCAGTGAGGGGGAGCGAGTAGGCAGTAACCCAGGGAACGAGGACACATGGTAAAAAGTCACGCAGGGACTTGGTGACTGTGCAACTGAAAGCAGGTGAGATTCAATCCCACTGAGAGGGTCTCCAGTGGTCTCCGGGGGGACAGGCGATTCCAGTGTTCTCAGGAGATCAACAATGGTCAGGAGGAGATCTTCAGCTGGATCCCTGGAGTCGAACGAGACTGTTTTACACCTCTTAATTCCAAAAGCAAAACTCTGCTAATTTCGGGATGCTACTCACCTCTTCCAGCTCCTTAACTGTTCGTCTTCTATGGGGACTTTCCTGGATGTGATATAGAGTCTTCTGCCTTCACAACACTGAATAACAATTGAATTATTATGAACAGTCAAGAAATATAAGTGTATCCAGCAACGCTAATCTACAGCAGCCGAGAGTTACAGGACAATTAGAGTACGAATGCTCCATGTATTGATTTATGTATTGTCACTTATGAATTGTAAATACATGTACAGTATTGCTGTTATGTGCATATATGTACATAGCCTACACATATATGTAATAACGTATACACGAGAACTCAAATGTAACGTGACAAGGACCGAACCTAAACCACCGATTACATTGTCAACTCTTAAAACGAGAACATAAGCGAGAAGCCAAGATTCACTTCTCGTTAAGTGCTCACTAACGAGGCCTCTGTTGTTTGCTGGCTACCAGCCTACAAGGTAAACACCAGTAACCTTCCTGAAGCACAGTTACCCTCCGAGTAACCTCACACACTGAAGAGCGCCTCTCCTTGCTCCTGCTCCCTCCTGGGAGCCTTTGAGACGCTGATGGACACGTCGATAGCAATATTTACTGGCCGGATGGGAAGATGTCTCAGAGAGTTCAGCCCTTGGCTTCTTTACAGCCGGCGCGTGCTGGTAATAGCTCGACTGGTACTCGCAGTTTGTAAATAAATACCACTACGTCGATATGCAAGGAGACGAGGGTGTGTTCTTATGCGACGGCTGACACTAGATTAATTACTCTTGCCTTGAAATGGCGCTCAATGTCGGCGCTCCCCCTGTCTTGAAAGGGTGCTCAAAGTCGGACCTTGTCCTTCTAGACAGCAGCTTAACCTTACTTCATCTCTATCAATATAACACACACAGTGGCCCAATGTGAATTCTACCTTTTCATTTAATTATTAACACGTATAAATATTGCCAACATATTATCGTTCCTTGTTTTGTAGCTCTTCACCTCAGTTGTTTACGAATTATTCTATGGACAGAAGAGCATCAAGCAGGCATCAAGCAGGCATCAAGCAGGCATCAAGCAGTGGTTGTTAAAGTTTCTCTTCTTCCAAGCCACTTCTGAGAGTTTCCTGCAAATGATTCACAAATTGCACACACACACATTTCCCAGTATACAGCTCGCAACAGCTGTCTAAATTCCAGAAATTTATTTACCGCTAGGTGAACAGAGGCATCAAGTGAAAGAGATTCTACCCATATGTTTCTGTTTCAGCCGGATATCGAACCTGGGTTCGTGGACTGTGAATCGTGAATGCTGTCCGCTCGGCCACAAGATGTATCTACTTGTGTATATGCAAATGAGAATTCTACAGTCCCTCCTTTCCACTGGGAGGTAACCTACACCAACTTTGAATCACTTTACAAAACCAGATTCCAACTCTTTACCTTCTCAATCAGCAGAGTGGCGGACCAGCTCCCATCTCACCTGTGTAAGGAGATCGACATGTCTCTCGCCCGGTGACACAGTCGGTGTCAGCCTGTGTCAGCCTGTGTCAGCTTGTGTCAGCTTGTGTCAGCTTGTGTCAGCCCTGTGTCAGCTTGTGTCAGCTTGTGTCACTGTAACATTCTTACCACAGGTGCAACTTGCATATGGGGGTCAAGTGCACCTACGAATATTTGTTGCAACAGGAGCAACGAGGTATTCACACCACAAGTGTGCAGAATTTTCTTCAAAATTAATAGGAAGATAGCAGTTAATTTCATATATATGTACATTAAACTGATTGGCAAATGTGTTTTTGCTCTGAAGGTAATATTTTCACACGTNTTATATATATATAATATATATATATATATATATATAGATATATATATATATATATATGTTATTAAATATGACCGAAAAAGTAAGATTAATAATTCTAACACGAATTTCTCAATTTCCTTATGTTTGTTTTTACTGATGACGGTAAATGAAAATCAATTCTCCAAAATTCATCTTTATTCTTAGTCTGACGCGACACTTGAACGCGTTTCGTAATAACTAATTACATTTCAAAGACTTTAGTTTCTCACACAACTAAACCTTAAAGCACTAAACAGTCTTACTATGCTATGATTTAAACAGCTTTCATCTTCATTTATACCGCGTTTTGGTGAGGTGATATGTTACAACAGTTTTTAATGAGGTGAACAAAACTTTCAACAAAGGACAGAACACGAAAACAATGGATATTAACTGGATTAACTGGGTAAATTGAAGGTATGAATGGAAGTAACTGCGGAAGGGCTATTGGCCCATATTTCTTGATGCTTCTATATTGGAGGGGTCTTGAAGTGGGTAGAATATAGTTGTGCATTAATTGATGTTGATTGCTGGTGTTGACTTCTTGATGTGTAGTGCCTCGCAGATGTCAAGCCGCCTGCTATCGCTGTACCTATCGATGATTTCTGTGTATTTGTTAAGATTTCTCTGGTGATGGTTGGTTGTGGGAAGAGAGTATATGTTCCTTAATGGAGCCCTGTTGCTTATGCATCGTTAAACGCCTGGAAAGAGATGTTGTTGTCTTGCCTATATACTGAGTTTTTTGGGCTTACAGTCCCCAAGTGGACATTTAAAGGCATAGACGACGTTTGTCTCTTTTAGGGCGTTTGCTCCGTGTCTGGAGAGTTTTCATTAGTAGGCTGGCTGTTTTTTGGTTTTATAGTAAATCGTTAGTTGTATCTTCTGATTTTTGTCTGTAGGGATAACATTTCTATTAACAATATCTTTCAGGACCTTTCCTCCGTTTTATGAGCGGTGGAGAAGAAGTTCCTGTAAAATAGTCTAATAGGGGGTATAGGTGTTGTATTAGTTGTTTCTTCAGAGGTTGCATGGCGTTACTTTCCTTCTTATGATGTCTTCAATGAAACCATTGGAGAAGCCGTTGTTGACTAGGACCTGCCTTACCCTACAGAGTTCTTCGTCGACTTGCTTCCATTCTGAGCTGTGGCTGAGAGCACGGTCGACATAAGCGTTAACAACACTCCTCTTGTACCTATCTGGGCAGTCACTGTTGGCATTTAGGCACATTCCTATGTTTGTTTCCTTAGTGTAGACTGCAGTGTGGAAACCTCCGCTCCTTTCCATGACTGTTACATCTAGAAAGGGCAGCTTCCCATCCTTCTCCATCTCGTAAGTGAAACGTAACACAGAATTCTGCTCAAACGCTTCTTTCAGCTCCTGCAGATGTCTGACATCAGGTACCTGTGTAAAAATGTCGTCAACATACCTGCAGTATATGGCCGGTTTCAAGTTAAGTCGACTAAGACTTTTTCCTCGATAGTACCCATGTAGAAGTTTGCAAACAGGACGCCTAGGGGAGAACCCATGGCGACCCCATCTACTTGCTTATACATGTGCCCATCCGGGCTCAAGAAGGGTGCCTCCTTAGTACAAGCTTGGAGTAGTTTCCTCAGGATATTTTCTGGCATGTCAAGGGGAGTACAGGCCGGGTCTCGATACACTCGGTCCACTATCATCCCGATTGTTTCATCCACAGGTACGTTGGTATATATATATATATATATACACACACAATGTGTGTGCACGCGTCAATGTGTGCGTGTGAAGGTTTATGTGTAGTGTAGATACTACTGTTGATGTGCACATATGTGTTCGCACTAATTATAGGACATAAAAGATTCTGTTGAAAGTCTCCAAGAACAATTTCATGTTATATAAAATTATAACTTGGCCATCGACGGCGGGTAGAAAATTAGCTTTATCCCGACGTAAGTATTCGACCCGTCTCTGTGAAAAAAAAAACATGAAATTTCCAGCTGTGAACTTTAGAATGAAGTTAAATGTCTGACACAAGTGTTGAAAATGTGGAAACACCTGTGTTTTACCGCGGGCAAAGCAGCACAAACATGTACACTGTACGTTGACCAAACCACACACTAGAAGGTGAAGGGACGACGACGTTTCGGTCCGTCCTGGACCATTCTCAAGTCGACTGTGTACACTGTTTACCTCAAATACACCCAAACATACGTCAGATGCATCTGTAGCATGTATTTACAACCACTGACACAGGTAAACCAAGAGGTCACCTAAAATAACAACAAGTTCAATAATAACAAGATCCTTGAAGGAAAATGTTCAAACGATAGGTGAAGACTGAGGGTCTTGTCTCAAGCAGTAGACTTGACTTCTCCTATTGGTCCATACGAGGCCGTTCCTATTGGTCCATACGAGGCCGCGCCTATTGGTCCATACGAGGCCGCTGCTATTGGTCCATACGAGGCCGTTCCTATTGGTCCATACAAGGGCAAAAACTATGCAGCACCTCCTATTGGTCCAAACTATGCAGCTCCTATTAGCCAAATATGAGGCAATTCCACTATTGGCTCATACCAGGCAGCTCATATTTATATCCACCCTAAACTCATCCATATACATGTCTAACCTACGCTTGAAACAATCCAGCTATCTTACAGCTATGATGTTAAACGGTAATGTGTTCCCTAAATCAACAGCCCTAGTTTCCAAACCAGTATTTACCCAGGTTTCTCTTAGACCAAACCATATCCAGGAGAGAGAATAAGTCACAATAACGTAGCCGTAAACACAAGCCTTGTAAGGCAAGAGTTTTCGGCTCGCCCAGCACACTCAAGTTGAAATTTGAGGACGAAAGGTAGAAAAAATCCCCATATAAGCCAAGAGAAGTGAGGGGGGGGGTGATAGTGGGAATAAAAAACATGTAAATTGAGTATACTTTTTGACTTCCTTGTTTACATCTAGCGTCGAGTGGGGTCTTGCATGGGGCTTCCTCTCATTTTTTTCGTCAGTTCCCACTTGGTAAAGTTTTTGTTTCTACCACAGACGTGGCTGCAGATTATCTTCATCTGATTATCTGCAGATTATCTTCTTGCGTATATCTTCATATATATATATATATATATATATATATATATATATATATATATATATATATATATTACACATTTCCTTCTGTCCTCCATGGACAGGTGGAGGGACAAAACTGCCGTCATCTGCATCATATATGTGCATCGTATTATCTTCACTTATTTGTATATTTTATACCTTCCTTATATTCCCTTTTATCCATTTATGTACATCAGTCATGTCCCTCTCTTGCCTTCCATCTTTCTGGAGAACGTCAGTTAAGTTTCGTCTCCCTTCACAAGGCAGAGTTCTCATCCTGGGATTAGTTTCGTTATCATCCTCTATACCCGTTCAAGTGAATTAATGTCTATTCTCCTGAACGGTGATTAAAACTGAACTGCATAATCTAATCTGGGTATAACAAGTTCGGTATGTTGATTAAGTCTAACATTAGATATCTTGTTGCAAGATATAAATCCAAATAAATAAATTGGGGTTTATTTTTTAATATTCCAATACATCCAAATAAGTAATTTGCTTTATTCTTTATATTTATAATGTGATGTTTTTGGCTTAAGATTTCTATTAATAACGACTCGCAAATCTGTTTCGCAATTTCAACATCATAATTCTCATTATAATTCTGGTAATTCTCATTATTAGACTCTGAACCCTACATTTGTTTCATTATTAAATTGCATTTGCAAATCATTCGTCCATTTCTTGATGCAATTTCATGTCTTCTTTTGAATACATTTCCCGCCCTGTTTTTGTATCGTCTGCAAATGTTGCAAATATTGCAGATCAATCCTGTGTCTAAATCGTTTGGGCCCAGGACAGAGTCTTGCGGCACTCCACTTACAACTGTCTCCCACTAGTACTTAACCCCATTTATGGTAACGCTGCTTTTTTAACAACACCCAAATCCAAATTAGAATTAACTCCCAATACCAGATTCCAGTGACTTTCTAACGACTCTCGTGAGTCAGAGCATCAATGGCTTTGGTAAAGTCAAAGTATATGATGTCGCAATCCTTTCTGCTATTGGCTGATTGGAAAATAATGAGATCAAATTTGCTAAACACTAAACATAGTTCGACATAAATCATCTATCTCCTTTCTTAAAAATCAGCACCACATTTGATACCCTCCACGACTGGGCTACAGTGCTCGACTAATGATTTAATACATATGTAAGACAAGGCTCATTAAGCTCTTTTCATTCTTTAAGACGATGCTTAGTCTGGCCCTGGAGACTTGTTGGGCTTCAACTTGTCTATTTGTTTAATAAGTCTCTCCTTGTTAACACTTAAGTTAGTCACCCTGTCCGCCTCACCATCCACATAAGAGTTGATTCAGTTGCAGGCGTCAAGTTCTGCTTGCAGGCATAACATCAAGTTTTTCTCGCAGATATAACATCAAGTTCTTCTCTTAGACATAACATCACCTCTCACACTCCCTATTCGCACACATGATTTCGAATCGTCACGACTCCTCATATAATATAATGAGGAGTTTGTACAAACACTGTAAATAAAATATCCACAATGATTTAATTTCATAATTTTTTTTAGGATGGCGTCTTCGACCCTGTTATGAAAATCCGACCCTTCTTTTTAAAGTTCCCAAATTGGAAAAGTTATCTAGATTGAAAATAACTTTTTCTTTAACAAATTTCTCTGTAGAACCTAAGCTTGCTGCTCAGTCATTGGCGTCACTCGCTTACGCAACTACTCTTTCCCTCTCACTGGCTTGGTCACTCCTCTATCCCCCCCCTCCTCGCTATCTCTTTCTTGCAGTATTTCTTTCCCGATCCCGCCTGTCCAGATAGGATTTGCAGCAGAGGCAAGAGACGGTAACTTGGTTCGCCCAAGAGATAACCTCAGCACAGAGAGGACTTCTGTTATCTGCTTCTTCCATGTGTTCTCTCTCTCAGGCTCCTGCCATACTACACCTCGTCCTGGGGGTAAGGTTCACGGGGCAGCTTTGCGAGCCACCACAATGTGTGAATATGGTAGAACTTGTCACACTGACGAGGGATACCATCACTAAACCCTCACACGCAGTGTGTAGCTCCGTCAAAAGGGGCCCAACTACTTGGGCTGGACGGTAGAGCGACGGTCTCGCTTCATGAAGGTTGGCGTTCAATCCCCCGAGACCGTCCAAGTGGTTGGGCACCATTCCTTTCCCCCGTCCCATCCCAAATCCTTATCCCGATCCCTTCCCAGTGCTATATAGTCGTAATGGCTTGGCGATTTCCACCCTGATAACTCCCTCGGTCAAAAGGGTTTTTAATTCTCAATAAAACTTAGTTCCTCCGCAAAATGTGAGTAATATATGGTTCAGGGACGCCCTCCAGTATTCAGAAATAAAAATGTAATCACGGAGGGTAGTTAACAAGAATTTACCTACACACAGGGTGAGTATCCGTGCCTGTTTGGCCAGTAATTGTGCTCACTTGCGAATAGGGTTAAGCCTAGACTCCTTACACGTGGCAAGTCTACCCTACTTCCCAGCGAACTAGTCAGTTACTAAGAGATCTTTTAGAGAGTTCTAAGAGAGAACTCTTAAGAGTGTTCCGCTATACATAGCGGAACGTTGCTAAATGTTCTCTCTCTCTCGTAGCTGTTACAGCGTAAAGTTGCCTCACACTACTAATGACATAACTTATATTGCTCATACTTATACTGCTGCATATAAATGAGAACCAATATGAGTCGGGTTTCGCCTGTAGCCTAGTGAAAGGGGTCACTACTCTACCTGCTTCGCCTCTAGTCTAGTGAAAGGGGTCACTACTCTACCTGCTTCGCCTCTAGCCTAGTGAAAGTGGTCACTACTGTTAATTTGATTTCACCCCTTTCCTTTTCTCTCCCCCCCCCTTCCCCCTCTCTTTCTCATTAAACATCATCCTCCTTTTTCTTTCCCTCTCTTCGGATATCCCCCCTCCCTCTTCTTCTTCTTCCTTCTCTTTCCTCCCTCTCTCTCTCTGTCTCAGAAAAATGGCTCATCGTTCCCCAGTGAAGAAATCTTGTGATTCGGCCAGTCACCTTTCGCCGAATAGGTGAGGGTTAGGTAAGGGGAGGGTCACTATTACGCCAGACCCTATCTTAATACGACCAACCTCAACTAGCCTATGTCCGTCCCGTACCCAAGACCATTCACCGTGCAAAGTTGGGTAAGGCTAGACCGAAACGCCTGGGCCTCCAGCCTCTAACAGACATTTTCATTTATATAGATTATTTCATGGGGGAAAAATTGTATTTCATGGGCCAATATTTTTTTTTTCAATATTGAACAAAAGGAATGCTGCCTTGGGTGTATTTCCTCTGAGGAAACCAGTGAGAAAGATAAACGAGTTTGAGAGGAGAAAGCAGCGGAAACAAACTCCAAACATAAGTTTATGTGAAGATACGAATAAAGAAGAATAAAAGAACCCAAAGAAGACCCATATGTTGACCAGACCACACACTAGAAAGTGAAGGGACGACGACGTTTCAACTTGAGAATGGTCCAGGACGGACCGAAACGTCGTCGTCGTCCCTTCACTTTCTAGTGTGTGGTCTGGTCAACATATTTCAGCCAGGTTATTGTGACTCCTCGTCTCCATAAGACCCATATGGCCAAGAGTGGCCAGTCCATCCTCTTGATTGGTCACCATATACAAAAACCATCTGGTCTAACCTAACCAGAAACGCATGAACCCAAGCCACCCACCTAACCTAACCTACCAATGCATAAAAAATCGCAGATTGTTACTGTTGATAGCACGTTGCATTCGGTCTGTTGGTCACCATAATATAAAATAGCGATGCATTAGTTGAGAGGACAGGTTGGAGTGCCACCAGAGGGTCAGAAAAATAGGCACCAGAAGACCAGTATATCTAAGCATGGATGGAGTCCAGGAGCTTGAGTTAGACGTCCGCACAGCACACATAGGTAATGACATACTATAACCTACCGCTTGCCTCAAAGACCAGCCCTTCTCATTTTCCTGGTCATGTTAACCTAATATATTCCTGAACAGTTCCTTCAGCCTTTATTATTATCTGGGGCGTCCCTGAAGCTATAGGCTAAACTCCAGACATATATTATATATATATATATATATATATATATATATATATATATATATATATATATATATATATATATATATATATATATATATATATCCATTTGTGTGATATCAGTGGAGAAAGATGAAATACGTTTCTGTAAATTCAGCTAATGAATTTTGAATATTTTTAACTAATTAAAACAGCAATGATTTTTGTAATAGTTTGAATATTTTAACAAATATTTAAAACTTGAATTATTAGGAATTGAGACAAACAATATCTGAAATTAGTTGCAATGTGCAGTGTGTGAATATTTTATCAAAATTAATAGGCAATTAACAAAGATTTTATGATTTAAAAAGATGAATGATATTTTGAGATTTGATTTTTCCAGCCAAAAATGCAAATGCCAAAAAACTCCTCAATAACACTCTGATGTAAATAACTTTGTATTTCCATTGCGATTACTAATTTTATATACTTCACTTAACCAGATTAATTATACTCTGTTCCACCAGTAGCTCCTCCACTTGTGTCTTTCTCACTACTCCTTCTCCACTTGTACTCCCTTCCTTCTCCTTCGGTCGGCGTTCAATCCCCGACCGTCCACAAGTGGCTGGGCACCATTCCTTCACCCCGTCCCATCCCAAATCCTTATCCTGACCCCTTCCCAGTGCTATATAGTCGTAATGGCTTGGCGCTTTCCCTTGATAATTCCTTCTTTCCTTCCTTCTCCTTCACTTGTACACACACCATTTTAACGATGACACCCGCCATATTGGTGGATCTCACTGTGACCAGGAGGCCTGGTCGACAACCGGGCCGCAGGGTCGCTGAGCCCCGAAATCACCTCAAGGTAACCAAGCCCCCAGGTAGAAGAGGGGGTGGGGAAGAGACAGCAATACTCTCCCCAGACTGTGTACTGTGCTAAACCTACCAACGACAGAATCAATACTCTCTTGGATGAGCTTAACACCGCCATAAGCCGAGAAAATATTGCAGCGTCTAGCAACTCTTGTTTTTTTTCTACACAATATCTTGTCATTATTATTCTCTATGTTACCGTGACAGCCGCTGGGGTGAGGGCGGGAGAGTCCCCCTTGGGGGCGCCCCGCTCACATCCATCCCAATTACAACATTGCACATGATCACAATTAAAACAACGGTGCTTGGAGAAAACCCTAGGCGGATGTTTACAATGGCTCGCCACGTGGTGGTGTTTACATCAACTCGATGGGATGATAACACAATAAAAGGTCACATTAGTTATCAAATCTCTCATTAAATGTTATAACGTAAACAAAGAATATTCATCAGTAAACGCTAGCAATTGAAAACAAAATAATTCAGTTATCCCAATTGACCTCAGTAGCGTACGAGATTTTAATTTGTATATGATGAATGTGTAAATGCTAATTTATATTAGTTACGCCACAACAGTGCTAAGTATACCTATTAAGGCATCTTAATAGGTATACTAAAGCAGCCCCTGGATAGTAACGACATACTGGTGACCTAGTATACTGCCCCGTTTCCCTGTATCGGAGTTTATTCTTAAGAACAGAAGAACATGCAGGTATTGGCAAGAATGTGGGTGACCGTGTCTCGCCTCTCCACTAATGTCTTTCTTGCACGCACCAAGCGCTGCCACAGGTCATCAGTATTACTGCACAAATATTGTGACCATTGTCGGGTGAAGATCATCACATTGTGTAGTAGTAAAGCTTCGGGTCTGGCTATGCTTTCTTCTGTGTATATACTTTGAGTTTACTTTAGACCACGACTAAACTACTCATACTGGCTGGTCAGTAAACTATTATGGTGGCCTTAATAACCCCCCTAATGCGGTTGACAGGTATTCAGCTCAACAGGAAACCAACCTTCGAGAGGTGACATCACTCGCTCAATACTTGGAGTACATCGATCACTCGCCTGGTCGACTCTTCAACATATTCCCTAATTTCAGAGAGTGGAGTAGATGACATGCAGAGATGTATTGACCAAGAAAGGTACGCAAGGGGGAGGGGGAAGATGTGGGAAAGGGGGTTTGTCACCATTAACGTTGTGTGTGGATACAGTTATACAATACTAAGTACTGTATTCCTAATCCCCCATCAACTCGAAGCCTTAAACATTCATATCAAAGAATTCAAAGGGAAAAACTATCAAATTTTTTTGTGCACATTCGACAATGTGGTTCCGCCTCAATTTGGGTGTATGGATATATGCAAATGTACCATCATTAACTAAATATTCATACAAATATAGATGGAAATTAAACGCGAATCAAATAATTCCCTTCACTTCTATTAGAGGGCCTCCTAGCTAATTCTGTGAGGTCCCTTTGTCCACTGTTAGATGATTACAACACAGCTCTTAACTCATATCTTAACTTCGCAGTCTCTGACAGCAGACATTTATAATATGTTGTCAACATAAAAATGGTGAAGTTTGTAAGTCTTGTCGACGAACATATACGTAACATTAAATTCATAATGGCTTTCATATTTGTGCTCTGATTCTCTCACTTTGATTTTGATACCATCCTAAAGTTCTTCTAATGTATTATAAGAATGCACTAATTAAAATTTTCACAAATAATTCTGATACGAAAATTACCGAATTAAGTTGCACATCATCCTGAAATTAAAGTACTTACCGTAATTATTTGGTGGAAAGTACCATTATGTAGTGATGGACCAACAGAAAAGTACCAATATGTAGTGATGGATCACCAGAAAGTACCAATATGTAGTGATGGACCACCAGAAAGTACCAATATGCAGTGATGGACCACCAGAAAGTACCAATATGTAGTGATGGACCACCCAGAAAGTACCAATATGCAGTGATAGACCACCAGAAAGTACCAATATGTAGTGATAGACCACCAGAAAGTACCAATATGTAGTGATGGACCACCAGAAAGTACCAATATGTAGTGATAGACCACCAGAAAGTACCAATATGTAGTGATGGACCACCAAAAAGTCAGTTTTTGTATTACTAAAATTTGGCAAAATGGGAAACGTTTTTAACCGCGAAAAAAAAAAAAATATATGACCTAACTTAACCTATCCAAGCAATCCTAAGCCTAATACACGCCACATTAGGCCTACGCTAGTACACATATGTGCTACACTAGAGCTAAGAATATTTAATTTGGCTTTATCGTTTTCCGGACTATCAAATTTAGCGTTAATTTAGCAAATTTTGGTGATTTATTGGCGGTCCGTCACAATATATTACTATTTTCCACCAAATACTTATTGTAGGTACTATCATTTTAGGAAGATGATCTGGGATTATAGACAAAGGAATCACTGTCAGCTCAATATATGCAACACAGCTGCAACAAACACCCGGCCACCACTCAATCTATGCAATCAGAACCAGGTCAGTGTCTCCTCGTGAGGGGAAATATTTGCTAAACGACTTAGTCACCAACATAACAATTTATGAATAAATGAAGATAACGTTAGCTGATGATTTGCTTTAAAATGTCTGGAATACCAATTTGGTTAGTCTAGATAATTTTGAGTTTGGGAAGGTTAAATACTCATAGATACAAGCGCAAGGGGGGGGGAGGATAAATACTCATCCACAAGCTTAGGGGAACAGATACTCACCCACAAGCTCAGGGGGGGAACAGATACTCACCCACAAGCTCAGGGGGGAAACAGATACTCACCCACAAGCTCAGGGGGGAAACAGATACTCACCCACAAGCTCAGGGGGGAAACAGATACTCACCCACAAGCTCAGGGGGGGGGGAAACAGATACTCACCCACAAGCTCAGGGGAACAGATACTCAACCACAAGCTCAGGGGGGAACAGATACTCACCCATAAGCTCAGGGGGGGAACAGATACTCACCCACAAGCTCAGGGGGGGGGACAGATACTCACCCACAAGCTCAGGGGAACAGATACTCACCCACAAGCTCAGGGGAACAGATACTCACCCACAAGCTCAGGAGGGAACAGATACTCACCCACAAGCTCAGGAGGGAACAGATACTCACCCACAAGCTCAGGGGAACAGATACTCACCCACAAGCTCAGGGGAACAGATACTCACCCACAAGCTCAGGGGAACAGATACTCACCCACAAGCTCAGGGGAACAGATACTCACCCACAAGCTCAGGGGAACAGATACTCACCCACAAGCTCAGGAGGGAACAGATACTCACCCACAAGCTCAGGGGAACAGATACTCACCCACAAGCTCAGGAGGGAACAGATACTCACCCAGGGGGGGAACAGATACTCACCCACAAGCTCAGGGGGGGGGGGGGGAAACAGATACTCACACTCATAAGCTCAGAGAGAACATATTACTCAAGCTACAAAAAATAATTACCAGATTGCGTGAAATAGAGCAGAAGTCAGAAAGAAGCTTAATTATTCTGATTCTTTTTGTCCGGATTCCATTTTTTTTTTTTAGAATGTCAGTCATTGGAGGAAGTGGAGCGTCTTGTTGTGTCTGAATATAATTGCCAAACCACTTTTGTTGAAGTCAAGAACGGCGATCGTAGTATTGGCAAGACAGGAATATCAGATCTTATGACGGGGACTTGTGTACATCTCCACCGGCTAAATTTATATTGCAAGCGATTCGCCGTGTGAATATTTTTCGTGGCGCGGGACGTATGGATGCCCACGTATTGCAGCGCTGATTTCAATGTATAATGTTTATGTTGCATGTCGGTCTCTTAGAGAAAATGTTCAGGTATTTGTTTTTTTGTTTGGTTTTTTAATGTAATGTACGAGTGTTTTAATCAGTTAAACTCGAAGGAGGGATGCAATAGTTAAATCGTGCTCTGCAAGTTGACGAGTACCCACGCTTGCACGAGCATAATTACACACACACACACACACACACATACACATACACACACACACACACACACACACACACACAGGGGCCAGGTAGCCTGGTGGATAGCACGCAGGATTCGTAATTCTGTGGCGCGGGTTCGATTCCCGCACCCGGCAGAAACAAATGGGCAAAGTTTCTTTCACCCTGAATGCCCCTGTTACCTAGCAGTAAATAGGTACCTGGGAGTTAGTCAGCTGTCAGGGCTGCTTCCTGGTGTGTGTGTGTGTGTGTGGGTGGGGGTGTGTAAAAAAAAAAAAAAAAAAAAAAAAAAAAAAAAAAGTAGTAGTTGTAGTTAGTAAACAGTTGATTGACAGTTGAGAGGCGGGCCGAAAGAGCAAAGCTCAACCCCGTAAAATACAACTAAGTGAATACAACTAAGTGAATAACCACACACACACACACACACAAACACACACACACACACACACACAACACACACACAACACACACACACACACACACAAATGGAATGCATTAGGAAGCGATGTGGTGGAGGCTGAGTCCATACACAGTTTCAAGTGTAGATATGATAGAGCCCATTAGGCTCAGGAAACTGTACACCTGTTGATTGACGGTTGAGAGGCGGGACCAAAGAGCCAGAGCTCAACCCCCGCAAGCACAACTAGGTGAGTACAACTAGGTGAGTACACACACACCACACACACACACACACACACACACACACACACACACACACACACACACACACACACACACACACACAACGTAAACACATCCATTGTACAAGACAAAAATATTGCCAAGCAGCGCCAGCGGCAATATTTACATAGCATTATAATTTACTCCCTAAAGAGGAATACACTGAAGATAGCGTCAAGCTGCCAATACTCGCTTGCTGGGTTGATTTTAAGTGAGGGTTTGCAATCAAGGACTTGATATTTCAACCACTATCGTCGAGTAGTAACGTCGCGTTGCACGGAGCAAGACGCTGCAATATTGCAACAAATATAGCACAAGTTGCTTCTCCACCAAGGGGGATCTTGAGTCAATGTATTCCTGCCTTAGAGATCTAGTCTAATTTGTTATATTGCAGCCCGTCCTTGCATGCAAAGGTACAAGCTCGTTAATCCAGCCGCCAAACCCCCCCCCCCCCTGTTTAGGAATTAAAAACGGTTTACATACGACTCACACTGATGACGTCCGAACACTTCCTGAACAAGTGCTTCGCTCACGTCCTCTGTTCGAATCACATTTCTATAAATGCTTCACCCACGTACTACAAGTACAAATAATCGCCAACAGACCCTAAACACCTAACCTAACCTACGCCTAACTACATAGAATTTGTATGTATAAGAATATTAATTTATGTATGAGAACAGACCAATTTTTAATGCACAGTATGTAGGGGTGAGAGGGAAGAAAAAAGGGAAGACAGAGAGAGATTGATGATGATTGATTGATAGAGATTGAGGCACCCAAGAGGTGGCACGGGCATGAATAGCCCCGTAAAGGTGTTTGAAGCCATTACCAGTACCAGCACCAGGTACTGTAGATCTGTGAATCAATGGGGTTATAATGGAAGAGAGATGAGGAGGGTGGAGAAGAAGAAGAAAGCGGGGAGAGATTGAACGGGGGAAGAGAGAGACCCGGGCACCGCCGGCCACCCCCATCGAGTAGCCTACACTTAAAAAAACTCACACAGCAGCTGCCGCGCTGTTACAGAGGCGATACAGGGCATAGCCGGATCGCCTATAAGATGCAGATCACCTGTAAGTTGATATACAGGTTACTATACGGTGACCTGTCACCTTACAGGTGACCTTACATCACCTGTAAGGTGATCTAGACGCACCTGTAGTCTAGACGCACCACAAACCCACACTGGATTTAGGCCCACGAAGTATTAACCTGTGTTTGGGTATGCTCCCGGTAGAAGACTTAAGGAAGGACAATCACCTTAGCGCGCAGAGTTGTAACGCTCTACACATCTGTAAAGGTGACATGGTTTAGCCCGCATGTGCGTCACAGCCGGAACAACCAGTGAGTGTTCACCAGAACTGTGAGTGTGTTCTAGTGAACACTAATTATGATGCGAACAAAGCCTTACCTGACAACCAAAGTCCTGCCGTCCTGACGAGAGGCGTTCCAAACCTGCAACGGACACAACAATTAATTAACATTCCAGGTGCTGCATCACCTGTTGTAATCATTTCAAATATAATTAATCCATTCCATAGTTAATCCATATCATATATCGTTAGCCACCTTTGATCTGTTCCAGGGAGTAATTCCCAGTGAGGGGGAGCGAGTAGGCAGTAACCCAGGGAACGAGGACACATGGTAAAAAGTCACGCAGGGACTTGGTGACTGTGCAACTGAAAGCAGGTGAGATTCAATCCCACTGAGAGGGTCTCCAGTGGTCTCCGGGGGGGACAGGCGATTCCAGTGTTCTCAGGAGATCAACAATGGTCAGGAGGAGATCTTCAGCTGGATCCCTGGAGTCGAACGAGACTGTTTTACACCTCTTAATTCCAAAAGCAAAACTCGGCTAATTTCGGGATGCTACTCACCTCTTCCAGCTCCTTAACTGTTCGTCTTCTATGGGGGATTTCCTGGATGTGATATAGAGTCTTCTGCCTTCACAACACTGAATAACAATTGAATTACTATGAACAGTCAAGAAACATAAGTGTATCCAGCAACGCTAATCTACAGCAGCTGAGAGTTACAGGACAATTAGAGTACGAATGCTCCATGTATTGATTTATGTATTGTCACTTATGAATTGTAAATACATGTACAGTATTGCTGTTATGTGCATATATGTACATAGCCTACACATATATGTAATAACGTATACACGAGAACTCAAATGTAACCTGGCAAGGAGCGAACCTAAACCACCGATTACATTGTCAACTCTTAAAACGAGAACATAAGCGAGAAGCCAAGATTCACTTCTCGTTAAGTGCTCACTAACGAGGCCTCTGTTGTTTGCTGGCTACCAGCCTACAAGGTAAACACCAGTAACCTTCCTGAAGCACAGTTACCCTCCGAGTAACCCACACACTGAAGAGCGCCTCTCCTTGCTCCTGCTCCCTCCTGGGAGCCTTTGAGACGCTGATGGACACGTCGATAGCAATATTTACTGGCGGATGGGAGATGTCTCAGAGAGTTCAGCCCTTGGCTTCTTTACAGCCGGCGCGTGCTGGTAATAGCTCGACTGGTACTCGCAGTTTGTAAATAAATACACTACGTCGATATGCAAGGAGACGAGGGTGTGTTCTTATGCGACGGCTGACACTAGATTAATTACTCTTGCCTGAAATGGCGCTCAATGTCGGCGCTCCCCCTGTCTTGAAAGGGTGCTCAAAAGTCGGACCTGTCCTTCTAGACAGCAGCTTAACCTTACTTCTCTCTATCATATAAACACACAGTGGCCCAATGTGATTCTACCTTTTCATTTAATTATTAACACGTATAAATATTGCCAACATTATATTCCTTGTTTTGTAGCTCTTCACCTCAGTTGTTACGAATTATTCTATGGACAGAAGAGCAGCAAAAGGCATCAAGCAGTGGTTGTTAAAGTTTCTCTTCTTCCAAGCCACTTCTGAGAGTTCCTGCAAATGATTCACAAATTGCACACACACACTTTCCCAGTATACAGCTCGCAACAGCTGTCTAAATTCCAGAAATTTATTTACCGCTAGGTGAACAGAGGCATCAAGTGAAAGAGATTCTACCCATATGTTTCTGATTCAGCCGGATATCGAACATGGGTTCGTGGACTGTGAATCGTGAATGCTGTCGCTCGGCCACAAGATGTATCTACTTGTGTATATGCAAATGAGAATTCTACAGTCCCTCCTTTCCACTGGGAGGTAACCTACACCACCTTGAATCACTTTACAAAACCAGATTCACAACTCTTTACCTTCTCAATCAGCAGAGTGGCGGACCAGCTCCCATCTCACCTGTGTAAGGAGATCGACATGTCTCTCGCCCGGTGACACAGTCGGTGTCAGCCTGTGTCAGCCTGTGTCAGCTTGTGTCAGCTTGGTCAGCCCTGTGTCAGCTTGTGTCAGCTTGTGTCAGCTTGTNAACTGTTTACTAACTACACTAACTACTTTTTTTTTTTTTCCACACCCCACCACACACACACACCCAGGAAGAGCCCGTGACAGCTGACTAACTCCCAGGTACCTATTTACTGCTAGGTAACAGGGGCATTCAGGGTGAAAGAAACTTTGCCCTTTGTTTCTGCCGGTGCGGGAATCGAACCCGCGCCACAGAATTACAAGTCCTGCACGCAATCACCAGGCTACCACGGCTTGTGTGTGTGTGTGTGTGTGTGTGTGTGTGTTGTGTGTGTGTGTGGTGTGTGTGTGTGTGTGTGTGTGTGTGTGTGTGTAACAAAAAATAGTACAGTTGATTGATTCCTAACCCAGTGAGTTCAAGAACTTCAAATGGCTAAAAAGACGGGGAATAATCGAGCAAATCAAAATATTTTCAGACAGTGGGGGTCTTGCTGTCTCACACCCACCTCGCCAGCTGCCTGTCATAATCACGCTGCTGGCTCAAGCTGACGCCGAACCTCCTGTCCAGACCCACCGTCTCGCCCGTCCCTTACTCACCAGCTGGGAGTTTATATACAAACTAGAATTCCCAGTGAAATCTAAGCTTTTTATTTCCACGGCTTAGCCAACGTAAATTTCCACGTTTGTCCCTACGGATATATATATATATATATATATATATATATATATATATATATATATATATATATATATATATATATATATATATATAAAGGAGCGGGGCAAGTAGCACGGGCTATGGTGAGCCCGTAGTGGACTTACCTGGCACAGGAGCGGGGGCTGTAACTGTGTATCGAACATTTGTTAGTGTCAAGACGTTTAATAGTTTACTAAAGGATCCCACACCCATCCTGTGGGCGAGAGGCAGAAAGGTCAGGCCCGTCACGGGTTCGAGTACTCAAACCCTATTGATCTTTAAACTAAGAAATTTACATTGGGGGAGTGAACTCGTTCCATATACACGCAGAAATCACAGTAACGTGATATATCAAATGAATAAATCCACAAGGGTCGTGATTAGCGTTCGAACCTACACACGGGATGTTCCCAGCTGCGCCTTGGTCAACTGTGCCACGACATGGTCAAAAGAATTGCAACCTGGAGTGCTACTGTCCTCCCTATGATCCCGAAGCGAGAGAGGAGTAAAAATATATATTAATAAAATTATAAGTATAAAAATATACTTCTCCCCCATACAACTGTGTTTATATATATATATATATATATATATATATATATATATATATATACCACCCGAGTACATATATCGGGTGTTAAAACCGCTTTTGGGCTTCGGAGAAGCTTTGGGATCCTAGTGAGGACAGTAGCACTGCAGGTTGCAATTCTTTTGACCATGTCGTGGCACAGTTGACCTAAGGCGCAGCTGGGAACATCCAGTGTGTAGGTTCGAACCCTCTTCACGGCCCTTGTGGATTTATTAGTTGCATATAATGATATACTTTGCCAATCGTGCACCCCACAGCCAGCCATATGGTAAGATATCCTAAGTGCACCTGGTGATAAGATTACCTAAGTGTACGACCTGATGCAAGCTTCAGGGGCCAGATTCACGAAAGCACTTAAACAAGCACTTACGAACCTGTACATCTTTTCTCAATCTTTGGCGGCTTTGTTTCCCATTATTAAACAGTTAATGAGCTCCGAAACACCAGGAGGCTGTTTATAACAATAACAACAGTTGATTGGCAAGTTTACATGCTTGTAAACTGTTTAATAAATGTAACCAAAGCCGTCAAAGATTGAGGAAAGATGTACACGTTCGTAAGTGCTTGAGTAACTGCTTTCGTGAATCTGGCCTCTGGTACTTGGCTTACAATTATGGAAATACATTATTTGGATTGATATAATTTGAAGTTTCTTAAATATTCGTAGTAGACTTATCTCTATAATTTCTTGAAGTTAAACCACCCATCACAATGATACAGGATGAGCGGACAGTTCATTTGACGGTAAACT
This sequence comes from Procambarus virginalis, assembly GCA_020271785.1. Taxonomy (NCBI): domain Eukaryota; kingdom Metazoa; phylum Arthropoda; class Malacostraca; order Decapoda; family Cambaridae; genus Procambarus; species Procambarus virginalis. The sequence goes on from WNGS01164437.1 coordinate 20,292,975, forward strand.
CAGGTCTACATCGGCAGGTGCTTCAAACTCCCAAATATACTAATTAGCCGAGCAAATAGTATATTTGGGATCTAGGAGTCAATTGGTTTTATTAGACGAACGTAGATGTGGCTTGTCCTATAATGTCATGGAGCTGACCAACTTTGTTGTTGTTGTTTTAGATTCAGCTACTTAGAACAACAGTTCCAAAGTAGCACGGGCTATGGTGAGCCCGTAGTAGACTTACCTGGCACAGGAGCGGGGCTGTAACTGCGGTCCACTTTCAAACGATGGAAGCATTTTTTATCCAGCTGTCTGGATGCTTTTTTGCTGACCAACTGTTTATTACCCGAGAGTAATATACGTTGCTTTTTAAGTCATTAAGAAGAGCTAATGGTTTTATAAAACTGATTAATATTGACGACTCTATCCATTAACCTCTTTTAATGGATATCAAAATGCAAAAAAATTGAGTTCTGGAAGTTTTGTACAAATTATGTTGATGTCACGAGACATACTTCCTAATATATGGCCTAACCACTTGGGGTGGACGGTAGAGCGACGGTCTCGGCTCATACTGGTCGGCGTTCAATCCCCGACCGTCCAAGTGGTTGGGCACCATTCCTTTCCGGCCGTCCCATCCCAAATCCTTATCTAGACCCCTTCCAAGTGCCGACCAATCAGCATGGCTTGGCTCATTCCCCTGATAAGTTTCTTTCCTTCCCTAATATAATAGATTACTTGGTGACGGGAGGGGGGGGGGGAAACAGATGCAGGAAATGGAAACTGTCAATCTGTCGATTATCTGGTGATGACAGGTGCCGGGGTGAGAGGCAAGATGGGCTGAAGTCCCAAGGAACTTACCTTGAGGACGAGCCGTATCTTAGAGTCCCTCACCAGGGTTCAAGGACGAGCTTCGGCAGTCACCAACACGATTCTCCCATTATGGAATTTTTTCTCGACAATTGCAGACTGTTTCATAACTTTTCACTTGCGTAACAGACGATGACGCTAGTTGCGTAGTTTTTTCTCCTCTAAATTCAACACTAGAGGGATAACTGCGCACTGTGTAGAGTTCGCAAAAACTTGACGTTGAGGGTTTAACTATGCTGTATCTCTCCACAGGTGCAGTGCAGGGATTATCAACATCTATCATTATCATTTCTTATTGGTTACTTAAGGAGTTATACACACACACCGCTTACTGCACAGTTGTTGTTGTTGTTTCAGATTTAGCTACTCAGAACGAAGTGTCCATGTAGCACGGGCTATGGCGAGCCCGTAACACTGCACAGTGAAGGGGTTCAACTTGTCCTTACCTGCCCACACCTCATCACGGCGAGTCCCAGGTGTGCTTGGGGGGGGAGGGGAGTCAACATATGCAACTCTTTCATCTTAATTTATCTCAAATGTTTATATATAGCAAGAGCCTTCAGCGATACCAACGACTCTTACCGACACGAGTATCGTACCTCACTATCGTCGCGGGCATGGTCAACCACCGTCCACCATACCCGGGTACATCAATATATGTTTTACAGCCAAACATACAAGTTTCACGATGTTAACACCTAACTCCTGATCTCAAACCATCGCTATTGCTATTATTAATCATCCATTAGTTGAAAGTTACCTAGTGTATCAACAGTTAAACATGGAGTTAGGAGCGACTGGCCGCGAGCGTACACACACAGAGCAGCGGGCCAGCACCAGCGAGGCCGCATGGCAGACTGTGGGCAGGTCTGGCAGCAGCAGCACTGCTCCATCCAGAGTGTGACCGCGACTGCTGGCGCTCTGTCTCCCGCGCGCCAACTCGCCCGGGCGCCAACTCGCCGGGGCTCTCGCACGCCAACTCGCCACGGCTCCCGCACGGCAACTCGCATGGGTTCTCGCGCGCCAACTCGCCGGGGCTCCCGCACGCCAACTCGCCGGGGCTCTCGCACGCCAACTCGCCGGGGCTCCCGCGCGGCAACTCGCCGAGGCTCCTGGACGCCAACTCGTCCGGGCTCCCGGGCGCCAACTCGCCGAGGCTCCTGGACGCCAACTCGCCCGGGCTCCCGCGCGCCAACTCGCCGAGGCTCCTGGACGCCAACTCGCCCGGGCTCCCGCGCGCCAACTCGCCGAGGCTCCTGGACGCCAACTCGCCCGGGCTCCCGCGCGCCATCTCGCCCAGGCACCTGCTATCCTGCACGCCACCTTACTGACAATTTGCTAGTTCACTCTCGCGTTCACTACTATGTGTAATGTAATAACTTAAACTTGTAAAATCATTCTAATTATCTTATCTACCGTTGGGCATCTCGTAGATTTAGTTTACCCACAAGTAGACTTGCTGCGTTTGTAGTAAATATCAGTACTCAAATATAACTTTTCATAACATTCAAAAGGAGTGAATGTGTAGGTACGAGGCATGTGAGGGGGGAGGGGGTTACGAGGAGGGAACTATTTCGCAAATCCACACCTGCCACAGGTGTTATCATGCTCATTAGTGTGTTCCTCTGACCTTGCATTTTTCTGAGAAAAACAAAATCCATAACTACCTTTATAAAGTATACATGTGAACAGTATTTTCGCTACCTCGTGTGCATAATTTTCTGACATACACACTAGGTGTGTGTACATACAAGCACACATCAACACTTCATACAAACCTTTTCACACACACACACGAAAACAAACTTAAATACACAAGCACAACTTGCACATAAATAACTCTCCAGACACCAACCGGAACGCCTTGAAGGAGACTAATGATTGACTGATGAAGATTAAGCCACCCAAGAGGTGGCACGGGCATGAATAGCCCGTAAACCGGGAGACTAATGTCGTCTATGCCGACATTAACTCATGCTCACTTGTGGGGATTGTCAGCGCCAACGATCTCAACATATAGGCAAGACAGCGTTTCTTTCAGTGCGCCTGACAATGAATAAACAAAATGGCTCTATAGAAGATCACATTATTTCTCAAACAAGTAGACAAGCATCAGACATCCTGACCAGCAACACCGAAATAATCAGAAAAAACACAAGAATAGAAATAGCCGAAGCACTACATATCAAACACACTCATCCAACTATCAGCCACCAGCTTATACCTAGGGACGTACTATCATCTACACGACGAAGACACAACTGCTAGTTTACACCATACCGTCTGCACCAGCCGACCAATCAGAATGCAGGGCATGGTTATGTTGAAGAGTGCTTTGGCAAAACACGTCGTTTAGCAACGCGGTAAACGATGGTTACAACAACAGTTGTAACATATCACCTCACCAAATGTAGGTATAAAATGAAAGCTGTTTAAATTATAGCATAGTAGAACTCAGTTTAGTGTTTGCAGGTTATAGTTGTGTGTGTGTAAACTAAAGTCTTTGAAAATGTAATAAGTTATTACGAAACGCGTTCAAGTGTCGCGTCAGACTAGAAATAAAAATGAATTGGTGGAGAATTGATTTTTCAATACCATCGACAGTGAAAAGAAACATAAGAATATTGAGAAAATTCGTGTTAGAATTATTAATCTTACTTTTTGGTCATTTTAATAATATATGTTTACAGGAAAGACTGCTACCAAATATACTAATATATAAATATAATATATATATATTATATATATATATATCTATAATATATATTATATTATTAGTATTTTGGTAGCATCTTTCCTACATATGTTATTAAATATGACCGAAAAAGTAAGATTAATAATTCTAACACGAATTTTCTCATTTTCCTTATGTTTGTTTTTACTGATGACGGTAAATTAAAAATCAATTCTCCAAAATTCATTCTTTATTTCTTAGTCTGACGCGACACTTGAGCGCGTTTCGTAAAACTTATTACATTTTCAAAGACTTTAGTTACACACACACAGAACAACTATAACTGAACAAGTTTAAATACCTGCATTTGGGTGAGGTGACATGTTACAATGGTTTGGGTGAGGTGAGAACAAACACAGAACACGAAACAATGGGTAAATAGGGAGAATAGATCTGTAACTGCAGAAGGCCTATTGGCCCGTATTTCTTGATGTTTCTATATTGGAGCGGAGTCTTGAAGTGGGTAGAATATAGTAGTGCGTTAATTGGCTGTTGATTGCTGGTGTTGACTTCTTGATGTGTAGTGCCTCGCAGATGTCAAGCCGCCTGTTGTCGCTGTATCTATCAATGATTTCTGTGTTGTTTGTTAAGATTTCTCTGGTGATGGTTTGGTTGTGGGAAGAGATTATATGTTCCTTGATAGAGCCCTGTTGCTTATGCATCGTTAATCGCCTGGAAAGAGATGTTGTTGTCTTGCCTATATATTGAGTTCTTTGGGGCTTACAGTCCCCAAGTGGGCATTTGAAGGCATAGACGACATTGGTCTCTTTCAAAGCGTTCTGCTTTGTGTCTGGAGAGTTTCTCATGAGTAGGTTGGCAGTTTTCTTGGTTTTATAGTAAATCGTCATTGTATCTTCTGATTTTTGTCTGTAGGGATAACGTTTCTATTAACAATATCTTTCAGGACCCTTTCCTCCGTTTTATGAGCTGTGGAGAAGAAGTTCCTGTAAAAGTCTAATAGGGGGTATAGGTGTTGTGTTTAGTTGTATCTTCAGAGGTTGCATGGCGTTTCACTTTCCTTCTTATGATGTCTTCAATGAAACCATTGGAGAAGCCGTTGTTGACTAGGACCTGCCTTACTCTACAGAGTTCTTCGTCGACTTGCTTCCATTCTGAGCTGTGGCTGAGAGCACGGTCGACATAAGCGTTAACACACTCCTCTTGTACCTATCTGGGCAGTCACTGTTGGCATTTAGGCACATTCCTATGTTTGTTCCTTAGTGTAGACTGTAGTGTGGAAACCTCCGCTCCTTTCCATGACTGTTACATCTAGAAAGGGCAGCTTCCCATCCTTCTCCATCTCGTAAGTGAAACGTAACACAGAATTCTGCTCAAACGCTTCTTTCAGCTCCTGCAGATGTCTGACATCAGGTACCTGTGTAAAATGTCGTCAACATACCTGCAGTATATGGCCGGTTTCAAGTTCAAGTCGACTAAGACTTTTTCCTCAATAGTACCCATGTAGAAGTTTGCAAACAGGACGCCTAGGGGAGAACCCATAGCGACCCCATCTACTTGCTTATACATGTGCCCATCCGGGCTCAAGAAGGGTGCCTCCTTAGTACAAGCTTGGAGTAGTTTCCTCAGGATATTTTCTGGCATGTCAAGGGGAGTACAGGCCGGGTCTCGATACACTCGGTCCCTATCATCCGATTGTTTCATCCACAGGTACGTTGGTGAACAGTGATTCTACGTCCAACGATGCCTCCTTATCCTGTGCCCGTGTTCC
>WNGS01164437.1:20327313-20337541 GCA_020271785.1 Procambarus virginalis
TGGCTGAATCTTGTTGTGGCTGAACCTTGCTGTGGCTGAACCTTGCTGTGGCTGAACCTTGCTGTGGCTGAACCTTGCTGTGGCTGAACCTTGCTGTGGTTGAATCTTGCTGTGGGCTGAATCTTGTTTGTGCTGAATCTTGTGTGCTGAATCTTGTTGTGGCTGAATCTTGCTGTGGCTGAATCTTGTTTGTGGCTGAATCTTGTTGTGGCTGAATCTTGTGTGGCTGAATCTTGCTGTGGCTGAAATCTTGTTGTGGCTGAACCTTGCTGTGGCTGAACCTTGCTGTGGCTGAACCTTGCTGTGGTTGAATCTTCCTGTGGCTGAATCTTGTTGTGGCTGAATCTTGCTGTGGCTGAATCTTGTTGTGGCTGAATCTTGCTGTGGCTGAATCTGTTGTGGCTGTCTGTGTGGCTGAATCTTGTTGTGTGCTGAATCTTGCTGTGGCTGAATCTTGTTGTGGCTGAACCTTGCTGTGGCTGAACCTTGCTGTGGCTGAACCTTGCTGTGGTTGAATCTTGCTGTGCTGAATCTTGTTGTGGCTGAATCTTGCTGTGGCTGAATCTTGTTGTGGCTGAATCTTGCTGTGGCTGGAACCTTGCTGTGGCTGAATCTTGCTGTGGCTGAATCTTGTTGTGGCTGAACCTTGCTGTGGCTGAACCTTGCTGTGGCTGAACCTTGCTGTGGCTGAACCTTGCTGTGGCTGAACCTTGCTGTGGCTGAATCTTGCTGTGGCTGAATCTTGTTTTGTGCTTGAACCTTTATAGTCTGAACCTTGCTGTGGCTGTGCCAGTACACAGGACACAGTGGAGGCAGCAACATAGTGTAATAAAGACGTTTTGATAAGAGAGAACTAAAGAATAACACTAAAAGTCATTCTTTATTATTACTTTGAAATAACTAAATGTAATCTAAATATTATGTGTATTACTCATTACAATTATAATTCAAATTATTACTATTTTACATCATTATCATTGCTGATATATTTTCATCAATAAAATTAACCACTAAATAATCTTTCTTGTGTTAAGTTTATTTTTCTTGGGGTAAAAGTTTGCCTGTACTGGTTAAATATTTGTCTGGCAGATAAACACAATTGAAACTTTTCAATAACTTTATAAATTCATAAGACACATTCAGTAAGGTTAAAAACAATTTAGTCTCAACACCAGCACAGGTGCTGACCAGACCACACACTAGAAAGTGAAGGGACGACGACGTTTCGGTCCGTCCTGGACCATTCTCAAGTCGATTGACATACATCACAGACGGTGACGGTGATAGCGCCAAAAAGGTGACATTTCTCCCATACTAGTATCGTAAAGTTAATAAAATTACTAATAAAATCTACACAGGGTGAAACATCATCAACGTTCCCATGTTTCAATATCTTCACTATCATCAACACCAACGTTAACACTAAGGAACGTTAACACTAACACTGATTAACAAGATCAGACTTTTTTCAGAGTCTTAACCGATGCTCAAAATCTAATTTTGGAATTCAGAGGAATACTTTAAACTAGCAAGTCGAGCTTGTGTTCCACTAATCACTACAGGAGCTCAACTAACTTCACGCAGATGAGGACAGGTAAAGGAATCTGAAACAAGATGTCGACAAAAAGGCAGAGAGCGGCTAATACCCGTCGAGGGAGTCATTAGGAAACCCCGCGAGCCAGAACTTACCCTGTATTATACAGGTATTAGGAACGTGTCGTGCCTGGAGGGGTAGCTGAAGACCTACCCCCACCCCCACACCCCAGGCGGTGCGGGAAGAGGAAAGAGGGGATAGGGGAGAGAAGAGAGGGGGAAGAAAAGGTGAGGGAAAGGATAGGGAAGAGGGGTGATTTTGTGGGATAGGGTGGACCAGACCATCAGAGTCGACGATGGGTACACACACATTTCGTCACCTTCACAAAACAACATGTATGCTTCACGTGACAGCAGGCTTTCCTTGGTGCTTTCCCTCCCCCCTGATAATTCCCTTCCCTTCCCAAAGCTGACCCACTTAAAACAACTCAAGTCATATTGGTTCTTTGAACAGATTCTACAAGAATGTTTATCAGCCGTTCTCCACGGGCGTGCAGGAGAATTTGTGTCAGATGATAACAGCCAATTTGAGCACACAATCTCAAACTGGCTTGCAGGCGATGAGTCACAATAACGTGGCTAAATTATGTTGCCCAGACCACACACTAGAAGGTGAAGGGACGACCACGTTCCGGTCCGTCCTGGACCATTCTCAAGTCGATGGTCCAGGACGGACCGAAACGTCGTCGTCCCTTCACCTTCTAGTGTGTGGTCTGGTCAAACTGGCTTGTTGCTACTGCCTTGGCCACCGCCTGACCTCTACCAGTTACCTAACTACCGAAGACCCATTTACTGCGAAGGGAAGGGAACTATCAGGAGAGAGCGCTAAGCCATTACGACTATAGAGCACTGGGAAGGGGTCAGGATTAGGATTTGGGATGGGCCGGGGAAAGGAATGGTGCCCAACCACTTGGACGGTCGGGGATTGAACGCCGACCTGCATGAAGCGAGACTGTCGCTCTACCGTCCAGCCCAAGTGGTTGGGTCCATTTACTGCGAGGTAAACAAAGGTATTCACAACACAGAGAAATCACAATCGCAGGACGAACCTGCGTCCGAGAAATCTCGGACGCAGGTTCGAATCCTCGTCACGGCCCTTGTGGATTTGTTCAAAGGTATTCACATCTAATGTTTCTTCCTCATCAGTAACAGCTCCGTAAGTCCACTACGGGCTCACCATAGCCCGTGCTACTTGGAGCTTTTTGTTCCCAGTAGGTGAATCTATAACAACAGCAACAACAAAGGTATCAGGTGCAAGGAAACGCCTTACCCGGGACTCGAACTTGGGTAACATCGGCTGCAAGCCGATTGCGCCACAAATAATTTATATAATATAAAAACAGTTACAGAAAACTGTCCTACAGTTTTTACTAACCCGATCGATTAACTCAATCATTTACATTTTAACTGACGGACGCTGATACATCAGCTTATGATCACAAGCTGGTGCATAAGAAATCTGAGGAGAAGAGATAACACCCAAGAAAAATAAGCTTTGGAACATTCTAATTTAAATATAGTTTTCGAACCTTATCTTATCCGGTGAGAGACATTTCAGTCCCCAGTCGAACCAGGCGCTGCCGCCTGAGAAATGAATCGCCAAAAAACGCTTGGAGGAATAAAACGCAAGTTAAGATAAGAGCGTTTTTTTTTTTAGAACACCCGATATGACTCCCAATACTCCATATAGTCTAGAACAGCTGCACAAATGTCCAGGTACCTTAGCATCACGTAGCTAGTTCTTGACACACTCTGTACTCCCCTTCATATAGTCTAGAACAGCTGCACAAATGTCCAGGCACATTTGCATCACGTAGCTAGTTCTTGACACACTCTGTACTCTCCTTCATATAGTCTAGAACAGCTGCACAAATGTCCAGGCACATTTGCATCACGTAGCTAGTTCTTGACACACTCTGTACTCCCCTTCATATAGTCTAGAACAGCTGCACAAATGTCCAGGCACATTTGCATCACGTAGCTAGTTCATGACACACTCTGTACTCTCCTTCATATAGTCTAGAACAGCTGCACAAATGCAGATGTACCTAAATGTGTTAATACAAAAATACTGTTTTAAACATGTTATTATAAATGTTAAAAATGTTGCTATAAATAGATACTGTTTTCCAAACACAACAGATTCAGTGTACTCACCTAATTGTGCTTGCGGGGGGGTTGAGCTTTGGCTCTTTGGTCCCGCCTCTCAACTGTATATATGTGTGTTCCCGTGACACTGCAGATACAGTGTGCGGTTTTAACAACACAGCAGACGTGTAGTGTTCATAAGAAGAGAGCCGACACACAACACAGCAGACACAGTGAACTTAACAAAGACACAGGGGGCGTTCACAACAACAGGGGAGACATAGTGTGTGATGCCCGAGACGGGCACGAAGCGGGGCATTCAGAGCCTATGTGAGAGCCCAGCCAGGGGGCCAGATTCACGAAGCAGTTACGCAAGCACTTACGAACCTGGGGCCAGATTCACGAAGCAGTTACGCAAACACTTGCGAACCTGTCCATCTTTTCTCAATCTTTGGCGGCTTTTGTTTACAATTATTAAAGAGGTATTGAGCTCCGAAGCACCAGGAGGCTGTTTATAACAATAACAACAGTTGATTGGCAAGTTTTCATGCTTGTAAACTGTTTAATAAATGAATGACTATATGACACTGGGAAGGGGGGGTCAGGATAAGAGTTTTGGGACGGGACGGAGGGAAGGAATAGTGATAACCACTAGGACGATCGGGGGATTGAACCCCCTACCTAAGACCGTCCAAGCTCTACCGTCTAGCCCAAGTGGTTGGGTAGTGTAGACAGGGAGACGAGCTGAACACCATCACACTTTTAGACAGTGTGACCCCACAGAGACAAGCCAAAGTGATCCCATTACAGCACCAACAAATGGCGTGTTAACCCTGTTGTAGAGGAGACCCTAGCAAGAGAGAACACACATATAGACCGGTGTTGTGTTACGGGGTTCCCCCCCCCCTCCCCCCGGGGTTGGGTAACCTACACTACGCATCCTGCTTGGGAGAATTCGTTGTGCTTGATCTAGTTGCGTTTGATGCTTTTATAATAAACAATTACACAATATTTATGTAAAATAACAAAAACTAAAGCAGTGACGTAAGATATAAACTGCAAGTTCATTAACAAAACACACACACACACACACACACACACACACACACACACACACACACACACACACACACACACACACACACACACACAATGATTGTGAGACCAATCCTGGAGTATGCGGCCCCAGCATGGAGCCCGTACATTGTCAAGCACTAGACGAAGCTGGAAAAAATTCAGAGGTATGCCACTAGACTAGTCCCGGAGCTAAGGGGCATGAGTTACGAGGAAAGGCTGCGATAGATGCACCTTACGACACTGGAAGACAGAAGAGTAAAGGGAGACACGACCATTACCTACAAAATCCTCAGGGGTATTGATAGGGCAGACAAGGATAACTATTCAACACTGGTGATACGCGAACAAAGGGGAACACAGAGTGGAAACTGAGAACCCAATGAGCCACAAGGGACGTTAGAAAGAACTTTTCAGTGTCAGGGTATTTAACGGATGAATGCATTTGGCAGTGATGTGGTGGAGGCTGACTCCATACACAGTTCAAATGTAATATAGATAGAGCCCAATAGGCTCAGGAACCTGTACACCAGTGTGACTGACAGTTGAGAGGGGGGACCAAGACCCACGAGCTCAACCCCCTGCAAGCACAATTAGGTGAGTACACACATATGGGTGGGTAGGTGGTATCCGAGTGGACAGCGCTCTAGACTCCGTAGAGACCTAATGAAACCGGGGTTCGATTCCCGTCACCCCCGGAAAAAATTGGGTAGAGTTTCCTTCATCCTGATGCCCTGTTACCTGCAGTAAATAGGTACCATGGGAGTTAGACAGACGTGCTACGGGCTGCTTCCTGTTTGTGTGGTGTGTGTGTGTAATGTGTGTGTGTAAGTGTGTGGGTGTGTGTGTGTGGGAATGTGTGTGTGTGTGTATCACTAATATTACAGTGATTTATCTACCCCGGGGGTTCAAGCTTCAATTGCTCTATATCGAGCCTCCGTCTGCAACGGGTGCAAATCACACTGCTCTTACGTACTACCTAACTCATTCGCTTGAGATTTCATTGTGGACGCGCAGTTGTGTGTCGCCACACTCGCACGCTGGAGACGATCAAGTTCGGGAATGAACAGGCACACGCGTTCGCATGGCTTTTGAGCTAGCCACGATTGACAGCTGCAACTCCAGCGACATTTATGCTAGGTAACACGGAGCCGCATTCGGGTGATTAGCGATCAACTTTGCCCTTTGTTCTGCGTTTCGGAATTAGCACACCCGCTCGACGACAGGCTTACAGCTGCACAGGACATCCCCGGCTTACACGCTTGTGTGGTTTGTGTAGTGTGATGATGAATATTTGTTGTGTGTGTGATGTTATATATGATGATGATGTCTGATTGATTATCTAAGAGCGGAAAACGAGTAGTAACAGTCGATGTGATTCCTAGCGCAGGAGTCGAAGGCTGTCAAACTGTGCTACTAAAAGTTAGTAAGTCGCAGACATAAATAGTTTTATAGAAGGGGGCTTGCTCTCACACACGGCTATTGCTGTAGCTACCAGTCTGCTCTTGTCCCATCCAGATTTGCCATGGGCGTGCCCTGTCAACGCTGACTGCCCTACCATCGGCTCGTCAGACCATCGTTGTACAGTCCACATTCTCCCAGTGAGTATATACAACTAGATTCTCCAGGAACTAGTTATTTCCACCTTAGCCATCGTAATCTCCACGTTTGTCCCTACGATAATAATATATAAAAATTTATATATAATATATTATAAATTAAAAGGCGCGGCAGAGCAGGCACGGGCTGGTACCGGAGGGCGTCCATGCAAGGAGCGGAGTGCTAGACTGATCGAACATATAGATGTACCCTAGTAGTCAAACGCTTCAAACTGGTACTGTACTAAGGTCCCAACACAGCCATGCCTTGGAGGCGAAATCCGCCCTCGACTGGAGTTGCGAGGTATCAACCTATGATCTTTAAGCTAAGAATTTACTTGGGAGTCGAACTCGTGGTCCATACAGCGAGGTCACAGTAAGTGAATTTTATACTAATATAATTTTTATTAGTTATATTTTTACTCCTCTAGCTCGCTTCGGATCAATAGGGGGACAGTACATCAGGTTGAATTCTGACCAGGTGTGGCACAGTTGACCAAGGCGCAGCTGGGAACATCCCGTGTGTAGGTTCGAACGCTAATCACGACCCTTGTGGATTTATTCATTTGATATATCACGTTACTGTGATTTCTGCGTGTATATGGAACGAGTTCACTCCCCCAATGTAAATTCTTAGTTTAAAGATCAATAGGGTTGAGTACTCGAACCCGTGACGGGCCTGACCTTTCTGCCTCTCGCCCACAGGATGGGTGTGGGATCCTTTAGTAAACTATTAAACGTCTTGACACTAACAATGTTCGATACACAGTTACAGCCCCCGCTCCTGTGCCAGGTAAAGTCCCTTCGGGCTCTACCGTAGCTCGTGCTACTTGCCCCGCTTCTATATATATATATAATATATATATATATATATATATATATATATATATATATATATATATATATATATATATATCCGTAGGGACAAACGTGGAAATTTACGTTGGCTAAGCCGTGGAAAATAAAAAGCTTAGATTTCACTGGGAATTCTAGTTTGTATATAAACTCCCAGCTGGTGAGTAATGGGACGGGCGAGACGGTGGGTCTGGACAGGAGGTTCAGGGCGTCAGCTTGAGCCAGCAGCGTGATTATGACAGGCAGCTGGCGAGGTGTGTGAGACAGCAAGACCCCCACTGTCTGAAAATATTTTGATTTGCTCGATTATTCCCCGTCTTTTTAGCCATTTGAAGTTCTTGAACTCACTGGGTTAGGAAATCAATCAACTGTTACTATTTTTTGTTACACACACACACACACACACACACACACACACACACACCACACAACACACACACACACACCACACACACACCCACACACACACACCAGGAAGCAGCCCGTAGCAGCTGTCTAACTCCAGGTACCTATTTATGCTAGGTAACAGGGGCATCAGGATGAAGGAACTTACCCATTTGTTTTTCCGGGGGTGACGGGGAATCGAACCCCGGTTCTAGGTCTACGAGTCTAGAGCGTGTCCACTCGGATCCACTACCCACCCATATGTGTGTACTCACCTAATTGTGCTTGCGGGGGTGAGCTCTGGTCTTTGGTCCCTCTTCAACTGTCAGTCAACTGGTGTACAGGTTCCTGAGCTATGGCTCTATATATCTCCATTTGAAACTGTGTATGGAGTAGCTACCACATCACTGCCAAATGCATTCCATCCGTTAACTACCTGACACTGAAAAAGTTCTTCTATACGTCCTGTGGCTCATCTGGGTTCTCATTCCACTGTGTTCCCTTGTTCGCGTATCACCAGTGTTGAATAGTTTATCCTTGTCTGCCCTATCAATACCAGGATTTGTAGGTAGTGATCATGTCTCCCTTTACTCTTCTGTCTTCCAGTGTCGTAAGGTGCATCTTCGCACCTTTCCTCGTAACTCATGCCCTTAGCTCCGGGACTAGTCTAGTGGCATACCTCTGAATTTTTTCCAGCTTCGTCTAGTGCTTGACAAGTACGGGTCCATGCTGGGGTCGCATACTCCAGGATTGGTCTCAACAATCATTGTGTGTGTGGTGTTGTGTTGTGTGTGTGTGTGTGTGTGTGTGTGTGGTGTGTGTTTGTGGTGTGTGTGTGTTGTGTGTTTTGTTAATGAACTTGCAGTTTTATATCTTACGTCACTGCTTTAGTTTTTGTTATTTTACATAAATATTGTGTAATTGTTTATTATAAAAGCATCAAACGCAACTAGATCAAGCACAACGAATTCTCCCAAGCAGATGGTAGTGTGGTCCACCAACCCCCGGGGGGGGGGGGACCCCGTAACACAACACCGGTAATATGTGTGTTCTCTCTTGCTAGGGTCTCCTCTACAACAGGGTTAACACGCCATTTGTTGGTGCTGTAAGGGATCATTTGGCTTGTCTCTGTGGGGTCACATGTCTAAGTGTGATGGTGTTCAGTCGTCTCCCTGTTACACTAAAACCACTTGGGCTAGACGGTAGATTGGAGGTCTTAGGTAGGGGGGTTCAATCCCCCGATCGTCTAGTGGTTATCACTATTCTCCCTCCGTCCCGTCCCAAACCTATCCTGACCCCCTTCCCAGTGTATATACTTCATTTATTAAACAGTACAAGCATGAAAACTTGCCATCAACGTGTGTTATTGTTTATAACAGCCTCCTGTGCTTCGGCTCAATACCTCTTTAATAATTGTAAACAAAAGCCGCCAAAGATTGGAAAAATGGACAGGTCGAAGTTGCGTAACTGCTTCGTGAATCTGCCCCAGGTTCGTAAGTCTTGCGTAACTGCTTCGTGAATCGGCCCCCTGGTGGGCCTCACAAGGCTTGAATGCCCCGCTTCGTGCCCGCCTCGGGCATCACACACTAATGTCTCCCCTTTGTTGTGAACGCCCCCTGTGTCTTTGTTAAGTTCACTGTGTCTGCTGTGTTGTGTGTCGGCTCTCTTCTTATGAACACTACACGTCTGCTGTGTTGTTAAAACCGCACACTGTATCTGCAGTGTCACGGGAACACACATATATACAGTTGAGAGCGGACCAAGAGCCAAAGCTAAACCCCCCGCAAGCACAATAGGTGAGTACACTGAATCTGTTGTGTGTTTGGAAAACAGTATCTATTTTTCAACATTTTTAACATTTACATTATAATAATGTTTAAAACAGTATTTTTATTAACACATTTAGGTACATCTGCATTTGTGCAGCTGTCTAGACTATATGAAGGGAGAGTACAGAGTGTGTCATGAACTAGCTACGTGATGCAAATGTGCCTGGACATTTGTGCAGCTGTTCTAGACTATATGAAGGGGAAGTACAGAGTGTGTCAAGAACTAGCTACGTGATGCAAATGTGCCTGGACATTTGTGAGCTGTTCTAGACTATATGAAGGGGAGTACAGAGTGTGTCAAGAACTAGCTAGTGATGCAATGTGCCTGGACACTTGTGAGCTTGTTCTAGACTATATGAAGGGAGAGTACATGTGTGTCAAGAACTACTAGTGATGCTAAGGTACTGGACATTTGTGCATGTTCTAGACTATATGGAGTATTGGGAGTCATATCGGGTGTTCTAAAAAAAAAACGCTCTTATCTTAACTTGCGTTTTATTCCTCCAAGCGTTTTTTGGCGATTAATTTCTCAGGCGGCAGCGCCTGGTTCGACTGGGGACTGAAATGTCTCTCACCGGATAAGATAAGGTTCGAAAACATATTTAAATTAGAATGTTCCAAAGCTTATTTTTCTTGGGTGTTATCTCTTCTCCTCAGATTTCTTATGCACCAGTTGTGATCATAAGCTGATGTATCAGCGTCCGTCAGTTAAAATGTAAATGATTGAGAATCGATCGGGTTAGTAAAAACTAGTAGGACAGTTTTCTGTAACTGTTTTTATATTATATAAATTATTCCGGTCGCCCC
>WNGS01164437.1:20362463-20373778 GCA_020271785.1 Procambarus virginalis
CCAGATATTGAATAATTCTTTTAACATACCGACCCCCGGAGTGCCCCAGGGTGTGTTTACACCTGAGAAAGAGGTCTGGGCCCCGCTGAGAGGCATCTTGGCGACAGGATGAAGCCACTGATGCTTGCTTTCAGTATCATCTTAAAGACCTAGTCTTTTTCCGAGTTATAATAATTGATGATTGTGATTATGACGCAAATAAACCCCAAGTGGCAAATCTGGCAAGAGAAGGCCCTGTTGAACGTTATCCAGGCAGGGACAGCGATTAATGATCCTACAACTCTCACCACGAATGCCAATGAAGAGCTGAACCATTAGGGTTCCTAGAGTTCCTGTACGTGATCCCAGCAACGTGCGTCATAGAGCGAGTGCATGAAGCACGTATAAGCAGTCTGAAATGCACAAACAACCTTATCCAGGTACGTATATTTTGCACTGTTTGTGAGACCAATCAGTGGGGGGATACCAGAGTCATTAACGTGGAAGATTATAGGTCATCACATCCGGTTAAGATGACTTGAGACAATGATACATGAGGCACTCTTAATAAAAGACTCAGAAAGGCCTCATTTCAAGGCTGAAAGACTCACATTGTTGACATTGTTTAAATGGATGAAATGATGCCAATATCAGTAACCTGCGCAGATATATCTTCTAGAGCAATGACTTGAGAATTTTTCAAGGAAACTTACTCTAGAGCACCTGGATTTTTTCTTTAAAACAAGCCCCAAAAAAGCTGTACTTTACTGTCCATACACCACAAGGTACAGGACTGTGCAGGTGCTTGTGGCATCTTCACGCCCTGATGTCAACTGTGCCAGTCACTGTGGCACTGTTGCCAGAGGGGGCATTACCGTGACGTTATTGTATATATTTCACTTCTGAGCGATGCCCGAGACAATTTGCGGTTGTGAAATGATGGTGAACAGTTTTACAAGAACATTTCAACATGAGGAAGTATAACACACTTAAAAGATTGTGTTCCACAGGATGTTCCTAGTAAGTGTATACATCTACTGGATTTCCTACCTTAACAGGAGAGGTGAGCTCCTGTTGCTCACCTCTCATGATCTACTCATACATCTATGTATGTGCAGCTGTAACGTAACGAGTTTGTTCCTGTATTCATCTATACGACGATGCATAGCAGATAGGGGATAGTCTGATTTGTCTATCCATTTATAGTCATTGCCTTGAAGTGTGATGGCGTTGATTCTTGTTGTGCTTGCATGGTTATATCTTTCTCAATGGCTGTTCTTGCGATCTCAGAGTCACTGATGGTGTGTCCACCTCTTGCTGTTGGGCACTGTTCTACCTTAAGTTCATACTCTGTTGATTATATCGTTTAGTGCACTGTTTCTTGGTGTGTCTAATTCATGCAAGTGTCAAGCAGGTCAGTAAGATGGTCAACATCTCTGTAGCAAGTGTGTTTTTCCTTATCTCAACCGCTGTTTGTTCACCACATTTTAGTAATTGAGACCATACGGGATTGGCATTGCACCGTTTTGATTAATCTCAGCCTTGGCCCACTAACTAGGAGCAAGAGTGAGGTAGGTGCTGCTTAATCAACTAGGGAACGAATGGCTTCTCTGTCAAACATTCTGAATTCTTCGTGCCTCGCGCGTAGACACGACCCTGTAGATTTCTCTCATTATATTCAGACCGAATTTTGATATTTTGTCATACATTCAATCTGCTCTTTGAATGTCATTTGTGAATGTATCCACACTCAAGATATTGATATTGCGTAACCCACTGAAGGTTAGGCTTGTGAATGCGTAGGTATCTGTCCGGAGCTTTTCCTCTGCCTTAGATCTATGAGCAGAAAGAAAATGTACAAATCCACAAGGGCCGTGATGAAGGTTCGATCCTAAGTCCGAGAGGATCCCAAACGCGCCTTAATCGACTGAGCTACGACATGGTTAAAAAAATTGTAACCTGGAGTTCAACTTGCAGAGTTCAATTTGCACTACCAGATATTTTGATGTCTATGATATTTTTATATCAGATATCCATGAGCAGATATTTTGAGCACTAAATTCCTGTATTCCCATAATATTGTCAGCTTTGACTTGACGGTTGACGACTGTATTTATTTTTCACGACTTTCTAAATTTTGCATGATATCCTCAAGTGGAAAACCTGGCCGTGTAATAATTGTTATCCCTTAAAAGGTTTTGAGAATAAGAAGCTTAAGAGCTGTGTTGCCAGCATAAGTTACTGTGTACAAGGATGTATCCTACATCACACTTTCAATGTCTCCATAATTCAAGTGGCATATAATGTGAACTCCTCCATGTTGTCAAGCGTGACCTTATCTCCCAAGTGACACTCAGCATTAGCGCGCATATATCGACTCTTGAGATTCACCTTAGAGTCCACATAGAGACATAAGAGTCCACAATTAAGTTGATATTTCAGGAAAAGTTTGAGTGTCCTGTGATAAGTGAGTCCTGAAGAAAAAAAAATGAGCTCATTGTGTTTGCTGGATGGGTGATTCCCCCTTCAGATAAAACGATATCATTCACTTGTGAATTATTTCAAGTGTGTGCGTGGAACTCAGGTCAGGGAGACGATTGCAGTAAGTGCGAGGTTTGAGGAATACCTTGGAGGCCCAAGATATTCCTCGAACACCTCCTCCAGTCACACCTGCTTCAGTCACAAGTTACCTTACTAAGGTCAACATTTTGAAGGTTCCATAGCTCACATCCATACCATCTTAGACATTGACAGTCATATAGCTCTGATGATCAAACCACACATTAGAAGATGGAGGAACGACGGCGTGTTGGAGCATTCTCCATCTTCCATCTTGTCTTCCACAAGTCATCCATGTTGTCTTCCATGTTGTGATAGGTGGTTTGGTCAACATATCTTCGGCCCCGTTATTGTGACTTATCGTCTTCAATAACTTTAGACCAGAATTGAAATCCTCAGATTAGGCAAAATTGTAATTAATTTTGTCAATAAAGATGTTAATAATGAGACATCAAGATGGCCAGATTTAGTCATAACGACGCATGTTTTGACTTTGTTCAATTAAGAAGATATAATCCATCCCAGATGATTTTCAGAACTACTTAACCTGTCAAGTACACTTACTGTGAGACTTAAATAACATGAGTCCTGTTTATTTACACTTTAGTGGTTTCTATATCAAGACGTCTGCGGCCAATGATATAATTATAGGCGTCGCAGCTTATAGGAAGTGCATGGCTGTATCCTTCAGGTCACTATATATTACATTATGTAATAATAATCTTCACGGTCACAAATGAGGGCAGAGCAATTATGTATCTCGCGTTAGGCAAATATTTCTATACAGATGTTAAATGAAATTGTCTAATAATTCGGGCCATATTTACTAATCTCTACAGGCAGCTGTAGCGTGTTGCTGCCGGCTGGAGTGTGAGCACTCTGCAGGCAGCTGTAGCGTGTTGCTGCCGGCTGGAGTGCCAGCACTCTGCAGGCAGCTGTAGCGTGTTGCTGCCGGCTGGAGTGCCAGCACTCTGCAGGCAGCTGTAGCGTGTTGCTGCCGGCTGGAGTGCCAGCACTCTGCAGGCAGCTGTAGCGTGTTGCTGCCGGCTGGAGTGTGAGCACTCTGCAGGCAGCTGTAGCGTGTTGCTGCCGGCTGGAGTGCCAGCACTCTGCAGGCAGCTGTAGCGTGTTGCTGCCGGCTGGAGTGCCAGCACTCTGCAGGCAGCTGTAGCGTGTTGCTGCCGGCTGGAGTGTGAGCACTCTGCAGGCAGCTGTAGCGTGTTGCTGCCGGCTGGAGTGCCACCACTCTTCAGGCAGCTGCAGCCTTCCTTGGGTATATTTGCCGGAAGGGAGCATATTTACTTAGTGACTTAATATAGAATTTCATCAGATTAAGACTACGAACCCGTTGTTACATAATGCCTTGTACTGGTCCAATTTTGTAACTACCTTCCTCTACGCTCCTTCATTGTTCCTCAGGGCTCCTCCTTCTCCTCCCTAGCGAGTTTCTTATCTTCAGCTCGTAAATATTCCGTCACTGAACGATCAAAAAGTCTTGGATTTTTACAATAGCGTAAATTCATGGCTGACGAGTCAGGCGCCGAGACTCGTGCGATAGAATGCAATATATTGCTATCTCATGCAATAATTTACCTACATTCGGCAACAATTTACATGTTTTAAATGCATTTTCATCCTTGCGAGAAAGGTTCAGGGGAAGCACTAGAGGAACTTTAGACGTCCTTTCGCGGAACTCGATCCTAGAGTGAGACACAGGTTTACACAGGTGAGGCAGTGACCGGCCGAGACACAGACGTGGCAGTGACCGGGCCGAGACACAAGTGAGGCAGTAACCGGGCCGAGACACAGGTGAGGCAGTGACCGGGCCGAGACACAGGTGAGGCAGTAACCGGGGCCGAGACACAGGTGAGGCAGTAACCGGGGCGAGACACAGGTGAGGCAGTGACCGGGCCGAGACACAGGTGAGGCAGTGACCGGGCCGAGACACAGGTGAGGCAGTGACCGGGCCGAGACACAGGTGAGGCAATAACCGGGCCGAGACACAGGTGAGGCAGTAACCGGGGCCGAGACACAGGTGAGGCAGTAACCGGGCCGAGACACAGGTGAGGCAGTGACCGGGGCCGAGACACAGGTGAGGCAGTAACCGGGCCGAGACACAGGTGAGGCAGTGACCGGGCCGAGACACAGGTGAGGCACACTGCCGTGAGCAATAATCTGCCAGGAGCGTCCGACCTTGACCACAACACAGATCACACTGACCACTCTTCGCGCCACAAGTTCTGGAGTCTTGTTATGGCAAATGTTGCTATTTGTCTCAACTGTGCAACTGCACATACAGGCAACTACGTCACTAAAAGTGAACTCGTCTTATACATTCGTGTGTGTGTATATAATATATATATATATATATATATATATATATATATATATATATATATATATATATATACATATTGTGTGTATGTATGTATTTGTATATTTTGGTACGTCTTTCTTGTAAGCATATGTTGTTGAATATGACCGAAATCAAACACGAATCTTCTCGGCTTTTCGTATATTGTTCTTCACTATCGAGGAGAAGTTGAAAAATTAACTCTCCAAAGTTCATTTTCACACTTTTATTATAGTCTGACGCCTAGGGGATGCGTTTCGCAAGTTTTGTATATTTTAGTACAAGCCTTACGTTCGCAAAGACAAGTTTACCGTGTATAGCACCAGATTACGTTCTCTTTGGAGGAGGTGATAAAGAACAAGTGGATGAATGGCATAACGTTAGGGGGTATTGGGTATTAAATGTATCAACATGTGTAGCTTATGTTGACCAGACAACACACTAGAATGTGAAGGGACGACGACGTTTCAGTCCGTCCTGGACCATTCTCAAGCCGATTGTGAGAATGGTCCAGGACGACTTGGTCTCACAATCGACTTCAGAATGGTCCAGGACGGACTGAAACGTCGTCGTCCCTTCACCTTCTAGTGTGTGGTCTGGTCAACATACTTTAGCCACGTTATTGTGACTTATCGCCTGCATGTGTAGCTTATGTTACTGAGGTTGGGTCATTGGATCCTGTCTCTGCATTGGCTCGGGGTCTTGAAGTGGGTAGAATGTAATTATGTATTAGGTGGTTGTTGATTGCTAGTCTGGATTTCTTGATATGTAGCGCCTCGCTGATGTCCAGTCTTCTACTGTCGTTATATCTGCCGATTATTTCAGTGTTGCTTATCAATTCTGAGATGTCTCTGGTGACGATCTGGTTGTGTAAGGAGATTATATGCTCCTTGATGGAGCCCCTGTTGTTTGTGCATTGTTAATCGCTTAGAGATGTTGTCTTGCCTATATACTGAGATCTTTGCGGCTGACAGTCCCAAAGTGGGCATGTGAAGGCATAGACGACGTTAGTCTCTCTTAAGACGTTTCACTTAGTGTCTGGAGAGTTCTTTATCAGCAAGTTGGCGGTCTTGTTTTTGTAGGAAATTGTTAATTATATCTTCTGATTGTCAAGTGACAATCTTCTGATTGGTCACAGTACCATGACCACTGAACCATTGATCACGGTACTGTGTACGTTTGAGGGTGATCCTAGACGTCATGGGTTCGAATCCTAGTTGGGTCATTTAGAGTTCTTAGTGATCTATGGCTTGCACGTTCCTGCAGCTTTATATATATATATATATATATATATATATATTATTATATATATATATATATATATAATACATCTATATATATATATATATATATATATATATATATATATATATATATATATATATATATAAAACTTTGCAACATACTTCAAAGAAGAAGACAATTATTGCGTGAAGAACGGAGCCAGCGAGCCCTTTAAAGAATGAGTAGCAGTAGGTCTACTACACAGGTCTCATTCTAACTACTGAGATACTATTCAAGATGTTGAGCGCTAAACGCAGCCCACCCTCATCAAGAGAGGCCAAATGCTCATTAATCCAGCCGCCAAACCCCCTGTTTATCAATTAAAATTTATATTTTGAGAAAATTCCAATTTGAATGAAGATTATGTTAAAATTAATTATTGAGTGTTTTGGGGTCTGCCACTGGATGGAATGAACATAGCGTGAGGACGGGTTGTACCCAGACTGTATTAACGTGACGATTGTGCCTCTTTTAGCGGGGAATTACGTTTGCTAACTTAATTAAGTTGATAAGATCCGGGTGATGAAAACTGGAAAAGAATGCCAAAGCGTTTGTGATCGTTTCAGAGGCACCCGCGCGTGTGTGTGTGTGTGTGTGTGTGTGTGGTGTGTGTGTGTGTGTGTGTGTGTGTGTGTGTGTGTGTGTGCGTGCGTGCGTGCGTGCGCCTCCCCCCACAGAAGGGTAAGGGCTCCAGAGGGCATACGTTGATCACAAATGATGAAAATCTTGTATATAATGGCTTTAAAAATCCCATGTGTCAGAAGTAGAGCTGGGCGCGAAGCCTCTCCAGAAAACTTATATGA
Organism: Procambarus virginalis; assembly: GCA_020271785.1. Lineage (NCBI taxonomy): Eukaryota > Metazoa > Arthropoda > Malacostraca > Decapoda > Cambaridae > Procambarus > Procambarus virginalis. The sequence goes on from WNGS01164437.1 coordinate 20,369,442, forward strand.
AAGTTAGAATAATATAGGCCAAGCGCCTTGCCCTTCATTTTGCATTCTTCACGAGTAATATATTGCCTGAAGGTCATACTCGAGTGATATATCTCCCGCTCATACTCAAATGATGCGTCTCCCGAGTGATGTGTCTTGAGATCTTAGGTAAGAAGCACTTCCCAAAGGTTATACTCGAGTGATAAGTCTCAAGGGTCAGGGAAGGAGGACCTCTTGAAGAGTCAGACCTTCAAGGCGCTAGAGATTTAATGAATACTGAAGCACTATGATCTTTCCTGCGGGCCTTGATTCATACGTAAAATAGCGGCGATTTAGTTACAATATAAGCACAACAATTTTGACGTCGCTTGAGGTTAATTACCATCGGCCAGACTTAGATGGGTCGTCAAAGTTCTCACGGTTCTGGCCAGACAAAACCACGTCTAATTTGACGTTTATGTAATCCAATACACGTTTGAAACAATCAATACAATTCGATAACTCATATTTGCTTCTATTTTATAATTCTAAGATTAGTAACCGTACTTACCATGAATATAATTATATTACTGATATTATAAATAATTGTTGGGTTGAACATTTAGTGGGATTGGGGGGTTATAAAAAGGAACTGTCTCGTATGGGCCAATAGGCCTTCTGCAGTTACCTTTGTTCTTATGTTCTAATAACGAGGACTGGCGGCCCCTGGAGTAGTCCCACCAGACAACTTTCAAGTTCAAGAACGTTTATTGAGACAATAAAATACATCTCAAATGGATAGAGTAGCTTAGGCTATTTCTATCTTCCTCCCCCGGCAACGTCTTCTCTCGCTAGAAAGAAAAAAAATGATGATGGAAATGGAATTAATAAATAGTTAAAAAAAAAACAAGGGACGATCGAGTGACAAGGACGCAGACTCGTCTTGCTGGTTGTTCAGTCTCGATTATGTCATCGTCCCTATAATGACCAGCGACTCGTAATTATCTATTAAGAAAGGTAAATAAACTGGAGCTGGCTCCAGGGTCACCACCCCTAAACTGCTGAAGCAGTTACGGAGGTCGTATAGATTCTACACGTAGTCGGCGCCTCTCATGGCTCTCTCAGTAACCCTGAAAATCGGCAAAAAAAATCTAAACATTCATGAATTTAGATGTCTGACGTAAAGAGGCATTAGACATGCACGAAGTGGCTTCTTTGGCAGCACTGAGGCTGCATGATTGGTGGTCTGGGTAACCTTAGCTTACCAATGTGCACCTGGAGGGACCTGCCTCAAGAGGGTAGTAGCCATGATCACCATGTAACAGATACCAGAGTCAAGAGGGGGCGCCATTATCACTGTTAACAGGTACCAGAGTCAGGAGGGGGCGCCATTATCACTATTAACAGGTACCAGAGTCAAGAGGAGTGCCATGATCACCATTAACAGGTACCAGAGTCAAGAGAGGCGCCATGATTACCACTAACAGGTACCAGAGTCAAGAGGGGGCGCCATTATCACTATTAATAGGTACCAGAGTCAATAGGAGCGCCATGATCACCACTAACAGGTACCAGAGTCAATAGGAGCGCCATGATCACCACTAACAGGTACCAGAGTCAATAGGAGCGCCATGATCACCACTAACAGGTACCAGAGTCGAGAGGGGCGCCATGATCACCACTAACAGGTACCAGAGTCTATAGGAGCGCCATGATCACCACTAACAGGTACCAGAGTCAAGAGAGGCGCCATGTAACGGGTATCAGACTAAAACCTCTCTTCTCTGTTGTAGCTGGACGCTATTTAACGGTTCTGTTGTTCACCGTTGATTCTTAACGTAACCTCCAGTCCAGTGATACCTTGTAACCTTGGTATTTGAGCAGCAAGGCGCCACAAAACAAGGAAACTTTACCTTTCACCTTCAAGCAATTCACTAAAAGATCTTAAACGCTGCCACCACCTATTCCGAGAGTCTCTTTAATTCAGCTAATTGATTGCAGGAAAGATCCAGTCAGTCGCAACCTAAATCAAGAATGTCGGTCCGCAATTATTGAAAGAAAAGATGAATTTAGACGACGTTTTGGTCCGTCCTGGACCATTCTCAAGTCGATTGTGACCATTCTCATAATCGACCTGAGAATGGTCCAGGACGGACCGAAACGTCGTCGTCCCTTCACCTTCTAGTGTGTGGTCTGGTCAATATTCGTCAGCGACGTTATTGAGAGAGAGAGACGAGAGAGGAGAGAAAGAAAAAACAAAGATAATGAAAAAGAGAAAGAAAAGAGATAAAAAAAATATAAAAAAAGAGAGCGAGAGAGACGGAGAGAGGATAGGAGAGTAGAGAGGAGAGAGGAGAGAGAGAGAGGATTGAGAGAGAGAGAGAGATAGAGCAGAGTGTAGAGAGAGGAGTGAGAGAGAGAGAGAGAGGAGAGAGATGAAGGGAGAGAGAGAGAGAAGAAAGGGAGAAAGAAGATAAGAGAGAAAGAACGGAGAGAACCGAGAGCGAGAGGGATGAAGAGAGGAGAGGAGCGAGAGAGACGGAGAGGCGAGAGAGAGGACAGCAGAGAGAGAGAGAGAGAGAGAGAGGAGGACGGGAGGGAATAGAGGCTGAGGAGGGAGTAGAAGAGAGGAGAAAGATGAGAGAGAGAGAGGCGATGAGAGAGAGAGGAGAGAGGAGATGAGAGGAGAGCGAGGAGAGAGAGAGGAGAGTGACGAGAGAGCAGGAGAGATGACGAGAGAGAGAGGGAGAGAGAGAGAGACGATATGAGAGAGAGAGAGAGAGAGATGAGGAGAGAGAATGAGAGATGAGGAGAGAGAGAGAAGAGGCTGTAGAGAGAGAGAGACAGACAGAGAGAGAGAGCTTAGAGAGAGCACGAAGAGAGAGAGAGAGAGAGAGATAGAGCAACAATTTGGAAAGAAATATATGAAAAAAAAAGAAAAAGGAGAGAGAGAGAGAGAGGCTAGAGAGAGAGAGAGAGAGAGAGAAAGTAGAGAGAGAAGAGAGATGAGGCGTGAGAGAGAGAGAGAGAGAGGATATAGATGAGTAGTAGCTAGAGGAGGTAGAGAGTATACCCTGCTTGTGTGAAGAAAAATACTGGGCTTGCTTCGCAAGGGCCAGATGTGATTTTATATGCGTGGTAAACCGGACCACCGGATCACAGTACAACCACCGAAGTGTTTACCCCGGGTTACGAAAACCGACCACCAATCACAGTACACCACAGCAGTCTACCCGGGGTACGACAATCGGCTCGGCCACGTGTTGCTTGGTGTAAAGTTGACACCGGTTCAAATTGGTTTCACAGCAGCTTTGGCACCAACCCATGGAATTTTTTGGTGGTGTCCTCAGGTCCTTAATACAAGTTCCCGATGGGTGATCATGCAGGCCCACTGAACGGAAACCAAATCGTCGGTCAATTGCTCATGCACCTATGTTCCCGTGGTGAATCATAGTCAAATTAGTCAGGCATGATAGAGGCATGACACCAGCATGACCGACACAGCCTTGACGAGCCTGTCATCAACATCAAGTGTAGGGTGAAGGTACTCACCTTGTGGTGACCTTGGGGAAGCTAGCGTCGCCGGCCTCTGCAGATTGTTCAATATATGACATGCTTCCTGTATCTATTATTCCCCCCCAGGCATCTATCTTCATCGATTCAAGGATATCTATTCAATTGTTGCCATATATGAATTCAGTCAACAATGCTTTGTTGTTAGTAAACAACCTTGTTAAATCATTTACCGTTACAAAACGATAACAAATAAAGGTGCCGAAATACTAAAAATTAAAAAAGATCTATATTACTGTTTCTTAGTGATCATTCTACGAGTATAAACAACACCTCGCATCACAAAAAACACCGGGCTTAACCGTAATGACTTTAACAGTTGTTCTGCGGATTCTGTGTGATACGATTCCTTTATTGACAACTGCGACAAGTGTTCGAATCTTAAGTCTACAAGTCTTCCTTACGATACCGCGGGTTTTTCCCCCCCCCACACATATAGTGACAAACACCACAAGCCAAACCACCCACAAACTTTCCTGCGCGGCCAACGCCTCTGGCTGACCCACTACCAATTAACATAATCCCACCATTTTCTCCTGAAATGACGTCTTGAGTTTCCTACGTCAGTACGAACTGTTCGTTATACTGTGCCACAGCAATTATGATATGTTTTAACGAACGTCTCACAACTGCCTACAAGGTCGCACGTGGAGCAGCGACGAATCATAAAAATTGCGCCATCTGCACGTGTTGGCTTAGGTCCGGGGAATGACGCAGCTTAGCACGGGAAAAAAATATTCGCATGACAGTAAGATTCAATACCCCGTTTACGACCCATAGCGGTAACTGGAGGAAAACCGGAGAGA
>WNGS01164437.1:20406033-20417886 GCA_020271785.1 Procambarus virginalis
AACACAAATTCGTTCTTTTGACTATACAGAAAATGGGTAGCGAGTCGAGAAAATAATAGCCGTGGTAGGTTGATAAAGCTACCCCCCCCCTCCTCCTCCTCTTAAAAGAAATAATACTTGAAAACTTCAGAAGTGACGTATTTGGCCGGGGTCAATAGCCGTCAAAACAAAAAGACTATTTACCACCACTCAGTATATAGCTACATCATCCACTGATTCCCCAAGTCCATTCAGGGAGGCCTCTTAGTGTCACCACAAAAAATAAACAAAAATTACAATTACAAATATCACGGAAGCAACATTAAATCTTGATAAATGCTGAATTGTCATGCGTACTTGTATGTTTTGACGAGTAACTGCTCAAGGCAACTTGCAATTGTTCTCTTGTTGATAAGAATGACATCACGACGATATTGCTTAAACTTAACAACATATAGCAACAGGTATTCTTGTGCAAGTATATCTTACTAAAGATATGCTGAGCGAATTAATGAATACTGTGGTATACACTATATATATATATATATATATATATATATATATATATATATATATATATAATATATATATATATAATATATATATATATACATATACATAATTAAAAGAATTTAATGGTTATGGTATATCATGCTCTTTTCATAACTCCAACTTAGTTAAGTGACTATGTCCGTATTCACAACTCAGGCAGAGCCACTTAAGAGGCGTGTGGCTATGCTTCGATACGTAATATAAAATAGTTGTTTATGTTGTTAATTACGAGAGCCAAAATAATCTGTGCTAACGTGGTTGATGATACTTTGAGACAGTAATGTAAAAGCCAAATACTTGGGTCACTCCTCTCTTTTCAGATTCCAAAAATATCGTTTTCTGTTGTAAGAGGGGAAGAAATTACCTCTGGTTGTCGGCCTATTCCAAACCCATTATTTTCCTAACCTATCCTCGGCCCATTCCAAACCCATTATTTTCCTAACCTATTCTATCCTAACCTATCGTCGGCCTGTTCCAAACCCATTATTTTTCTAACCTATTCTTTCCTAACCTATCGTCGGCCTATTCCAAACCCATTATTTTCCTAATCCATTCTTTCCTAACCTATCGTCGGCCTATTCCAAACCCATTATTTTTCCAACCTATTCCATCCTAATCAAACCCTAAGAGTACATGAACTCTGATAATAACAGCAAAATATATTAGCTCGACTACCGACTTGCATAGTACTGAGTTTCTATTACCTGAGTATTGATATACACTCTGTATAGGCAGTTATATCATTATATTGCTTAATTATTGCTCCAACTAATTACAGATATTGATAAGCTAATCATTCTTCATATTATTTTCTATATGATTTGTTAATCATACTATCAAACACAAACCATTATCACGATTATGAGTGATGGCAAATTGGTTCATTAACCATACTGTCAAAATAGGCTGCTGGTCTTAGATTTGTGGCGATAGAGTTCAAGGCTCTGGGGAGGTGTTCGGAGAATACGCCTTATGGCATCATTACTGCAGAACACTGGGATAGGATATAAGGCAGACTAAGAATTGGGTTAAGAGGACGGGCTAAGAGCTGGGATATGAGTACGAGTTAAGAGCTGGGATATGAGGACGGGCTCACGGGAGACATCTCCTGTCCACGAGGCTATCCATAGCCCGTGCTTCTTGCCCCGCTCCTGTGCCAGGTAAGTTACGGGCTCACCATAGCCCGTGCTACTTGGAACTTGTTCCGAGTAGCTGAATCTATAACAACAACAACAGAGGACGGGCTAATGGCTGGGATAAGAAGAGGAACTATGGGCTAGTAGTGTTTGTTTCCCTACAGCTTGTGCATCTTAAGGGGAGCTCTGGTTCCAGCTTAAAGCTTGACTGTGTGTATTAAAGCTTATAACAAGTTCGTCGCGTACCTAACATTCATCAGCGTCCTCTTTTGCATGGGCTGGTCACTTGATCATTCCTCGATGTCTTCCTAGTGTGGCTGTGTGGGTGTTTGGGTTGATCCTTGGTCTTGGCTGCTACGTTATTTACATACAGAATCTCTGCTCCTCCTCTGAATTCCTATGTATCCATTCCTTTGTTTTGTATGTTGTGACTCACCCTTGTTTTGTGGTTTTGTATTTCTCAAAAAATTTACTATTTTTTTTGTTTGCCTGTTAAATTATAGCAAGCATTTTTTCTTGGTTGTTGTATCTATTACGGATGGAATAAATCTTTCTTAGCTTCTCTTTACTTGCTTTTTTAATGAACGAGTTTTATTTTTCATGATGTTCTAAGAGTTATCTAATCTCTTCTAACTCGCCTTTATGGTAAAATAATTCGTCGCTAATCACTTAGGCTAGACGGTAGAGCGACGGTCTAGCTTTATGCAGGTCGGCGTTCAATCCCCGACCGTCCAAGTGGTTGAGCACCATTCCTTGCCCCCCCCCCGTCCCATCCCCAAATCCTTATCCTGACCCCCCCCCCCCTTCCCAGTGCTATATAGTCGTAATGACTTGGCGCTTTCTCCTGATAGTTCCATTTCCTTCCTCCCTCCCTAACATGTTGCGTTAGAAGTTCCTTACAGCTGCCTCTACCACCTTCGTTCCCCATGTCTCTTCTCCCTCTCTTGGATCAGTTGTTCACGTCTGAAGTGTTTCATTATTAGCAGCATGGACATAGTGGGCCAGCCAGAGGCTAAGGGCCCGCGCAGGAATTTCCCTGAAAAAAAAAACATAATAAACAGCTTCGTCCTGTATCTAAGTGCTGCTTGGGTCACACCTTCGACGATACATGTGAAAGCTTTCTCTATTTTTACTGCAGAATGTTTACGATGAATGTTGTAGGTCAACATTTCGACAAATCTTTTAGTAACTCGCATCAAATTGTTCTCATATATTGCTTACAGTAATGAATATATTCTCCGTATGTAATGTATACGCTGAGTATATGTCTCATACTTGTGGCTTTCTTGTTATACTTTTTGGAGATTTTTTATATGGTCAATATCTCTAAATTCATGCCCGACCTTCTGTTTTGGTAGTACTTATATTAACGATGAGGAGCATAGTTCATGTACCGTTATACAACGCAATTAGAAAGTAGAAACTGGTACTATTCAATTTTGACAAACCGGAAAAGATTTCAAATTTGTTGTAAAGACGAACTAAACTAATTAAACCTAACATCTTAGGCCTAATACACACTCTCTGAGACCTAATATAGTACATATGTTTGCTATACTAGACCTAGGAATATTTAAGTTTGTTTTTTAGCTTATTTTTATCGGGCTTTATAAATTGAATAGTACCGAATTCTACTAATTACTTAGTACGTCAATGTTTGTACTATGGTGGAAATAGTTACAAAAAGTACTATCTAAACAGGAGGATGGGTTGTTAAATGGGTTTAACAAAATGGTTTCTAAATTGGTCTAACAAAATGGTTGCTAAATTGATCTAACAAAATGGTGTCAAAAATTTGAAAACTTGAGACAAGTTGGAAAAAAAACTCTTATTAGATTTCTGAAGTCAACCAATCTCTGTGCAGCCACAAGCTTGGTGCTATACTATTTATAACTCGATATATATTTTAGACGAAAAAAATACCGATCTTAATTCTTAACTCTCTTTGTTTCAGGTAAGACTGATGATCTCCGCGAGGTGTGAGTCTTCTTCACTGGTGAGTGTTCCGAACCTCTTTTTCTTGTTGCTGGATGGTGGTGTAAACTCCGTATAGTAACGGAGTTACTATGGCCCGGTGTAGCCTTGGTGGAACGAGTCTACCCTCGTGAGAGTTATTCTTCCTGCCGGACCTGAGATTGAGAGATCAGAGGGAAGATGTATATATTAAATAATTACTTAAACGTCAGTGAGTGATCTCGGGATACTAGCAGAGGATGGCGTTGGTAATAAGTGACATGAAATGAGATGTCGATGCTTTGCGGACGTGAAGTGATGCTAGCAGGAGTCGTGACCTCACTTGAGTCCCAATTGTCGTACAGAGGTGGATGTATCTCTTGCAGAAGGAAGAATATAGTTCCCTGTGTTAGTGCTGGGAAGCCACTTAAATCAAGTAGTCTTCACTACTGACTTAAGCCACTAAGTCAGGTAGTGAAGACTACTTGTCTGCAAGTGTGAGGAAGTTGTTTGGGGACATGGTACACCATTTCTCTGTGATTGTGATAATTAAAGGCGACCTGGAAGTGAGTGTTTGGCCGCACCTCTGTGGAACTCTAATTGTTGTGCCTGCAAGAGGAAGGAAGTAAGCAGGTGTTTCTGTGGTGGAGCCTGCCAGGCCACGTTGTGAACTCAAGTCGTGGACTGCAAGAAGCCTTGTGAGGCGGTCCTGAAGCATTTTTGTGGCTGGCCTATGAGAGTGCCCTGTTTGAGCTCCAGTGACTGACCGTCCTCACGTCAAAGATTTTGGAGGTAAGTCTGTTTAATCGTTTATTAAATTAGTTACCAATGTTTGATTGTGTACCCATAGTGAACATATGTATATGTAGGATAGATATTTAATTAAGACAGTGAGCTAAAATAAGTATTTTAATTTGGGAGGACATGCTGGAGGGAGGAGCAGTACATCCTCCTTCGCCGAAGGTCAAGTGCTGACTGATGGGGGAAGCCTCCAGCACCGACCGGGGAGGCGGCCAGCAACGTGTCAAGACATGTTCCCAGAGTAGCCTCGCCAGGATGGGGGAGGACCGTCGAGGCGACGCAATAGTGTTTAAAGGTATGTCGAATGAAGGAGTTTATTTTTCTGTGAATACATTTAATTATGATTTGTTAGGAAAACATTTTATTGGCATGTTAATGGGATTGCAGGTTTGTTTGGGAAGGATTTCTTGGAGGAACTTCGAGATTAGAGAAGAAATTGATGGAGGAACTTCGAGGTTAGAGAAGAAGTTAATGGAGGAACTTCGTGGCTGGAGAAGAAGTGTATGCTGAACTCTGTGGTAGAGCAGAACTCCATAGTGAGGAGTTTACTTCAAGCAGTGTAGAGGAGCTACACGTGTCTCTGTGGAATCAGTGGTGAAGCGCCATTGAGTCGGATTACGACTTCGTTGTGCAGCAGATTGGAGAACTGCAACGTGCCTTCCTGTTTTTTTGGCGGACCTAGAGATATCTATTGGTGGTGAGCCTCTAGGAGCAGAACAGCGGTTAAGGGGGCGGTCCAATCCAGTTGGCTCCAAAAATGCAAAAATGAAAACTCGTTCGATTTCAATCAAACTTTTTTGACAAGTTCTATATGAAAAGTGTTTCATCTGGTCCAAGTTTCAGCATCGTAGCATAAATAGGAAGGGAGAAAAAAAATAATGAAGTAGTTGTGAAAATTATGCCAAAATGGTCAAAATCGATTATGAATCAAAAGTGTCAACTGAAATCATAGCTATGACTCTTTGCTATCACAATAGCATATATTAAACAAATATTATAATTAGTTTAATTGGAAAAATTTTAAGAAAAAAAAAAAAAGTTTTTTTTTTTTTTTTTTTTTTCAATTTTTTTTTTTCAAATTTTTTTTCGGACGATTTGCATCAAACTTACACACCTTACTGTACGTATACCTATCTGTAAGGATGCCAATTTTGGAGAAAATTGGTTGATGTCAACCTCAGCCACAGATTTTAGAACCTTAGACTTCATTAATTTCTGTTTTTTTTCAATTGACACAAATGTTTACAAAACTGAATAATTTTTTATTCAATTTACATGAAACTTACACAGTATATGTGGAGGGCATGTCTCTACATGTGCAAGATTTCACTTTTCTCTAAGTTCATTTATTGATTTTATAATAGCAATAAACATGCCATTTTTGCATAATTTTTTGGGTGGAACTTTGAACATTTGTATTAGGAAAACTAAAGATGTTTTGGAAATCCTAAATCATGCAATCATTTATTATATGCTAATGTATCAGAAAAGTGTCACAGAATAATTATATCTGAAACGTGTGTGAAGAAGTGTAGACTTGAAAATGTGTAAAAAACGTTGAAAAAAACAACAAAAAAAAAAAAATCTTTTTCTATTTACGCTGCAGTACTGAAACTTGGGACAATTTCAGCACTTTTCATATACAACTAGTCAAATAATATTGGTTGACATTGAACAAATTTTTCTACATAACTAGACCGGGCCCTTAAAGGACACACACAATTGTATAAGGGGGGAGTTCTTGAATGCTTATTGGCCTGTAAGATGCAGTGTAAGATGAGAGATTGATTTCTTCTTTTGTTGGGGGTACTTATGTAGATATTTCTGGTGTTTCAGCCCGAGCTGAGTTTCATATACTTTTAGGGCTGAGGATACAGTATTGTTGTGACAGGATTTCAGCCCCATTTAGTGAGGGAGTAGTAAGTGGTGAGCCAAGAGTTGGGCAGCCACTTGATATGGACAGTTGGTGAAGCCAGGATATGATATTGGAAGGCTACTGGACTGTGGCAGTTTAGAGTGTTGTATGATAATGTTCTATTTTATATGTCATGTATTATGTAGGTTTTCTTTGTATATTAAAGGTATATGTTAGCTGGCTTTTGCTCTTGTCCTAATGAGGTTTTCCAGAAGACGAGAGGGAGAGAGAGAGAGGGTCATGGCTGCAGACATGGTGGCAGAAGATCCTAAGCAAGGAAAGAGGATTAGGAGATGTTGACCAAACCACACGCTAGAAAGTGAAGGGACGACGACGTTTCGATCCGTCCTGGACCATTCTCAAATCGATTGGTTCAAGTCACAATCGACTTAAGAATGATCCAGGACGGACCGAAACGTCGTCGCCCCTTCACTTTCTAGTGTGTGGTCTGGTCAACATATTTCAGCCACGTTATTGTGACTCCTCGTCTGCATTTAAGAGATCATTCCAAACAAGGAGAGAGTGGAGAGTCACGGCGGTACTCCCCACTCACGAGAGTAGTACAAGTGGTTTGCTTGACGCACTGAATGGAGGTGAGAGTAGTCATTAATTTTATTAATTTATATGTTGAAGTCTTGCTCTGGTGATTAAGTGACTTGTGCCCAGCGAATTAATCTGAGCTGTTAATTAACTACCTTTTGTAAGTGGCTGACAACACGGAAGCTACAAGTTGGGGACCCCGTCCAAGGCACCATCTAATCGTTATATACTTTATTTCCTTGTTTGTAAGCCCATTGTTTATGTGACGATGTACATTGAATTTTGTAACTAGCTCATCAAGATTGTAACTTGCTTAGCTAAATGAATTGTGGGGTTCAGTCCCTGAGCCCATTATGTGCCTCTGTAACCCTTTCCACTGCCGCCCACACGATTGGTATGGAGTGCATAATAAATGAACTAAACTAACTTGTTTGTAATTGCTTATTAGACAATTTTGTTTGCTGTTGTTCCTGTGAGGGCTGTAATTGGGAGAAATTGTGTGTTTATTATTTGTGTCTGCAGGATCGAGAAGTTAGCTCTTGGACCCCGCCTTTCTAAGCAATCTATTTTTCCTCTATATAGCAATTGAGAGAAAGAGTATTAGATCGACCTGCAGGCTGTTACTAAGTTCTGAGTTCCCATCATCTTGAGGTTATCTTGAGATGATTTCGGGGCTTAGCGTCCCCGCGGCCCGGTCCTCGACCTCCTTTTTTGTTACCCCCAGGAAGCAGCCCGTAGCAGCTGTCTAACTCCCAGGTACCTATTTACTGCCAGATGACCAAGGGCATCAGGATGAAAGGAAACTCTGTCCCATTTATTTCCGCCTTCACCAGGGATCGAACCGGAACATTATGACTACGAATCCCGAGCGCCGTCTACTCAGCCGTCAGGCCCATCATGGTCACACTAAACCCCTTCTCCACAACTTGGTACGATTTCGGGCGGTTCTCCGAGGTTGATCTGCCTCCTCCATTCTGTATACCATCAATGGTGTACGTGGAAAAGTAATAAAAGATTCTTTCATGCATGATTTACAGACCAAGGAAAAAGTTGCATTGTTCAAGACATTTACATACTTAAATGGTTGAAAACATCGACACTTGTTAGTGTAAGTTGGCAGTATAAGGAGTTGGAGACCTGGGGCCAAATTCACGAAGCAGTTACGCAAGCACCTACGAACGTGTACATCTTTCATCAATCTTTGACGGCTTTGGTTACACTTATTAAACAGTTTACAAGCATGAAAACTTGCCAATCAACAGTTGTTAATGTTATAAACAGCCTCCTGGTGCTTCGCAGCTCATTAACTGTTTAATAATAAACAAAGCCGCCAAATATTGAGAAAAGATGTACAGGTTCGTAAGTGCTTGCGTAACTGCTTCGTGAATTTGGCCCTTGGATCTGACAGCAGCGAGGGAATGGCGGTGTTGAATGGAGTGAGGTGCAGGTTGGGGAGTGAAGGGAAGCGGTTGTGCGCGTAAAAGTTGGAACAGGATTGTGTTCTGACAAGTGTACCTTGCTGTCAGTGAGCACACACTTGCTTCACGCACCTGTAAGATGCTTCAGGCAATTGTAAGATGCTTCAGGCATTGTAAGATGCTTCACGCACTTGTAAGATGCTTCACGCACTTGTAAGATGCTTCAGGCACTTGTAAGATGCTTCAGGCACTTGTAAGATGCTTCACGCACTTGTAAGATGCTTCACGCACTTGTAAGATGCTTCACGCACCTGTAAGATGCTTCACGCACTTGTAAGATGCTTCACGCACTTGTAAGATGCTTCACGCACTTGTAAGATGCTTCACGCACCTGTAAGATGCTTCACGCACCTGTAAGATGCTTCACGCACTTGTAAGATGCTTCACGCACTTGTAAGATGCTTCACGCACTTGTAAGATGCTTCAGGCACTTGTAAGATGCTTCACGCACTTGTAAGATGCTTCACGCACTTGTAAGATGCTTCACGCACCTGTAAGATGCTTCACGCACTTGTAAGATGCTTCACGCACTTGTAAGATGCTTCAGGCACTTGTAAGATGCTTCAGGCACTTGTAAGATGCTTCACGCACCTGTGAGATGCTTCACGCACCTGTAAGATGCTTCACGCACTTGTAAGATGCTTCACGCACCTGTAAGCTGCTTCACGCACCTGTAAGCTGCTTCACGCACTTGTAACACTATTTATATCTATATCTTTAACGCTATTCCCATTCTCCCAGTTCATCACAGAGACATGTGTTGCAAATGTTAATAAATACTTGTTGAATTTGCAAGAATTGTTTCAAAATAGCAATGCAACTATATAGGTATTGAATTCACATCGACTTGTAGCCAGTTCTTAAAGCATTGGGTAATTTAGTGTCATTAGGCAACCTTAAGAAAATCGTGACCTCACAGCTAACGATCCACATTGCTCGAACGACCATCGAAGGAGACGCCTGCTCTCTTGTTCAAGTGTATTTTAACAAGGTATACAATACCTGGTAATACTTCAGAAGTCCTTTTATATAGGACTTGTATAGGTAGCAGTGTATATGTATATATATATATATATATATATATATATATATATATATATATATATATATATATATATATATATATATATATATATGTATATATATTTAGGGTTTACGTGCTTCCTCTAGCTGGCTGGCTGGTATCTCTTTAATGCTCGTGGTTAGACTTCATTTCTCTCTCTGACAGGTGATTCTGCTTGGGTGTAGAGGTTCGAACTGTGTTTGCATGGACCCTTCTCTCCGACCTTGCCCCCCTTACCTTCCACTTGCCGCGTAATTCCTTCAATACATCTTACAGTATGGCCTGTCAGGTGACATCCCCCTCTCCCCTTTCTTCCTCCTCCATTATTCCCCTTCACTTTCTCCCATTCCACTTGTCGACGCCTCCTCCTCTTCCACCTACCTTAGTCTTTCCCCTCTCTCCCTCGTCCTCCTCTCGCTATGTCCCGTCACTCTCTTATTTTCCTTTTAACCTTTTGTCTTCTACCTCCTCCTCTTCAGTGACATTCCCATCCCCCCTTCCTCCTTCCTCATCACTCGCCTCTCTCTCTCTTATTCCTCACTGCCCCTTCTTCCAAACTTCCCTCTCTTTTCCCCCTTCTAATTTGTCTTGACCCCTCACCTTCCCCACTCCCGCATGTCCTCCTCCCTACCCATGCACCGCCCCCCCTTTCACAAGAACATCTTCACTAGTCTGAGTAGCATTCATTTATGTGTACTAACCTAGTTGTACTCACCTAGTTGTGCTTGCGGGGGTTGAGCTCTGGCTCTTTGGTCCCGCTTCTCAACCGTCAATCAACAGGTGTACAGTTTCCTGAGCCTATTGGGCTCTATCATATCTACACTTGAAACTGTGTATGGAGTCAGCCTCCACCACATCGCTTCCTAATGCATTCCATTTGTCAACCACTCTGACACTAAAAAGTTCTTTCTAATATCTCTGTGGCTCATTTGGGCACTCAGTTTCCACCTGTGTCCCCTAGTGCGTGTGCCCTTTGTGTTAAACAGCCTGTCTTTATCAACCCTGTCGATTCCCCTGAGAATCTTGAATGTGGTGATCATGTCCCCCCTAACTCTTCTGTCTTCCAACGAAGTGAGGTTTAATTCCTGCAGTCTCTCCTCGTAGCTCATACCTCTCAGCTCGGGTACTAGTCTGGTGGCAAACCTTTGAACCTTTTCCAGTTTAGTCTTATGCTTGACTAGATAGGGACTCCATGCTGGAGCCGCATACTCCAGGATTGGTCTGACATATGTGGTATATAATGTTCTGAAAGATTCCTTACACAAGTTTCTAAAGGCCGTTCTTATGTTAGCCAACCTGGCATATGCTGCTGATGTTATCCTCTTGATATGAGCTTCAGGGGACAGGTCTGGCGTGATATCAACCCCCAGGTCTTTCTCTCTGACTCTTGAAGTATTTCATCTCCCAAATGATACCTTGTATCTGGTCTCCTGCTTCCTACCCCTATCTTCATTACATTACATTGCTTAATTTGATGTGTGGAAGCATCGGCGTGTGTATATATGAATGCTACACAGTGTTCATCTATAATGCTACACAGTGTTCATCTATAATGCTACACAGTGTAGGGGGGGGGGGAGTCAATGGAAGATGGGATAGGCCGATGGAAGAGGGAGAGGCATGTTAGGACGTGTCTCGGAGGGGGTGTTAGGTATGACAGGAGGGGAGAGGAAAGGGCTGTCTAGGGGTTTAGGGGCGATAGGGAGGGCTTGATGAGGGGAAGGCGGGGGGGGGGGGGTTAGGATGAGAAGGATGGGTCGGTGAGAGAGGGGGGGGGGAATAGGGGGACTGGGTCGTTGCGGGTGAGGTCAGAGAAGTTCCAGGACCGAACAAAGTGAGAGTGGTTTGATAGGGGGGACGTATCCCCCTCCCTCCCCACTCCTTTTACCCCATCTATCCCTCCTAGTCCACCCCCATCCTTCTACATCTACACCTACCTTCTATCCTTTTCTCCCTCCCCATCACCTACCTGCCCCATCCTCACATTATTTCCCTTATGCCTGGTCGATGACCGGGCCGCGGGGACGATAAGCCCCGGAAGCACCTCAAGGTATACCTTCCAGTCTCTTGCCTCCCCACGACGGGGAGTGACTGGCTGCTGAACTGTTGCTGCGGTGTGAGGGTGAGGGGACTCATGTTGCTTGGTGATGATTCCTCGTGTAGATGCCTCGTGTGGATGCCTCGCGTTGATGCCTCGTGTGGATGCCTCGCGTTGATGCCTCGTTCGACACCACCTGCCGTTCCTAGCACGACATAACTGCCAGTACACGTGACGAGTGGTTTTCACACAGGGAGGACCAGGTCTCAGGCTGCTCCTCCACTGACGAGGACCTAGACAGGTTTTTATTTATATATACAAGAGTCTTACAGTCACTAGCACGCATAGCGTTTCGGGCAAGTCCTTAATCCTAATTTTCACACACACACACACACACA
>WNGS01164437.1:20418886-20428886 GCA_020271785.1 Procambarus virginalis
TCGGGATACTAGCAGAGGATGGGCGTTGGTAATAAGTGACATGAAATGAGATGTCGATGCTTTGCGGACGTGAAATGAGGCTAGCAGGAGGTCGTGACCTCACTTGAGTCCCAATTGTCGTCAGAGGTGGATGTACTTTGTTGATCTCTTGCAAGAAGAAGAATATAGTTCCCTGTGTTAGTGCTGGGAAGCCACTTAAATCAAGTAGTCTTCACTACTTGACTTAAGCCACTAAGTCAGGTAGTGAAGACTACTTGTCTGCAAGTGTGAGGAAGTTGTTGGGGGACATGGTACACCATTTCTCTGTGATTGTGATAATTAGAGGCGACCTGGAAGTGAGTGTTTGGCCGCACCTCTGTGGAACTCTAATTGTTGTGCCTGCAAGAGGAAGGAAGTAAGCAGGTGTTTCTGTGGTGGAGCCTGCCAGGCCACGTTGTGAACTCAAGTCGTGGACTGGAAGAAGCCTTGTGAGGCGGTCCTGAAGCATTTTTGTGGCCGGCCTATGAGAGTGCCCTGTTTGAGCTCCAGTGACTGACCGTCCTCACGTCAAAGATTTTGGAGGTAAGTCTGTTTAATCGTTTATTAAATTAGTTACCAATGTTTGATTGTGTACCCATAGTGAACATATGTATATGTAGGATAGATATTTAATTAAGACAGTGAGCTAAAATAAGTATTTAAATTGGGAGGACATGCTGGAGGGAGGAGCAGTACATCCTCCTTCGCCGAAGGTCAAGTGCTGACTGATGGGGGAAGCCTCCAGCACCGACCGGGGAGGCGGCCAGCAACGTGTCAAGACATGTTCCCAGAGTAGCCTCGCCCAGGATGGGGGAGGACCGTCGAGGCGACGCAATAGTGTTTAAAGGTATGCCGAATGAAGGAGTTTATTTTTCTGTGAATACATTTAATTATGATTTGTTAGGAAAACATTTTTATTGGCATGTTAATGGGATTGCAGGTTTGTTTGGGAAGGATTTCTTGGAGGAACTTCGAGATTAGAGAAGAAATTGATGGAGGAACTTCGAGGTTAGAGAAGAAGTTAATGGAGGAACTTCGTGGCTGGAGAAGAAGTGTATGCTGAACTCTGTGGTAGAGCAGAACTCCATAGTGAGGAGTTTACTTCAAGCAGTGTAGAGGAGCTACACGTGTCTCTGTGGAATCAGTGGTGAAGCGCCACTGATGTCGGATTACGACTTCGTTGTGCAGCAGATTGGGAGAACTGCAGAAGTGCCTTTCCTGTTATTTTGGCGGACCTAGAGATATATATTGGTGGTGAGCCTCTAGGAGCAGAACAGAGGTTAAAGGACACACACAATTGTATAAGGGGGGAGTTCTTGAATGCTTATTGGCCTGTAAGATGCAGTGTAAGTTGAGAGATTGATTTCTTCTTTTGTTGGGGGATACTTATGTAGATATTTCTGGTGTTTCAGCCCCGAGCTGAGTTTCATATACTTTTAGGGCTGAGGATACAGTATTGTTGTGACAGGATTTCAGCCCCATTTAGTGAGGGAGTAGTAAGTGGTGAGCCAAGAGTTGGGCAGCCACTTGATATGAACAGTTGGTGAAGCCAGGATATGATATTGGAAGGCTACTGGACTGTGGCAGTTTAGAGTGTTGTATGATAATGTTCTATTTTATATGTCATGTATTATGTAGGTTTTCTTTGTATATTAAAGGTATATGTTAGCTGGCTTTTGCTCTTGTCCTAATGAGGTTTCCCAGAAGACGAGAGGGAGAGAGAGAGAGAGGGTCATGGCTGCAGACATGGTGGCAGAAGATCCTAAGCAAGGAAAGGGGGATTAGGAGATGTTGACCAAAACACACGCTAGAAAGTGAAGGGACGACGACGTTTCGATCCGTCCTGGACCATTCTCAAATCGATTGGTTCAAGTCACAATCGACTTAAGAATGAGCCAGGACGGACCGAAACGTCGCCGTCCCTTCACTTTCTAGTGTGTGGTCTGGTCAACATATTTCACCCACGTTATTGTGACTCCTCGTCTGCATTTAAGAGATCATTCCAAACAAGGAGAGAGTGGAGAGTCACGGCGGTACTCCCCACTCACGAGAGTAGTACAAGTGGTTTACTTGACGCACTGAATGGAGCTGAGAGTAGTTATTCATTTTATTAATTTATATGTTGAAGTCTTGCTCTGGTGATTAAGTGACTTGTGCCCAGCGAATTAATCTGAGCTGTTAATTAACTACCTTTTGTAAGTGGCTGACAACACGGAAGCTACAAGTTGGGGACCCCGTCCAAGGCACCATCTAATCGTTATATACTTTATTTCCTTGTTTGTAAGCCCATTGTTTATGTGACGATGTACATTGAATTTTGTAACTAGCTCATCAAGATTGTAACTTGCTTAGCTAAATGAATTGTGGGGTTCAGTCCCTGAGCCCATTATGTGCCTCTGTAACCCTTTCCACTGCCGCCCACACGATTGGTATGGAGTGCATAATAAATGAACTAAACTAACTTGTTTGTAATTGCTTATTAGACAATTTTGTTTGCTGTTGTTCCTGTGAGGGCTGTAATTGGGAGAAATTGTGTGTTTATTATTTGTGTCTGCAGGATCGAGAAGTTAGCTCTTGGACCCCGCCTTTCTAAGCAATCTATTTTTCCTCTATCATAGCAATTGAGAGAAAGAGTATTAGATCGACCTGCAGGCTGTTACTAAGTTCTGAGTTCCCATCATCTTGAGGTTATCTTGAGATGATTTCGGGGCTTAGCGTCCCCGCGGCCCGGTCCTCGACCTCCTTTTTTGTTACAAACCCCCAGGAAGCAGCCCGTAGCAGCTGTCTAACTCCCAGGTACCTATTTACTGCCAGATGACCAAGGGCATCAGGATGAAAGGAAACTCTGTCCCATTTATTTCCGCCCTCACCAGGGATCGAACCGGAACATTATGACTACGAATCCCGAGCGCCGTCTACTCAGCCGTCAGGCCCATCATGGTCACACTAAACCCCTTCTCCACACTTGGTACGATTTCGGGCGGTTCTCCGAGGTTGATCTGCCTCCTCCATTCTGTATACCATCAATGGTGTACGTGGAAAAGTAATAAAAGATTCTTTCATGCATGATTTACAGACCAAGGAAAAAGTTGCATTGTTCAAGACATTTACATACTTAAATGGTTGAAAACATCGACACTTGTTAGCTTAAGTTGGCAGTATAAGGAGTTGGAGACCTGGGGCCAAATTCACGAAGCAGTTACGCAAGCACCTACGAACGTGTACATCTTTCATCAATCTTTGACGGCTTTGGTTACACTTATTAAACAGTTTACAAGCATGAAAACGTGCCAATCAACAGTTGTTAATGTTATAAACAGCCTCCTGGTGCTTCGCAGCTCATTAACTGTTTAATAATTGTAAACACAGCTGCCAAATATTGAGAAAAGATGTACAGGTTCGTAAGTGCTTGCGTAACTGCTTCGTGAATCTGGCCCCTGGCTCATAAGTGCTTGCGTAACTGCTTCGTGAATCTGGCCCTTGGATCTGACAGCAGCGAGGGAATGGCGGTGTTGAATGGAGTGAGGTTCAGGTTGGGGAGTGAAGGGAAGCGGTTGTGCGCGTAAAAGTTGGAACAGGATTGTGTTCTGACAAGTGTACCTTGCTGTCAGTGAGCACACACTTGCTTCAAGCACCTGTAAGATGCTTCAGGCAATTGTAAGATGCTTCACGCACTTGTAAGATGCTTCACGCACTTGTAAGATGCTTCAGGCACTTGTAAGATGCTTCAGGCACTTGTAAGATGCTTCACGCACTTGTAAGATGCTTCACGCACTTGTAAGATGCTTCACGCACCTGTAAGATGCTTCACGCACCTGTAAGATGCTTCACGCACCTGTAAGATGCTTCACGCACTTGTAAGATGCTTCACGCACTTGTAAGATGCTTCACGCACTTGTAAGATGCTTCAGGCACTTGCAAGATGCTTCAAGCACCTGTGAGATGCTTCACGCACCTGTAAGATGCTTCACGCACTTGTAAGATGCTTCACGCACCTGTAAGCTGCTTCACGCACCTGTAAGCTGCTTCACGCACTTGTAACACTATTTATATCTATATCTTTAACGCTATTCCCATTCTCCCAGTTCATCACAGAGACATGTGTTGCAAATGTTAATAAATACTTGTTGAATTTGCAAGAATTGTTTCAAAATAGCAATGCAACTATATAGGTATTGAATTGACATTTACGACTTGTAGCCAGTTCTTAAAGCATTGGGTAATTTAGTGTCATTAGGCAACCCCTTAAGAAAATCGTGACCTCACAGCTAACGATCCACATTGCTCGAACGACCATCGAAGGAGACGCCTGCTCTCTTGTTCAAGTGTATTTTAACAAGGTATACAATACCTGGTAATACTTCAGAAGTCCTTTTATATAGGACTTGTATAGGTAGCAGTGTATATATATAAATATATATATATATATATATATATATATATATATATATATATATATATATATATATGTATATATATTTAGGGTTTACGTTGCTTCCTCTAGCTGGCTGGCTGGTATCTCTTTAATGCTCGTGGTTAGACTCCATCTCTCTCTCTGACAGGTGATTCTGCTTGGGTGTAGAGGTTCGAACTGTGTTTGCATGGACCCTTCTCTCCGACCTTGCCCCCCTTACCTCCCACTTGCCGCGTAATTCCTTCAATACATCTTACAGTATGGCCTGTCAGGTGACATCCCCCTCTCCCCTTTCTTCCTCCTCCTCCATTATTCCCCTTCACTTTCTCCCATTCCACTTGTCGCCGCCTCCTCCTCTTCCACCTACCTTAGTCTTTCCCCTCTCTCCCTCGTCCTCCTCTCGCTATGTCCCGTCACTCTCTTTTTCCTTTTAACCTTTTGTCTTCCACCTCCTCCTCTTCAGCGACATTCCCATCCCCCTTCCTCCTTCCTCATCTCTCGCCTCTCTCTCTCTTATTCCTCACTGCCCCTTCTTCTCAACTTCCCTCTCTTTTCCCCCTTCTAATTTGTCTTGACCCCTCACCTTCCCCACTCCCGCATGTCCTCCTCCCTACCCATGCACCCCCCCCCCTTTCGTCCCCATTCCACAAGAACATCTTCACCAGTCTGAGTAGCATTCATTTATGTGTACTCACCTAGTTGTGCTTGCGGGGGTTGAGCTCTGGCTCTTTGGTCCCGCCTCTCAACCGTCAATCAACAGGTGTACAGTTTCCTGAGCCTATTGGGCTCTATCATATCTACACTTGAAACTGTGTATGGAGTCAGCC
This sequence comes from Procambarus virginalis, assembly GCA_020271785.1. Lineage (NCBI taxonomy): Eukaryota > Metazoa > Arthropoda > Malacostraca > Decapoda > Cambaridae > Procambarus > Procambarus virginalis. Next base: position 20,424,146 of record WNGS01164437.1, read on the forward strand.
TCCACCACATCGCTTCCTAATGCATTCCATTTGTCAACCACTCTGACACTAAAAAAGTTCTTTCTAATATCTCTGTGGCTCATTTGGGCACTCAGCTTCCACCTGTGTCCCCTAGTGCGTGTGCCCCTTGTGTTAAACAGCCTGTCTTTATCAACCCTGTCGATTCCCCTGAGAATCTTGAATGTGGTGCTCATGTCCCCCCTAACTCTTCTGTCTTCCAACGAAGTGAGGTTCAGTTCCCGTAGTCTCTCCTCGTAGCTCATACCTCTCAGCTGGGGTACTAGTCTGGTGGCAAACCTTTGAACCTTTTCCAGTTTAGTCTTATGCTTGACTAGATATGGACTCCATGCTGGAGCCGCATACTCCAGGATTGGTCTGACATATGTGGTATATAATGTTCTGAAAGATTCTTTACACAAGTTTCTAAAGGCCGTTCTTATGTTAGCCAACCTGGCATATGCTGCTGATGTTATCCTCTTGATATGAGCTTCAGGGGACAGGTCTGGCGTGATATCAACCCCCAGGTCTTTCTCTCTCTCTGACTCTTGAAGTATTTCATCTCCCAAATGGTACCTTGTATCTGGTCTCCTGCTTCCTACCCCTATCTTCATTACATTACATTTGCTTAATTTGATGTGTGGAAGCATCGGCGTGTGTATATATGAATGCTACACAGTGTTCATCTATAATGCTACACAGTGTAGGGGGGGGGGGAGTCAATGGAAGATGGGATAGGCCGATGGAAGAGGGAGAGGCATGTTAGGACGTGTCTCGGAGGGGGTGTTAGGTATGACAGGAGGGGAGAGGAAAGGGCTGTCTAGCGGTTTAGGGGCGATAGGGAGGGCTTGATGAGGGGAAGGCGGGGGGGGGGGGGGGTTAGGATGAGAAGGATGGGTCGGTGAGAGAGGGGGGAATAGAGGGGACTGGGTCGTTGCGGTGAGGTCAGAGAAAGTTCCAGGACCGAACAAAGTGAGAGTGGTTTGATAGGGGGGGGGACGTATCCCCCCTCCCTCCCCACTCTTTTTACCCCATCTATCCCTCCTAGTCCACCCCCATCCTTCTACATCTACACCTACCTTCTATCCTTTTCTCCCTCCCCATCACCTACCTGCCCCATCCTCACATTATTTCCCTTATGCCTGGTCGATGACCGGGCCGCGGGGACGATAAGCCCCGGAAGCACCTCAAGGTATACCTTCCAGTCTCTTGCCTCCCCACGACGGGGAGTGACTGGCTGCTGAACTGTTGCTGCGGTGTGAGGGTGAGGGGACTCATGTTGCTTGGTGATGATTCCTCGTGTAGATGCCTCGTGTGGATGCCTCGCGTTGATGCCTCGTGTGGATGCCTCGCGTTGATGCCTCGTTCGGCACCACCTGCCGTTCCTAGCACGACATAACTGCCAGTACACGTGACGAGTGGTTTACACACAGGGAGGACCAGGTCTCAGGCTGCCCCTCCACTGACGAGGACCTAGACAGGATTTTATTTACATATACAAGAGTTCTTACAGTCACTAGCACGCATAGCGTTTCGGGCAAGTCCTTAATCCTAATTTTCACACACACACACACACACACACACACACACACACACACACACACACACACACACACACACACACACACACACACACACACACATCCACAGGAAGCAGCCCGTTGCAGCTGTCTATACAGGTACCTATTTGCTGCTAGGTGAACAGGGGGGGCATCAGGGTGAAGGAAACTCTGCCCATTTGTTTCCTCCTCCGGCGGGGATCAAACCCGAACCCTTGGGACTACGAACACCGAGTGCTGTCCACTCAGCCGTCAGACCCCCCGTCTAGTTAATATTACCCGGGGGAATCTTCTGGCTTCCTTATATCTATTCCCGAAGCTGTTGAATATATTTGCCTCCGCCGCAGCCAGCGTAGCTATACAAATGGATTTGATTATCAACTGTCTTTGCTCTTGATACTCGTTAAATGGGACAATTTTAAACACAAAAATGACACACAAATACATTTGCATATGGTTAGAGCTAGCCTATTTGTGAGTATCTCTCGCGGGACCCTCGTTACCTTGGGGTTCCACGGAGCCCGGGCTGAGGAGCACTGATCCAACCTTGTCTACATGTTAATGATGAGACACTGAAGGCGTACTACTGTAAGTCCTCGTGACTCCTCCGTGCTCTCAGGGTTTTCTTAGGTTAATTTATGGGACAAATTACCGCGTAACATACGTGGGAGTGCTGGCTTGTTTCAAGCGTAGGTTAGACATATATGGAATGAGTTTGGGTGGATTTATTGACATACCAGCACTATGCATCTTGGCGTACCTGGTACCTTAACCACTAGACCACACTGACTGTACAAAAGTCTTGGTAGTCGGGAAACTATTTATCCAAGATCCGACAGCGCTCGGTGGTCCACTTGTGATTAGATGAAATATTTATGTCCAAATTGACCAAGTGCTGTTGGATCTTGGATAAATAGTCTCACTACTACCAAAATTTTTGTACAGTCAGTGTGGTCTAGTGGTTAAGGTACCAGGTACGCCAAGGTGCATAGTGCTCCTGGCTGTCTGGGTTCGAATCCTCATGGGGTGTGGAGTTTTCAGTTATATTTATATGACACATCACAATCAACATATTACGGGACATTCTGAGTGTTAAACATATACATTTCTTTCCCGGCTGATGTAACACTTCTTCCTACACAAATAATCATTTACATTTGTACATTCGTAGCAGTCTTCATCATACAGCCCCTTGACCTGGCCTGAGGGGTTCCCTGGCATGAGGGGACACCTGTGAGGGGTTCCCTGGCCTAAGGGGACACCTGTGAGGGGTTCCCTGGCCTAAGGGGACACCTGTGAGGGGTTCCCTGGCCTAAGGGGACACCTGTGAGGGGTTCCCTGGCATGAGGGGACACCTGTGAGGGGTTCCCTGGCCTAAGGGGACACCTGTGAGGGGTTCCCTGGCCTAAGGGGACACCTGTGAGGGGTTCCCTGGCATGAGGGGACACCTGTGAGGGGTTCCCTGGCCTAAGGGGACACCTGTGAGGGGTTCCCTGGCCTAAGGGGACACCTGTGAGGGGTTCCCTGGCCTCAGGGGACACCTGTGAGGGGTTCCCTGGCCTAAGGGGACACCTGTGAGGGGTTCCCTGGCCTAAGGGGACACCTGTGAGGGGTTCCCTGGCCTCAGGGGACACCTGTGAGGGGTTCCCTGGCCTAAGGGGACACCTGTGAGGGGTTCCCTGGCCTCAGGGGACACCTGTGAGGGGTTCCCTGGCCTAAGGGGACACCTGTGAGGGGTTCCCTGGCCTCAGGGGACACCTGTGAGGGGTTCCCTGGCCTAAGGGGACACCTGTGAGGGTTCCCTGGCCTGAGGGGACACCTGTGAGGGGTTCCCTGGCCTAAGGGGACACCTGTGAGGGGTTCCCTGGCCTAAGGGGACACCTGTGAGGGGTTCCCTGGCATGAGGGGACACCTGTGAGGGGTTCCCTGGCCTAAGGGGACACCTGTGAGGGGTTCCCTGGCCTAAGGGGACACCTGTGAGGGGTTCCCTGGCATGAGGGGACACCTGTGAGGGGTTCCCTGGCCTAAGGGGACACCTGTGAGGGGTTCCCTGGCCTAAGGGACACCTGTGAGGGGTTCCCTGGCCTCAGGGGACACCTGTGAGGGGTTCCCTGGCCTAAGGGGACACCTGTGAGGGGTTCCCTGGCCTCAGGGGACACCTGTGAGGGGTTCACTGGCCTGAGGGGGACACCGGTGAGGGGGTTCACTGGCCTGAGGGGACACCTGTGAGGGGTTCCCTGGCCTGAGGGGACACCTGTGAGGGGTTCCCTGGCCTGAGGGGACACCTGTGAGGGGTTCACTAGCCTGAGGGGACACCGGTGAGGGGTTCACTGGCCTGAGGGGACATCTGTGAGGGGTTCACTGGCCTGAGGGGACACCTGTGAGGGGTTCCCTGGCCTGAGGGGACACCTGTGAGGGGTTCACTAGCCTGAGGGGACACCTGTGAGGGGTTCCCTGGCCTGAGGGGACACCTGTGAGGGGTTCACTAGCCTGAGGGGACACCTGTGAGGGGTTCCCTGGCCTGAGGGGACACCTGTGAGAGGTTCCCTGGCCTGAGGGGGGACACCGGTGAGGGGTTCCCCTACCCTGAGGGGACACCGGTGTGCACCGACAGCCGGCAAGCTACGTATTGGTACAAATCTTCGTCTATTAGAGAGGTTTGTCATACAAGGCTGTCTGCAGTCTGCTGTATGTAATCAGCAGACTGGCAAACTTTGGATGGATTAGGCGGATATCTTGAGGAAAATGGTGGTATTAAAATAATTGCACAGGTTCAAGTACTTCATACCGGTAGTTGAGAAGGGTAATGACAGGTCGTTGGAGGACAGACAGGAGCAATTTGCTAGTGAACCGTCCACCGGCGTGACGGGAACCGTCACATGGAAACAGTACGCTCTTCGTTGGACGCCTCTCAGCTCCAGAGGTCAAGGAACTGCCCAAGACATGTCAAAGATGGTATGGAGTATCTACTCTCAGAGGAGGAGGAACTTCAAAGCCTTGTAATGTATGAGGTGTGGTTGGGTAAGTCTTTGAGAGGTGCTCAGGGGCCAGATTCACAAAGCAGTTACGCAAGTACTTACGAACCTGTACATCTTTTCTCAATATTTGGTGGCTTTGTTTACAATTATTAAACAGTTAATGAGCTGCGAAGCACCAGGAGGCTGTTTATAACAATTACAACAGTT
>WNGS01164437.1:20431659-20445062 GCA_020271785.1 Procambarus virginalis
AGTTAGCTAGCTGTTGTGGGTTGCATCTGGGGAAGGTCAGTAGCTTGCCTAGGAGGGACGTCGATAAGCCTACTTACAGGCTTCCTGTCCCCGACAACGGGAAGGGCACCATCAGGGGAAAGCGCCAAGCCATCATGACTGTATAGCACTTGGAAGGGTCGGATAAGGATCTGGGATGGGACGGGGGAAAGGAATGGTGTCCAACCACTTGGACGGTCAGGGATTGAACGCCGACCTGCATGAAGCGAGAACCGTCCAGCCCAAGTGGCTGGGTACATGAACTCCACGGCTTGAATATATAAAATGTTTAATTTGTCAATTATTTACTTAATTATATATATCACTTTCTGATCAAAACTTTCAAAAAACAAAACACAAAAGTTTCTGATTATTACTGTGTATGAGTTCATGGTAATTCTGTAGTTTAAGGAGTCATTTTACTCCAGGATATTATATTTTCACCTAGTTGTACTTGCGGGGGTTGAGCTCTGGCTCTTTGGTCCCGCCTCTCAACTGTCAATCAACTGGTGTACAGATTTCCTGAGCCTACTGGGCTCTATCAAATCTACATTTGAAAATGTGTATGGAGTCAGCCTCCACCACATCACTGCCTAGTGCATTCCACCTGTTAACTACCCTCGTGTTAATGTGTTAGAGATTGTGTGGTTACACGTATTTTAAATATGCTTTTTGTGTCTAGCGGAAAGCCTTTACCTTCCGCCGAGTGCTACTCCAAGTAATTATCAGGGTAAAGCGCCAAGCATTACGACTATATAGCACTTGGAAGGGATTGGGAATCATTTGGCGGACTGGTCACATGGTCAGTCATATAAACGAGTCACAGGGTATTTAATTAGCTACTAGTTCAAACCTGTTGGAGGAGCTCGAAGGCGGGTAGATAAGGACCAAGGAAGAGGGGTAGAAGAGGGTAGGTAGGAAGGAGAAGGAGGAGGCGAGGGAGGCAAACAGGGGCTAACAACCTCTAACACTCCAGTAATCCCGTAATTTTTCTCCCTAAATCGACGCCAATTTTTGTAACCAATAATTTACCCAGGGCTTTTAATTAATCTAAGTTCGCCCAAATTATATACATTGTTTCGTGTTCTATTTGCGTTTTTTACACATAAATAGCTCAACTGTTATACCCTATCAGCCATTTGTCTACTCGAATTATATTACGTCTTAATCATTGTCTTTCTAGGGAGGAGTATGTGGTCTAAGGTCCTTGTTATATGCTAAATATCAGTACATTAGAACATGAGAATAATATAAACTGCAGAAGGCCTATTGTACCATACAATGCACCTCTATTGGCTACTGGTATATATCCACCCAAGCTCATTCATATATGTCTCACCTACGCTGGAAACAATCAGTACTGTTGGTGGAACAACCTTGCAGAGAGAGAGAGAGCTTGAGGATATAACCGGTCCACACACACAAAGAACTGGAGAGCCACGTTATATGGAGGAGGGAGAGGTGACCTCGGTGCAAGAATTGTGACTTCCTTCCTAATGATGGCCGAAGGAGCTGTGGTTTGTTATTCAGGCAGAGGAAGGTCCGTTGCCACATTTATCATCAGGGAACTCCAGGTAACGTTAGCCGTTAGTGTAACTGTTATTACTATACGTTTCGTTAATTAGGAAAATTCCCTGTTTTTAATCCGGTTACTCAGACTTGACTTATCCCGGATGATGAACTATGTTTCCAGAGGGCGTGGGCGACTGGACTGGTTTCCGGTAAACTCTCCAGACTTCTTGTGGATTGAGTGGAATCCCAGATTGTATAACGTATACGCGTCGTGGTTCAGGGGTAAGGTGCGCGGCTCGGAGTATCCTGATAGCTGGGTCGAGTCACCTCATTGCTCCAATTGGTTTGCTCGATATATATATTATCTAGACCTGTGGTGAACACTATAGCAGTAAGAGTTATATATTATCCAGACCTGTGGTGAACAGAGAGTTACCTTGCTATGCTCCGCTAGTTACTGAAGCTCGCGTTCTATACTAGTATCTAAGCTTACTAAACCCCTGTACCACTCTCCCCCCGTTCTAGAACTGATTTCCGTACGTTAGAGTGTATCAAAAGTTTGTTTCATGTCCCATAAGTGCATTATATGAGTGCTAATGCTAGGGACCAGTACTGCATCTTCTGTTGCTACAGTCCACCCCCCCCCCCCACGACACACAAAACCGTTGATAAAAAAGTATTAACCTTATTGTTATTATCTTTATTAATACTTTACACGCATGATGGCTGTATTTAGTTACGAGAGGTGAGGCAACTGTTGTCTACATGTCACAGAGATAAGCAGTAAGGCTTTAGAAGTATATAATATACTTCTAAATATACTATAGAAGTATAGAAGTATATATTATATATATATAATATATATATATATATATATATATATATATATATATATATATATAAATATATATATGAGAACAACCTGAACGGTCTCCAGGACTATATGCAACTGAAACTCACCCCCAGAAGTGACTCGAACCCATACTGCCAGCAAGCACTCTGCACTGAGGTACAGGATCTCTTAAACCAATCGACCATCACGACCGACAAAAGAGGATGGTAGCCGAGGCTAATTCCCCATCCTCTTGCCGGCACCGCTGATGGTAATCTTGGTCATGGTAGTTTATCAAATCTGGAGACCGTTCAGGCTTCTTCGCATTTGTGTTCCTCACGTGTGCCCCAAAGAATGAGGTGATTTGATAAAATACTATGCCCAAGATTACCATCAGTGTGCCGGCGGGAGGATGGGGAATTTGCCTCGGCTACCATCCTCTTTTGTCCGGTCGTGATGGTCGAGTGGTTAAGGGATCCTGTACATCAGTTCAGATGCTTCTGGCAGTGTGGGTTCGAGTCACTTCTGGGGTGTGAGTTTTCAGTTATATATATATATATATATATATATATAATATATATTATAAATATATATATTTATTATTATTTATTTATTTATTTATCTACAAGAGGTACATTGGGTTAGAGAGAGAATACATAGCATAGTATTTACAATCTTGTAAAGCCACTAGTACGCGCAGCGTTTCGGGAGGTCCTTAATCTAACAGATAATTTTAAGTAGGTTAAATTCTAGCAGAATTAATAAACAGATAACAGAACATTGCAAGAAAAAAAATGAGATGAGAGAGATTAGTAAGTATATTATAGCACATTGGTATATTATAAAGCTCTGATTGATTGCATTGACAACTTGATTGGTAATTTAAACAAGATTAACAGACACCGTACGCAGATTGATAGCACATCTAAGAAGACATCCCAGGCATCTATTTACTACTAGGTCAACAGAGGCATCAAATGACATGAACCATACTTATCGATTTCTATCCTCAATGGGGGGGATCGAACCGGGATCCACGATTGTGAATTGTGGGACGCAGACCACGTACCACGGCACTGACGCACGAGCCAACGCGTCCTTGACAGAAGTGTCGTTTCTACAGAGACCAACAGTGGTCGGTGAGGCGGTCATAGAAGGCCAAAGTTCCCAAGGCTTCTCCCCCTTCTAGTGCTCTTACGTGTTCAGGTGGGCTACATAATACTTCACGTGACGCCCATTCAAAAGTAGCAGCCAAGAGTGCTATTCACTATTTCCATATTCATCCTCTGGTTGATTTTCGCAGCTGGACCATTGTAGCGGGCGTTCCGTGGGGTTATTCTGGATACATCTGATACAACTGCTCCATACACACAGTACACACACACACACCACACACCACACACACACACACAACACACCCACACACACACACACACAACATATCACATCTACACTTGAAATATATATATTCAAGTGTAGATATGATAGAGCCCAATAGGCTCAGGAAACTGTACACTGTTGATTGACGGTTGAGAGGCGGGACCCAAAGAGCCAGAGCTCAACCCCCGCAAGCACAATTAGGTGAGTACACACACACAGACACACACAACACACACACACACGCGCAAATACATTAGAGGATAATCAGGTGCTAATAGAAGAACTTGTCTGAGAATGTGAATTGAGACCTCACAAATATGTCGTAAACATTACACACACACATATATATGTTTATGACATATTTCTCAATAACCTGTGAGAGGATAAAGGTCAGGTAGGGGGGAGTCAGGATAATATAGGGTCAGGGACAGGGTCAGGGACAAGGTCAGGGACAAGGTCAGACCTAATATACAGGAAAGACGGTGAGGGTAGCCCCCTGGGTCCGTATCACACACCACCCCAGGTAGGGTACGGTAAATTATTACCTTGGAGTCCGGGCCGCATTATAATATGCAGGTAAGGGACCGGATCAATTTCCCACTCGATGAAAGTTCCCAATATAATCCAACCGGATTTTTTTGCATTTTTCAAATATTCGAATCTTTAGCCTCGTTTTTATAATACGGACTGGATTAGCAGCCACCTTGTTACTGCAAGTCCTGACGTGGACCCCTAAGCTCTCAGAAGACAAGACAATCTTGTTCATATTCATAATTTTTTACAATAATATACCTAAATTTACCTGAAGGACCACTATCTCCAGTGGTCTAGACGAGTACCGAATTTACCCGAGGGGACACAATCTCCAATGGCTTGATGGGGACAAGAAGCCGGCGGCTTGTCAGAGGTTCTCCCCTTATTCTTTAGGACTTTTCCAGGATAATATAAAACTGGAGAGGCTGTATTATACAAAATAAGCTTGGGAAAGTATTGGTGTAGAATATATTGGTGGTTATCTATACAGAGTAGTTTATACGTAATGGTTACTTGAAGATAAAGTTTGATAACGAATGGTGAGTGCTTCCCCTTGTGTATATACATGGGGGATGTGTAGCAAGTCAGGGTTTGTTATATATGACTTGTGCTTTGGTGAGGAGCTTGAGTGACCACGTCAACACACACACACCACACACACACACACACACCCACACACACACACACCACACACACACACACACACACGTCAACACTCCAGCATAGAGCACTCCAGGATGCCTTGTGCATGAACAGTGCTGGATGAAGGCTCCTCCAGCATGTGTTCATACCTGCCCCTTGTTTCTTCATCATTAGATATCTATAGATATCTTGTTATATTTGCTCCATCTGTCAGGTGAACATTTTTGGTTCAATTCCCCTCGTTCTTGGTGTCCGAACGCGAGTATTTTTGGTTCAGTGTTCGACATATATTGACATTTTATCTTACAATTGGTAATATCAGCCAATTTTTCCATCGATAAGTGTATAACCTTGATCATATTAACAAGTATTTGCAGTTGAGCCCAAAGTTGCAAAGACGGTCCTTGCAAGACTGGAGATCAAAGGTGTCAGGAAGTAATGATTTTAAATGGCCCTCTTAACTCCTTAGCTGCCTATATAATGCCACAGACTTTCTTCGGGCATTTAGAAGTCAAAGTCATATTGTCCCTTTTTTCTCCAGATCAGCCCCTTCCTCACCCCATGTCGTGGCAGGCTCAACGACTGTCTTGACCAAGCCTTGAGCACTGGTCGATTATCATCACAGAACTATTCCAGAATTCAAATGCATTATTTGGGAGAGACAAGATTTGTAGATACAGGCACACATAGAGAGAAGGGAGAAACAGAAACTAACAAGATGTGTGTACTCACCTAATGTACTCACCTATATGTGTCTGCAGGATCGAGCATTGACTCTTGGATCCCGCCTTTCGAGCATCAGTTGTTTACAGCAATGACTCCTATCCCATTTCCCTATCATACCTGGTTTTAAAATTATGAATAGTATTGGCTTCCACAACCTGTTCCTTAAGTGCATTCCATTTTCCCACTACTCTCACGTTAAAAGAAAACTTCCTAACATCTCTGTGACTCATCTGAGTTTCTAACTTCCATCCATGTCCCCTCGTTCTGTTACTATTCCGTGTGAACATTTCGTCTATGTCCACTCTGTCAATCCCTCTGAGTATTTTATACGTTCCTATCATGTCCCCCCTCTCCCTTCTTCTTTCTAGTGTCGTAAGGCATAGTTCCCCAGGCGCTCCTCATACCCCATCCCTCGTAGTTCTGGGACGAGTCTCGTTGCAAACTCTGAACCTTTTCCAGTTTCATTATGTGCTTCTTTAGATGGGGACTCCATGATGAGGCGGCATACTCTAAGACTGGCCTCACGTAGGCAGTGTAAAGAGCCCTAAATGCCTCCTTAGGTTTCTGAATGATGTTCTAACTTTTGCCAGTGTAGAGTACGCTGCTGTCGTTATCCTATTTATATGTGCCTCAGGAGATAGATTAGGTGTTACGTCCACACCCAGGTCTCTTTCGCGCGTCGTCACAGGTAGGCTGTTCCCCTTCATTGTGTACTGTCCCTTTGGTCTCCTATCTCCTAGTCCCATTTCCATAACTTTACATTTGCTCGTGTTGAATTCCAGTAGCCATTTCTCTGACCATCTCTGCAACCTGTTCAGGTCCTCTTGGAGGATCCTGCAATCCTCATCTGTCACAACTCTTCTCATCAACTTTGCGTCATCCGCAAACATCGACATGTAGGACTGTGTGTGTGTGTGTGTGTGTGTGTGTGTGTGGTGTGTGTGTGTGTGTGTGGTGTGTGTGTGTGTGTGTGTGTGTGTGTGTGTATGTGTGTGTGTGTGTGTGTGTTGTGTGTGTGTGTGTGTGTATGTGTGTGTGTGGTATGTGTGTGTGTGTGTGTGTGTGTGTGTGTGTGTGTGTGTGGTGTGTGTGTGTGTGTGTGTGTGTGTGTGTGCGCGCGAGCGTGTGTGTGCGCGCGCGAGCGTGTGTGTGCGCGCGCGAGCGTGGTGTGCGCGCGCGAGCGTGTGTGTGCGCGCGCGAGCGTGTGTGTGTTTAGGGTGCACTTAATAATTAAGAAGTTCAATGTAGTCTAAAATGTAGTTTTCCAGAAGGTCTTGAAATCTTCTCAATCTCTTATTAACAAATAAGTTAATTTAATAAAGAAGAACTTTATTATCCAAAGTAAGCAACCGAGCCTAAATGTGCTCATCATTCCTTAACGGAGACACAACTGTGACCAATTAAGTAAATAAGTATTGCAATTAATTAAATATGTTAATTTTATTGAAGAATGAATAATTAATAAAAATAAGCAATGAGAAAATTGCATCTGGCTTTTAGATAAACAAAGAGCACAAGGTTACTGGTCCAAGTAGTGAGGCTCTGGCTATTACTTACGACAAATATATCATGTACACTGTACATGATGCACAGTGTACATGATGTACAGTGTACAGTGCCCACTCCGCGGCCCCGTCAAGGACGCACCTAGCCAGACAGGAGCTCCCACTTGGACAAGTGTGAGTACAGTATTTCAGCGACATTGAGCACTGTCGGGAGAGTGCAGGCTTCCCTTGGTGTGGCGCCCCCAATGCTACCCAAGTTAGCATTAACAGTGATGGTAGTTCCCGTTGACGGGGACAGGAAGCCTGTATGCCAAGATCTCCCCCCCCCCCTCCTCCCCATCTCCTCATAAACTACTCATCATCTCCAGAATAGTTGGTAAACTCTTGGGTGTCTACTTACTGCTAGGTGAATAGAGACATGAGGTGAAAGGAAACGTGGGCCAACCATTCCCGCCCGGGAATCGAACCTGGGATTGCAAATCGAGAACGAAGCCAACTGTCCGTACTTCCCACGGCCTTCCATCATACCCTTTCAGACAACTTAGATCGATCGGTAGACTGTCGTCCTCGCTTCTGGCTGGATCGATGTTCGAAACCCGATGGTCCAAGGGGATGGAACTCTGCTCCCTCACCTCTTCTATCCCAGCTCCCATTCCACCCATCCCTTCCAAGTGCTGTACATTCATACTAGCCAGCGGTGTATCCTGATACTCCCCTTCCTTATCTCTGGCAGTGTGTATGGTGCTGTATTTCTACTTGTGTTGCTCTTGGTACAGTCCCAGGGGACAATAATACACAAGGATACAGGCATACAGGTTTGAGCTAGTACTGCGGCCAAGCTTGGTGTTCAGGGCGACTTGGCAGCTTTATTACATGAGCGGACACAAAAACTGGTCAGGTTTGTTGGTTAATGATGATTTAGTACATTTCGTTCCCTGTGTTGAAACATGAAGGTGTTTGTATATCAAACAGATAGAGTGTATTTCACTAAGCTGTACAGGTCGCCAGACAAATTTTCTGCCGTATACAGATCAGTTAATTACTCATAATAAGTGTCACGAGCGGTTTGGCATTTGTTTCAAACCTTGTTATTCAGTCCGTCATTGGTCTTGCAGCCGTGGCAGTTGCCGCTTCTCGAAGTGTAAGATCTTTTGACGTGACTAAGTCCAGTCTTGTTTGATAGTGTTTTGTATAATGTTCCAGTTATAATTTCTTCAGTTTGACCATTTATGACCATTTTTGACCAACCACCACCTTCTAAAGCTCACAAGCAATCCAGCTGGGATGGCCCCATTGTTGACGAAGCAGTTGCAACAACACCACATGACACTGCCCGACTTAGAGCTGTGGCAGCTCCCCATGCAGGTGACTTCCTATTAGCAATGATCATCTTGTTTTATGTGAGCCATCTGAAGACTTTTGACATCAATTTGGAGATTTACCATGACCTCTAGAGTTGCTACTTCCATGAACATTCTAAATATCGTCTGCAATTGATGAGGTTTGTGGCTGGTTAAACCGGATATGTGTTCTATTTAAGTGTTGAAGCAGTAACATAATATCCTGTGGGAGGACGACGGGAATTTTGTTTTTCTCTCGTTGAAGGCTCGTGGTCTTATTTAAGTTATTCTTCGGGCTCTGTTTACTATGAAATAAAGAACCATTTTAATATTGTTTACATTTCGTCTGTTTACATTATATCTTCATTCATTATAATTGTATACATTACATCAGAGTTTTGCTCGTCTTCCATGGCATGCAATATCAATATTTAAGCTATGCTTAGTGTCAGGAATATCACCGTAACCTAAGCTTCATTTCCACTGTCTAAGCCCGGAGTGGAATGCATAAACATGTTGTCTATCGCTACTGCAATGTCCTGTGAGGTTAGCGTCACATCTTGAGAGAGATGAATCAATCTTCACGTTCACGAAGATTTAATTTTAGTCGACAATTTTCAGTGTTTCGTGATTCATTGAAAATAAAAAGGTTGTGTCTTTAATATTCCTCTAATCCCGTTTTTGTCATCAGTGAGTGCTCCCCCCCCCCCCCACACTCTGCGACAATAGGTCAAAACTACTAGTATTTCTTTGATTCACGTATCAATTTTTTTTCCAATTCCTGAATTTCTCTCAAAGTTATATATTGATGTAGCATTGAGAGCATAGTAGTTTTTTTATTACCTAAGTCGTGCTTGTCGTTCTCGATAGATTAAGTGAGGCATTCCAGTCGTTCTGCGACTTTTTTGTTTCACCTATAGGTTTAAAGTGGTGTTTTTGTTGTGGTTTGCCTTTAGCTTTTCTTGCTTGCCTTTTTCTTGTTATTGTAAGTGGCTTGAACAGTTGAACTATGCTGAGGCTTAAGTATAGTTCAAGTTGTGTGTGTGTGTGTGTGTGTGTGTGTGTGGTGTGTGGTGTGTGTGTGTTGTATTCACCTAGTTGTGTTTGCCGGGGTTGAGCTTTGCTCTTTCGGCCCGCCTCTCAACTGTCAATCAACTGTTTTACTAACTACTTTTTTTCGACACCCACACACACACACACACACCACACACACACACACACACACACACACACCACACAACACACACACACACACCAGGAAGCAGCCCGTGACAGCTGACTAACTCCCAGGTACCTATTTGCTGCTAGGTAACAGGGGCATTCAGGGTGAAAGAAACTTTGCCCATTTGTTTCTGCCTCGTGCGGGAATCGAACCGCGCCACAGAATTACGAGTCCTGCGCGCTATCCACCAGGTTACGAGGCCCCAGGTGCTTCGGAGCTCATTATAAGCTTCGCTCATTATGCTCATATAATGCTCATTATGAGCATTAATGAGCTTCGGAGCTCATTAACTGTTTAATAATTGAAAACAAAGCCGCCAAAGATGTGTGTGTGTGTGTGTGTGTGTGTGTGTGTGTGTGGTGTGTGTGTGTTGTGTGTGTGTGTGTGTGTGTGTGTGTGTGTAGAACTGGTCGGCTCATTTGCAAGGTAAACTTGTAGTTGAGGGGCGGGGCTGAGGATCACCTTACAGTGATAACAGCCCAGGTACACTCTACATGCAAGGGCGGTTTACAGGCTATTAATACTAAATGTACAGCAAGCTTTTGCTTACGTCATGGAAACTATTCGTGTCACTGTGCATTCCGTTAGAGGTTATCGTCGTTATCCTCTAAGAGGATAACGTTACACTCTAAGAGGATTATCCTCTAAAGATGGATAACTTGAATGTTATCCTCCTCGGAGAGGATAATATTGAAGTTGTTCCTGCGAAGACTGACCATGCAGGTCTCATCACGGTGGCACAGCATGGAGGTGTGATATTCCTTTACCATTCCGTCACTCAGGTAGAGGAATAGTTCCCCTTCGCGGGCCCGACGCTTGCATACCTGGGGCCAGATTCACGAAGCAGTTACACAAGCACTTACGAACGTGTACATCTTTCCTCAATCTTTGACGGCTTTGGTTACATTTATTAAACAGTTTACAAGCATGAAAACTTGCCAATCAACTGTTGTTATTGTTATAAACAGCCTCCTGGTGCTTCGCAGCTCATTAACTGTTTAATAATTGTAAACAAAGCCACCAAATATTGAGAAAAGATGTACAGGTTCGTAAGTACTTGCGTAACTGCTTTGTGAATCTGGCCCCTGAGCACCTCTCAAAGACTTACCCAACCACACCTCATACATTACAAGGCTTTGAAGTTCCTCCTCCTCTGAGAGTAGATACTCCATACCATCTTTGACATGTCTTGGGCAGTTCCTTGACCTCTGGAGCTGAGAGGCGTCCAACGAAGAGCGTACTGTTTCCATGTGACGGTTCCCGTCACGCCGGTGGACGGTTCACTAGCAAATTGCTCCTGTCTGTCCTCCAACGACCTGTCATTACCCTTCTCAACTACCGGTATGAAGTACTTGAACCTGTGCAATTATTTTAATACCACCATTTTCCTCAAGATATCCGCCTAATCCATCCAAAGTTTGCCAGTCTGCTGATTACATACAGCAGACTGCAGACAGCCTTGTATGACAAACCTCTCTAATAGACGAAGATTTGTACCAATACGTAGCTTGCCGGCTGTCGGTGCACACCGGTGTCCCCTCAGGGTAGGGGAACCCCTCACCGGTGTCCCCCCTCAGGCCAGGGAACCTCTCACAGGTGTCCCCTCAGGCCAGGGAACCCCTCACAGGTGTCCCCTCAGGCCAGTGAACCCCTCACCGGTGTCCCCTCAGGCTAGTGAACCCCTCACAGGTGTCCCCTCAGGCCAGGGAACCCCTCACAGGTGTCCCCTCAGGCTAGTGAACCCCTCACAGGTGTCCCCTCAGGCCAGGGAACCCCTCACAGGTGTCCCCTCAGGCCAGTGAACCCCTCACAGATGTCCCCTCAGGCCAGTGAACCCCTCACCGGTGTCCCCTCAGGCTAGTGAACCCCTCACAGGTGTCCCCTCAGGCCAGGGAACCCCTCACAGGTGTCCCCTCAGGCCAGGGAACCCCTCACAGGTGTCCCCTCAGGCCAGTGAACCCCCTCACCGGTGTCCCCCTCAGGCCAGTGAACCCTCACCGGTGTCCCCTCAGGCTAGTGAACCCCTCACAGGTGTCCCCTCAGGCCAGGGAACCCCTCACAGGTGTCCCCTCAGGCCAGGGAACCCCTCACAGGTGTCCCCTCATGCCAGGGAACCCCTCAGGCCAGATCAAGGGGCTGTATGATGAAGGCTGCTACGAATGTACAAATGTAAATGATTATTTGTGTAGGAAGAAGTGTTACATCAGCCGGGAAAGAAATGTATATGTTTAATACTCAGAATGTCCCGTAATATGTTGATTGTGATGTGTCATATAAATATAACTGAAAACTCCACACCCCATGAGGATTCGAACCCAGACAGCCAGGAGCACTATGCACCTTGGCGTACCTGGTACCTTAACCACTAGACCACACTGACTGTACAAAAATTTTGGTAGTAGTGAGACTATTTATCCAAGATCCAACAGCACTTGGTGGTCAATTTGGACATAAATATTTCATCTAATCACAAGTGGACCACCGAGCGCTGTCGGATCTTGGATAAATAGTTTCCCGACTACCAAGACTTTTGTACAGTCAGTGTGGTCTAGTGGTTAAGGTACCAGGTACGCCAAGGTGCATAGTGCTGGTATGTCAATAAATCCACCCAAACTCATTCCATATATGTCTAACCTACGCTTGAAACAAGCCAGCACTCCCACGTATGTTACGCGGTAATTTGTCCCATAAATTAACCCTAAGAAAACCCTGAGAGCACAGAGGAGTCACGAGGACTTACAGTAGTACGCCTTCAGTGTCTCATCATTAACATGTAGACAAGGTTGGATCAGTGCTCCTCAGCCCGGGCTCCGTGGAACCCCAAGGTAACGAGGGTCCCGCGAGAGATACTCATAAATAGGCTAGCTCTAACCATATGCAAATGTATTTGTGTGTCATTTTTGTGTTTAAAATTGTCCCATTTAACGAGTATCAAGAGCAAAGACAGTTGATAATCAAATCCATTTGTATAGCTACGCTGGCTGCGGCGGAGGCAAATATATTCAACAGCTTCGGGAATAGATATAAGGAAGCCAGAAGATTCCCCCGGGTAATATTAACTAGACGGGGGGTCTGACGGCTGAGTGGACAGCACTCGGTGTTCGTAGTCCCAAGGGTTCGGGTTTGATCCCCGCCGGAGGAGGAAACAAATGGGCAGAGTTTCCTTCACCCTGATGCCCCCCCTGTTCACCTAGCAGCAAATAGGTACCTGTATAGACAGCTGCAACGGGCTGCTTCCTGTGGATGTGTGTGTGTGTGTGTGTGTGTGTGTGTGTGTGTGTGTGTGTGTGTGTGTGTGTGTGTGTGTGTGTGTGTGTGTGTGTGTGTGAAAATTAGGATTAAGGACTTGCCCGAAACGCTATGCGTGCTAGTGACTGTAAGAACTCTTGTATATATAAATAAAATCCTGTCTAGGTCCTCGTCAGTGGAGGGGCAGCCTGAGACCTGGTCCTCCCTGTGTGTAAACCACTCGTCACGTGTACTGGCAGTTATGTCGTGCTAGGAACGGCAGGTGGTGCCGAACGAGGCATCAACGCGAGGCATCCACACGAGGCATCAACGCGAGGCATCCACACGAGGCATCTACACGAGGAATCATCACCAAGCAACATGAGTCCCCTCACCCTCACACCGCAGCAACAGTTCAGCAGCCAGTCACTCCCCGTCGTGGGGAGGCAAGAGACTGGAAGGTA
>WNGS01164437.1:20455596-20471908 GCA_020271785.1 Procambarus virginalis
TTAACAAGTAGAGATTCATGATAAATATTCGTGTAATATTTTATTCAACGTTATGAGTTCATTATTATTTATTAACCCTACTACTTTACATGTCTATCTTTGTAATTTACCTCTAACGAAGTTTGTGTGTCAGCCTGGTAGAGGTTCCAAGAGGACCACACTGGCTCCAGAGGGCCACACTGGCCCAAGAGGACCACACTGGCCCAAGAGGACCACACTGGCTCAAGAGGACCACACTGGCCCAAGAGGACCACACTGGCCCAAGAGGACCACACTGGCTCAAGAGGACCACACTGGCCCATGAGGACCACACTGGCTCCAGAGGACCACACTGGCTCAAGAGGACCACACTGGCTCAAGAGGACCACACTGGCTCAAGAGGACCACACTGGCTCCGGAGGACCACACTGGCCCAAGAGGACCACACTGGCCCAAGAGGATCACACTGGCTCCAGAGGACCACACTGGCCCCAGAGGACCACACTGGCCCAAGAGGACCACAGTAGAGGGCACACCCCAAGATACTACAAAGTGTGTTACCCCTTGCTCATAAGATGGGTTCTTTAGGTCACTCTCTACTACACCCTGTACCTCTGACGCAGTCTTCCAAGCTGGGCAAGAGTGTATCTAGATAGGATGTGGCAGACTGTCTACCTTATCAGCCAGCTTACTGAGCTTACTGTCCACCTTATCAGCCAGCTTACTGAGCTTACTATCTTCACAAATTTATGTAAGGAATCATTCAGAACCTTGTATATCACGTGTCAGACTAATCCTGGAGGCTCCAGCGTAGAGTCCAGACCTAGTCAAATAAAAGGCAAACTTAGAGAAACTTCAGAGGTATGTCAGACTAGTTCTGGAGCCGAGAGTTGCGAGTTACGAGGAAAAGCTACTGGGATTGAACCTCACGTGACTGGAAGACAGAAGAGCTATGGAAGACATTGTTACCAGCAACAAAGTTCTCAAATGAATTGACAGGATAGACAAAGCTCAGGAACCTGTATACCATTTGACTGACAGTTAAGTGGTGAGACCAAAGAGCCAACGCTCAAAATCCGCAAGTACAACTAGGTGCGTACTGTCTATCTCACCAATCAGCTCACAGTCCGTCAATTTGATAAGTTCTGAACCCCAGCAAACGTTAAAATGGTGGCCACATCGCTTGACTAAGTCAGGTCACCAAAGTCTGAATAGAGTACCACCAAAGTTTGTATATAATATGAACCTTGTGAGGCGTCACTCTCACTGCTTCGTCCACCCAGGAGATCCCCGCCATCATTCAGAAACAAAAAGCCCTGACAAACACCAGCCCCGCTCCTGTGCCAGTGCTACGGGCTCACCATAGCCCGTGCTACTTGGAACTTGTTCCGAGTAGCTGAATCTATAACAACAACCCTGATAAAAAATTCCTAATATGAAAAGCACATACTCTCAATGTTCATAAATCATAGCCATGAACCAATCTTCTCTGTCCAACTGGATACGCAATTTGAGGACAGTTGCAATTGCTATGCTGCAACAGACACGAGAAAATCATCGAAGGATATTCATAGGTCATCCACACCCAGGGTGCTTAAAACCCCAGCAGAGAGAACAACAAAGCCATTAATTGTAGCAGGTAATCAGCCTCAACGCTGCCCCACAAGGGTTCCTTCCTGGTAATTCAAGGTACAAACCACACGACTTCAAAACCCAGAATATTTAAGAAAAAGTTCAATATTTATTAGCAATAAAAACAGAGACCAAAATGGCGGAATTACTCGTGAAACTATGTTTTAAATGCGTGTAATTAACAAATGACTCTAAAGGACTTGAGGCTAAACACACACACAACTTTAAGACCAGATTCGACAAAGAATTCGGACGTCAGAATATTCACACTATATGACAACAGGTTCAACAAGGCAAGCAGGCGGGGTACAAAGAGCTAGAACTCACTCCCCCGTGGTCACTGTTAGGTAAACACTCAAGCAATTAGTGCGAATTGGCGAATAATAGTTATGAGGTTCTGGTGGAATGGAGTCGTAATCTGTCTGGTCATTGCTCCCTGAAAAAGGGTCGAAGAAGGATATCACAGGTTTAACATTATTTGTGAATCACTACAACATACAGGATGAGTGTATTGAGTGGCATTATGTCTGCAGCTTTACTATAGCTAGCAGTTCATGACCCTAGCAGACAAAGAAGGTGGCCCAAGGGCCCTAATAGACAAAGAGGGGGAGGTTCCATGGCCCTAGTTGGCAAAGGACGGTTCATTAGCAAGGGCCTTAGCAAAGAGGGGAGGTCAAGGGCCTTAGCAGACAAAGAACGCGGTCCAGGAGGGTCCTAGCAGATAAACAGGCGGTCCAGGGCCATTAAGGCCAATTGTCGATGGAAGAAGTTGAAGTGATAATTAAAACACGACACCAAATGGAAAGAGAACGGCAGCCCCACTTACCAAAGCACCAGAGGCGCCAATGGAGCCAATTCTTGATTCAGACTGGTTGGTGTCTTCAGGGTCGCGCTGGGCCCAAGATATCGAGGCGTTATTCCAAGTGTTCACAACCCAGCAGGAGCTGCAGTTAGAGTCGAGGCCTGACTCACATTCACCAACAAGCGCACTGAATCTGTAGTTCATCGCGGAGCCTCGTAGCAAAGGGCTCAGCTTATATTATGATATATTTAGACCAGGTGTTCGAACTGGTTTGGTTATTCAGTTTGTGCCTGCTTAAATGTTCACTAGTAAATGCGGTTGAACAGTCGGCCACTAGCTCTTGAGCACGAGCGAGGCTTCACAGTGACACACCTACGAAGCTCATTGTTTTTTATGTAAACAAAATCAAACTGCTTCAAACATTCGAATCGTAAACACTGAATTTGCTTTACAAAGTTGATAAACTGCTCAGTATATTATCATACTGTAAATAATTTATACGTTCTTGTATTAAGTGAAAGTTCTAATAATTATCTAATAAATATAATGAACAATATTTTAGGTTATAAAGTTAATGGTTATTTGCATTCAGATGAAAAATAATTATATATGATTTATGTGGACAAATTACGAGACCTGCATAACTGTTGTGGAGGGCAGGTGGCACCGGCGCACCTGTGGACCCACTAGTAAAAATGTTGGCCAGGGTCTCCACTACTGTTGTTCACCACCCATACTCATTCCTGCACTCACTTATTTGTACCTGCAGGATCGGGCTCTAGTTCTTGGACCCCGCTTTTCTAGCCGTTGGTTGCCTAATGCAATGACTCCTGGACTATTTCTCTATCATACCTGCTTTTAAAGTTATAGAGTTAACCTCTACAATCTGTTCCTTTAGGTCATTCCATTTACTCACTGCCCTTACGCTAAAAGAATACTTTCCAACATCTCTATGACACATCTGAGTCTCAAGCTTCTATCTGTGCCCCTTGTTCTATTGTTACTCATTGTAAACATTTCCTCTATTTCCACCTTGTCAATCCCTCTAAGTATTTTATATATCTGTTTCATGTCCCCCCCCCTCTCCCTCCTCCTTTCTAAAGTGGTCACGTTTAGTTCTTTCAGTCTGTTTTCGTACCTCATCCCTCGCAGCTGTAAGACAGTCTCGTTGCAAACTTCTGCACCTTTATGAGCTTCCTTATACGTTTTTTTAAGATAGGGGTTCCACGATCCTGTGTACTCACCTATATGTGTCTGCAGGATCGAGCATTGACTCTTGGATCCCGTGTGTGTGTGTGTGTGTGTGTGTGTGTGTGTGTGTGTGTGTGTGTGTGTGTGTGTGTGTGTGTGTGTGTGTGTGTGTGTGTTTACTATTTGAATCTACAGACTCAAGCTATTAGCTCTTGGATCCCGCCTTTCTAACCCATCTATTTTTCGTCTATGCTATCTAGTATTATATATACATATATATGTGTGTGTGTGTGTGTGTGTGTGTGTGTGTGTGTGTGTGTGTGTGTAACACACACACGCACACACACACACAACTGGAAAAGGTTCAAAGGTTTGCCACCAGACTAGTACCCGAGCTGAGAGGTATGAGCTACGAGGAGAGACTACGGGAATTAAACCTCACTTCGTTGGAAGACAGAAGAGTTAGGGGGACATGATCACCATATTCAAGATTCTCAAGGGAATCGACAGGGTAGATAGACAGGCTATTTAACACAAGGGGCACACCTACTAGGGGACACAGGTGGAAACTGAGTGCCCAAATGAGCCACAGAGATATTAGAAAGAACTTTTTTAGTGTCAGAGTGATTGACAAATGGAATGCATTAGGAAGTGATGTGGTGGAGGCTGACTCCATACACAGTTTCAAGTGTAGATATGATAGAGCCCAATAGGCTCAGGAACCTGTACACCAGTTGATTGACGGTTGAGAAGCGGGACCAAAGAGCCAGAGCTCAACCCCCGCAAGCACAATTAGGTGAGTACACACACACACACACATCCACAGGAAGCAGCCCGTAGCAGCTGTCTAACTCCCAGGTACCTATTTACTGCTAGGTGAACAGAGGCATCCGAGTGACAGAAACTCTGCCCATTTGTTACTGCCTCCGCCGGGAATCGAACCCGGTCAATTAGGACTGGGCCTGGCTCGCTCCAGGGTGTGGGTGTGTTTTGTATGTTTATTATTTGTATTTACTATTTGTGCCTGCAGAATCGAGCTATTAGCTCTTGGACCCCGCCTTTCTAACCAATCTACTTTTACTCTTATGTCTAATTTCTGGCATCAATGCAATATTAATCACTTCTAATCAGTACATTTTTAAGGTTCTCTGTCGTCTTTTCGTCACTTTAGTTCTTGGGCAGTCCCTCCATAGAGAAGTGATCTTCGTCTGCAACCTTCTCATCACCTCATATTCTTGTCTCCTCATTACCTCACATTCTTGCCTCCTCTTCCACATATTCTCTCACTAGCCTGGTCACGTTCAAGCTCCTCTGCCTGGTCCCAAGTACATTTTGTTGATGCTCTGGTCATCTCTCCAACGGACCTTTACTGGTCTTAGGTGTCTGTGTTATCATGTTTACCCCTGCTGGGCACTGCTTGTCATGGCACCGCTCTCAGTAAGGACATTACTGCCCTTTTCACTCTTATCATCAGGTTTTTACCCCATAATTTTCCATCGAAACGTTTCTGAAAATTATTTTTCTGATAGTTCTTATGTATGCCTCCAGTTTTGTTCCAGGAGCATTATAGCTAGGCCACCCCTGGAGCCGTCCGCTCCAGGTCTCTCATTGGCTAGTGCACACGCTGTCTTCTCTGTTTATAGATTCGTCTTCAAAATATTTGTACCAGTACAGCATACGGGCTCACCATAGCCCGTGCTACTTGGAACTTCTTGTTCCAGGTAGCGAATCTTTAACAACAACAACATTGTACCAGTAAATGTGTATGTTGAAGGACTCGTTAATCTTCATCTGATGGGCAAAGGTGCTCATGTTTAAAGAGTTCAGAGGAGGAGGTAGGAGTGAAAGGTCACTACAGATGTGGCAACTTGGGCTTTGGATCAACATTTTCAGTCATCTCCCTCACGCCCACCATGCTAGCTAGCATCAATATTCTTGACGATCAATAAATTTTAATGACTCGGTATCAATTGCAGTGTCCTTGGTGATTGTACTAGCGGAATACTTAGTTCCCTGTGTACTTTATTTTGTCCGTGTTCAACCTCTTGGATCGGTCGGTTTACCGACAAGCTCGTCTCATGCGGGCTGGGGTTCGAACCCCGACCGTCTCAGGGGTTTGGCACCGTTGCATCTCTTCGTACTAATTTCCATCTCCTCCTCCTCCCCCCCCTCTCTCTCTCTCTCTGAAAACTATATAACGATATTTTTATTTTTAGGTATTTATTTTAGGTATTTAGGCATTTTTAGGTATTTAGGCATTTTTAGGTATATTTAGGTATTATTTTTAGGAATTTTTAGGTTTGCATATGAAGGGGAGTACAGTGTGTGTCAAGAACTAACTACGTGGTGCTAAAAATCCCCATCACACAGGATGATTAGTCATACAGGGCCATGGGATCAGTAGCCTGCACTGGCAAACTCTGGGTGCATTATGAGGATAGACTCATAATGCAAAACACAAAAGTGAATAAAGTAATTGCAAAGCTCCAGGTACCTCATGCCAACTGGTCTGAAAGGTCTAATAACTGGGCATTCAGTGATGTAGTGTGGGAGATCATGCCGGAGTTCCTGCTCACAGAGTTTGCACCTGGAGTGCTCAGGATTGGGAGATCCGTCACCTGCAGCCACCTGCCACAGGTAACGGTAACCCAACCCTGATCCTGTCAACCACTGTGTCGCACAGTCTGGTGGACATTTTGTGCTGCCCATAAACATAGGTTTCAGATCTGAACAAATCATAGCTTTTACAGCATTTTTTTTTTATTAATTCCTTAGGTACATCTGCATTAGTGCAGCTACCCTAGACTATATGAAGTGGAGTACAGTGTGTCAAAAAAGCTAACTAGTTGATGCTAGAAAATCCCCATCACACAGGATGGTTAGTCATACAGAGGCATGTGATAAGCAGTCTGCACTGGCAGATTCCGGATGCATTTGGAGGATATCATCAACACAAGATTGAATAAGGTAGCAGTGGTAATAAAGGTCCCCATCTCGCAGGATGGTTAGTCATACAGGGCCATATGTTTAGTAGCCTGCACTGGCAAATTTTGGGTACACTGTGAGGATATCTTCAAGAATACGAGAGTGAATAAAGTAATAGCAAAGCTCTTACAGGAGGTAGCATTGAAACATAGATAAGTCTACGGACAACACAACCAGTATTTCAGATATGACTATGATAATCGCACGGTTTTACCTGCAATTTCTTAACGTGTGGTACTGGTGCCGCCCTAACTGATCTACGACACTCCCATACAACACATGATTCATGTGTCAAAGTTGATTGAATTCACCCCCAAGTCTGTAGCCTCTAGCTTAGGACAAACACATTATTTATATTTTCTTTTTTTTTTCAGAGAAATTCCTGCGCGTGCCCTCAGCCTCTGGCTGGCCCACTAAATTTTCAGGTTAACATTTGAAGTAGATGTATTAGGCCTAAAACAATGTTTCTACAATATTTACAAGTAAGTTTATTGCAAGCGAGATATGTGAACATTGTGATATATAAACATATAAGTTTTTTAAATGGTAAATTAATCAAGACAATGCACTTGCACTATTGAAACTTTATTGTTAGTTATTTATATAATTCCATTTCCCAACTAACAGGAATGTTACTGCATGTTCACTATGATGGTTCTCTCACCATGTTCACCACAATGGTTCTCCCACCATGTTCACCACAATGGTTCTCTCACCATGTTCACCACAATGGTTCTCCCACCATGTTCACCACACTGGTTCTCTTGTGTGGTGCCTGATGCCTCCTTGGACCACGTTTCACCGCTGGGATATAGGCCCATGTGGTGCTCGGATTCCTCTTGGGCAGCGTGTCCCCAAACGGCTTCACAACACCTGCTCTGTCTCGCTCTGTCACGCCTGGATAAGTCCGGACATAACTTTAACCGGACTTAACACATAAAAGTGAACATATCATTATTATTCAACACAGAGCATTGCACAACAATTTGTGCAATGTTATAAAGCATTGATCATTTTGGCAAGGGCGCTGCAGGCAGCTGACAGAGGTGTGTGTGTTAATTTGGCAGAGAGATAAAATAGCAGAGGGGGAGGAGAGAGAGACCCGGGCACAGCCGGTTACCCTCCCCCATCTAAATTATGGAAAAGCATTAGGTGATTATAATCCAGATGAGTGAGAATAATTTGTTGTGAGTAATGTTTATTTAATTCAGTGTTGGCGCACCAAAGAGACAGTTGGCACACCTCAGAGACTGTGCCATACCTCAGAAACTGTTGGCGCACCTCAGTGACTGTTAGCACACCCCCGTTAACGCTGGCACACCCCTGCAATAAATGTTGCAGTGAGGAAGGTCACCCAGATTAGTTACGGACACTGAGTGGGCGAATGAGGAGCTGAACGGACTCTGGCTCTCACCAAAGTACCACACGAGACTGTCTTGTGGACGGTGGGCCTTGGAGACAGACCGTCAGCATCTGTAGTCCGTCCATACCCGTCACAGTCATTGTATCTGGACGGTTCTCAACAGAACGCTTCCAAATGACTGTCTGATGCCTGGCCCGAGGGATCTGCATGAAAGTATGCATGGAAATGTAGTATTGGAGAGTCGTGACCTGGATTCATCTTACCCTCTTTTATTGCAAAGATGTTGATTGTGCAGCTAACTTACTGAAGTGGTGTGGGAGGTTGGCATGTGGATATTGCCGGTAAGATGGTCAATACTCTTGACTTGCCAAGTTCGTAAGCTGATGCACAGTACTCTGCTCCCTAAGGTAAGCAGGCCAGTTAAGGAGCCACAAAATCTGCCTGGTGGAGAGTCCGGCTGTGTCGGTGTGGAGCCATACGGGGCGCCCCCGGTTCCCAAACCAGGGGCCAGATTCATGAAGCAGTTACGCAAGCACTTACGAACCTGCACCTCTTTTCTCAATCTTTGGCGGCTTTGTTTACAATTATTAAACAGTTAATGAGCTCCAAAGCACCAGGAGGCTGTTTATAACAATAACAACAGTTGATTGGCAAGTTTTCATGCCTGTAAACTGTTTAATAAATGTAACCAAAGCCGTCAAAGATTGAGGAAAGATGTACACGTTCGTAAGTACTTGCGTAACTGCTTCGTGAATCTGGGTCCAGATACATCAACCTCATGGTTTGTTTACGTTAAGGAGCCACATCACCTCATCATGCCTCAAGATATTATTTAAGACTGCATGTCTGTTTTCAGCACTGAAAACGGAAAAATGACAGCTTCCTTCGTTGTAAAATTTTCATTTCTTCCAATCTCTCTCAGGTAGTCTTGTTGCAGACCTACTCGCCGCTAATTGATTTACCATTGCAACCTCTCCCTGTTTCTTAACAAACCCCCATTGGCCTACCAAAAATTGGATGAAAGCTTGATATCTTGATATAGTGATATCTTGAGGGTTATCTTGAGATGATTTCGGGGCTTAGCGTCCTCGCGGGCCGGTCCTCGACCAGGCCTCCTTTTTGTTGCACACACCCCCAGGAAGCAGCCCGTAGCAGCTGTCTAACTCCCAAGTACCTATTTACTGCTAGGTGAACAGGAGCATAAGGGTGAAAGAAACTCTGCTAATTTGTTTCCGCCTCCACCGGGGATCGAACCCGGAACCTCAGGACTACGAATCCGAAACGCTGTCCACTCAGCTGTCAAGCCCCACGGTGTCAGGCTCAGGTGTCGGGCCTAGGCAGAACCCATTCCTTCCCTAGGTGACCAATCTCCTAATCCTGAGCACTCCACATGTAAACTCTCTGGACAAGCACTGGGTCACAATCTCACACCACATTACTCAATCTCCAGTCATTAGACTCTTCACGATTTCTAATGACTTTATCCACTCTGGAGATCTTGAAGGTAGTCATAATGCCTCTAGGACTTGTGTCATTGGAGGCTTCTGGTCACATGTCTGGGTGAGTGTCCTTCCTGTGAGATGGGAACCGTGTGTGACACAGCTGGCTCTCAACACGTGTAACTCTGTCATGTTTACATCTTAGGCTATACGAAATGAGACAGTTCAGCCCACGATGGTTACCTAGTGGTCAGCGGGCTGTCCTCAGGGAATGCCTTCCCCTCTCTCACTCCCACTTTGTCATTCCCTCTCTCACTCCCACTTTGTCATTCCCTCTCTCACTCCCACTTTGTCATTCCCTCTCTCACTTCCACTTTGTCATTCCCTCTCTCACTCCCACTTTGTCATTCCCTCTCTCACTCCCACTTTGTCATTTCCTCTCTCACTCCCACTTTGTCATTCCCTCTCTCACTCCTACTTTGTCATTCCCTCTCTCACTCCCACTTTGTCATTCCCTCTCTCACTCCCACTTTGTCATTCCCTCTCTCACTCCCACTTTGCCTTTCCCTCTGATCTTCATGTAACATTGTTTCCCTACACTTCATTTCTTTCTCACCTTTCTTTTCCTCATTGTCTCTCTACCTTCCTCTTTCTGTAGTCCCTCTCTCGTCAAAACGCTTCTTCCCTCCCATTCTCTCCCTTCCCTCTTCCAGTCCCCCCTCCCTCCCTCCCGTCCCATCCTACAAGAGCCTCTCTGGGGCTACCAGTTGCCTTGGCTCTACAGCAGCGCCACACCAAGAGCGACTCTTAGCAATAAAACCAATACATTGACAGTCTTAAAGAGGCCATCCCACATCGGCGTTGCCACAAGTACAGCCCTGTATTCTCCCTCCTAGGATACCAATTTTGAGATGATTGATTTATCTTGAGATACAGAGCTACACAGTACCATCTTGAGGTTATCTTAAGATGATTTCGGGGTTTTAGTGTCCCCGCGGCCCGGTCCTCGACCAGGCCTCCACCCCCAGGAAGCAGCCCGTGACAGCTGACTAACACCACTCAGGTACCTATTTTACTGCTAGGTAACAGGGGCATAGGGTGAAAGAAACTCTGCCCATTGTTTCTCGCCGGCGCCCGGGATCAAACCCGGGACCACAGGAACACAAGTCCAGTGCGCTGTCCGCTCGGCCGACCGGCTCTCCGACCAAGAGTTATAATTCGCCACAAATGGTCAGGAGTTCCAAGGTCAGCTAAACTAATGGTAATCTTAGTTTCTTGTGGAACGAGGATGAAAATAGTTCAGTGTTGATAATATCAACACTGAACGCTCGCGCGCTCAACACAGCGAGTTGCATGGAGCGTAAACGTTGCATTGTTGCATAAACAAATGGGCAGAGTTTCTTTCAAAATTCACTTAGCAGTAAATAGGTACTTGGGAAGTTAGACAGCTGCTTCGGGCTGCGTCCTGGGGATGTGTGTGTGTGACAGAGAGAAATATATATAATAGCCGTAATAGAACAAAAATTAGCTAGAAACGCGGGGTCCAAGAGCTAATACATCGATTCCAGGAACAAATAGTACATACCCACACAAAGGCAACACTTCATTTTAAGACTGTTAAATTTACGACCAAAAAATCAAACCTAAACTATAGTTTTTTTTTTGTTTTTTTGTTTTTTTCTACCACAGACGTGGCCACACATTTACAATGCTAACCAGCATATATACATTTTCTTCTGTCCTCCATGCACAGGGTTAGAGATGTGTTAAACATATAGTTCAAGGGTAATGCTAAGCTAACCTACATACGTAAATACATAGATACACAGATTTACGTATGCCCTACATAAAGTGTTCGATGTGTCTTTTACATAGTGTCATTAATGTGCATTTACAAAGGTGAAATGTAATTCTGATCAGCTTCCATATATACTTTATACTCATACATATACACACAAAGCTGTTCCAATACTCTGCTTGCTGAATCTATAATAGAAAACAGAATCTAATTTTATCATATATATATATATATATATATATATATATATATATATATATATATAATATATATATATATATATATATATATATATATATATATATATCTATATATATATATATATATATATATATATATTACCATTATGGAATCCGAGGTCATGCACTGGACTATATCCAATCCTATCTCAGTGATAGACACAATGTGTAGCCATCAATAATATAACCTCTCCCACTCTACCATAACCGTTGGAGTGCCACAGGCAGCATCTTGGGAACTCTCTCCTATTTCTTATATACATCAATGATCTGCCTAATGTCTCTAACATTCTGAAACCTATTTTGTTTGCTGATGATACTACCCTCATCTACTCTAACCCTAACCCACATACACTAAATGATGTTAATAATGAACTAAAAAAAGTCCACTTATGGATGTCAACCAACAAACTAACACTTAACATAGAAAAGACCTACTACATCTTATTATGAAGCAAATCTACAATGCAATTCAGCTTCAGATAGATAATTTAAACATTAGCAATAAAAATGATGGAAAGTTTCTTGCCTATTCCTAGACAAGAGACTCAACTTCAGCACCCACATACAACACATAACTAAGAGTCTCTAAAACAGTTGGGATACTCTCCAAAATCAGATATTATGTACCTAACTCTGCTCTCATCTCTCTATATTATGCACTAATCTATCCCTATCTTAATTATGGTATCTGTGCATGGGGTTCAACCACTGCAAACCACCTCAAGTCCATCATCACCCAGCAAAAATCTGCTATCAGAATAATAACAAATTCTGCTTTCAGACAACACTCAGCCCCCTTGTTTAACTCCCTTAACATGCTAAACATAATCTCACTCCACAAATTTTCTTGTCTCAATTACGTTTACAAAACCCTGTTCTTAAACGCAAATCCTGCTCTGAAACTCTCCCTGGACAGATGTAATATGACCCATTATCACCACACCAGAAATAAATATCTCTTTGATATCCCCAGAGTCAAATTTAATCTGTGTAAACACTCTATGCAAATAAAGGGACCCAGTCTATGGAACTCACTCCCTAATAATTGAAAAGCTGTCCAACTTTTGCGTCATTCAAAAACAAAACTAAAAGGTACCTAATCTCATCTGCATAGTTTTTTTTACCCTTGTTGCTTTAAAATTGCACTGTATCTATTGCTACCCATCTCCTTATTTTATGTACCCACTCCGAACATGTTTACCATTGTGATCATTGCTGTCTTCTTATATGTGCTATCAATCTGCTGTACGGTGTCTGTTAATCTTGTTTAAATTACCAATCAAGTTGTCAATGCAATCAATCAGAGCTTTAATATACCAATGTGCTTTAATATACTTACTAATCTCTCTCATCTCATTTTTTTTCTTGCAATGTATCTGTTATCATTTATTAATTCTGCTAGAATTTACCTACTTAAAATTATCTGTTAGATTAAGGACCTGCCCGAAACGCTGCGCGTACTAGTGGCTTTACAAGATTGTAAATACTATGCTATGTATTCTCTCTAACCCAATGTACCTTCTTGTAGATAAATAAATAAATAAATAAATAAATAAAATATATATATATATATATATATATATATATATATATATATATATATATAACTGAAAACTCACACCCCAGAAGTGACTCGAACCCACACTGCCAGAAGCACTCTGCAACTGATGTACAGGATCCCTTAACCACTCGACCATCACGACCGGACAAAAGAGGATGGTAGCCGAGGCAAATTCCCCATCCTCCCGCGGCACACTGATGGTAATCTTGGGCATAGTATTTTATCAAATCACCTCATTCTTTGGGGCACACGTGAGAACACAAATGCGAAGAAGCCTGAACGGTCTCCAGATTTGATAAACTACCATGACCAAGATTACCATCAGCGTGCCGGCAGGAGGATGGGGAATTAGCCTCGGCTACCATCCTCTTTTGTCCGGTCGTGATGGTCGATTGGTTAAGAGATCCTGTACATCAGTTGCAGAGTGCTTCTGGCAGTATGGGTTCGAGTCACTTCTGGGGTGTGAGTTTTCAGTTGCATATATGCCTGGAGACCGTTCAGGCTTGTTCTCATATATATATTTATATATATATATATATATATATATATATATTATATAATATATATATATATATATATATATATATACTTCTATACTTCTATAGTATATTTAGAAGTATATTATATACTTCTAAAGCTTACTGCTTATCTCTGTGACATGTAGACAACAGTTGCCTCACCTCTCGTAACTAAATACAGCCAGTCATGCGTGTAAAGTATTAATAAAGATAATAACAATAAGGTTAATACTTTTTTATCAACGGTTTTGTGTGTGTGGGGGGGGGGTGGACTGTAGCAACAGAAGATGCAGTACTGGTCCCTAGCATTAGCAACTCATATAATGCACTTATGGACATGAAACAAACTTTTGATACACTCTAACGTACGGAAATCAGTTCTAGAACGGGGGGAGAGTGGTACAGGGGTTAGTAAGCTTAGATACTAGTATAGAACGCGAGCTTCAGTAACTAGCGGAGCATAGCAAGGTAACTCTCTTGTTCACCACAGGTCTGGATAATATATAACTCTTACCTATAGTGTTCACCACAGGTCTGGATAATATATATATCGAGCAAACCAATTGGAGCAATGAGGTGACTCGACCCAGCTATCAGGATACTCCGAGCCGCGCACCTTACCCCTGAACCACGACGCGTATACGTTATACAATCTGGGATTCCACTCAATCCACAAGAAGTCTGGAGACGTTTACGGAAACCAGTCCAGTCGCCCACGCCCTCTGGAAACGTAGTTCATCATCCGGGATAAGTCAAGTCTGAGTAGCCGGATTAAAAACAGGGAATTTTCCTAATTAACGAAACGTATAGTAATAACAGTTACACTAACGGCTAACGTTACCTGGAGTTCCCTGATGATAAATGTGGCAACGGACCTTCCTCTGCCTGAATAACAAACCACAGCTCCTTCAGCCATCATTAGGAAGGAAGTCACAATTCTTGCACCGAAGGTCACCTCTCCCTCCTCCATATAACGTGGCTCTCCAGTTCTTTGTGTGTGTGGACCGGTTTATATCCTCAAGCTCTCTCTCTCTCTGCAAGTTGTTCCACCAACAGTACTGATTGTTTCCAGCGTAGGTGAGACATATATGAATGAGCTTGGGTGGATATAATACCAGTAGCCAATAGGAGGTGCATTGTATGGTACAATAGGCCTTCTGCAGTTTATATTATTCTCATGTTCTAATGTACTGATATTTAGCATATAACAAGGACCTTAGACCACATACTCCTCCCTAGAAAGACAATGATTAAGACGTAATATAATTCGAGTAGACAAATGGCTGATAGGGTATAACAGTTGAGCTATTTATGTGTAAAAACGCAAAATAGAACACGAAACAATGTATATAATTTGGGCGAACTTAGATTAATTAAAAGCCCTGGGTAAATATTGGTTACA
Source organism: Procambarus virginalis (assembly GCA_020271785.1). NCBI lineage: Eukaryota > Metazoa > Arthropoda > Malacostraca > Decapoda > Cambaridae > Procambarus > Procambarus virginalis. The sequence continues at coordinate 20,470,509 of WNGS01164437.1, forward strand.
AAAATTGGCGTCGATTTAGGGAGAAAATTACGGGATTACTGGAGTGTTAGAGGTTGTTAGCCCCTGTTTGCCTCCCTCGCTCCTCCTTCTCTTCCTACCTACCCCTCTTCTACCCCTCTTCCTTGGTCCTTCTTATCTACCCGCCTTCGAGCTCCTCCATACAGGTTTGAACTAGTAGCTAATTTAAATACCCTGTGACTCGTTTATATGACTGACCATGTGACCAGTCCGCCAAATGATTCTCCAATCCCTTCCAAGTGCTATATAGTCGTAATGGCTTGGCGCTTTACCCTGATAATTACTTGGAGTAGCACTCGGCGGAAGGTAAAGGCTTTCCGCTAGACACAAAAAGCATATTTAAATACGTGTAACCACACAATCTCTAACACATTAACACGAGGGTAGTTAACAGGTGGAATGCACTAGGCAGTGATGTGGTGGAGGCTGACTCCATACACATTTTCAAATGTAGATTTGATAGAGCCCAGTAGGCTCAGGAATCTGTACACCAGTTGATTGACAGTTGAGAGGCGGGACCAAAGAGCCAGAGCTCAACCCCGCAAGTACAACTAGGTGAAATATAATATCCTGGAGTAAAATGACTCCTTAAACTACAGAATTACCATGAACTCATACACAGTAATAATCAGAAACTTTTGTGTTTTGTTTTTTGAAAGTTTTGATCAGAAAGTGATATATATAATAAGTAAATAATTGACAAATTAAACATTTTATATATTCAAGCCGTGGAGTTCATGTACCCAGCCACTTGGGCTGGACGGTTCTCGCTTCATGCAGGTCGGCGTTCAATCCCTGACCGTCAAGTGGTTGGACACCATTCTTTCCCCGTCCCATCCCAGATCCTTATCCTGACCCCTTCCAAGTGCTATACAGTCATGATGGCTTGGCGCTTCCCCTGATGGTGCCCTTCCCGTTGTCGGGGACAGGAAGCCTGTACGTAGTCTATCGACGTCCCTCCTAGGCACTACTGACCTTCCCCAGATGCAACCCACAACAGCTAGCTAACTCCCAGGCATCTATTTACTACTAGGTCAACAGAGGCATCAAATGACACATGAACCATACTTATCGATTTCTATCCTCAATGGGGGGGATCGACCCCGGATCCCCGATTGTGAATTGTGGACGCAGACCACTGTACCACGGCACTGACGCACGAGCCAACGCGTCCTTGACAGAAGTGTCGTTTCTACAGAGACCAACAGTGGTCGTTGAGGGCGGTCATGAAGGCCAAAGTTCCCCAAGGCTTCTCCCCCTTCTAGTGCTCTTACGTGTTCAGGTGGGCTACATAATACCTTCACGTGACGCCCATTCAAAGGAGCAGCCAAGAGCTGCTATTCTATTCCATATTCATCCTCTGGTTGATTTTCGCAGCTGGG
>WNGS01164437.1:20478206-20491811 GCA_020271785.1 Procambarus virginalis
ATAATCTAAATCTCAAGAACGTTGTACAGAGTTGTTGTGTCGCAATCTAAAGAACGATACTTAGGGGAGGAACGACTTTAGATTAGATGATTGGTATGGTTTGTGTTTAAAAAGAAATACACCGTAGCCCCCTAAAACAAGTTGTATATGCTCTACCTAAAAGCTTGGAGATTTAGTGAAACATTTGATATTGGAATAAAAGTTTGTCACTCGAAGAATGTACGTGGATAAGTCAAATTCAGTTATCGTGGGTTATTGCTGTTCTGCACAATATTGTACAATGAGTCTATCCTCAACGTAGACAAAAATTCAATTGACAGCTTTGGCTTAAAATATTACACTAAGCAGTCATATTGGGCTGACTAGAAGACGGGTATAGTTTCCTGTAGGTAGGCAGTTAATCACCTGCAACCCGTGGTACACTGGGTTGGGCATCATTCATTCCCACCTACATCATATAATTGTTAAGTGAGGAGAAGTAAAGTTGTGTTTATGCTGGAGTTCAGATCTTAGTTGTGAAATATGCCTCAGTAGTAGTGTGTTATGCATACGGGACCCGATGATAACATGTCAATTTCCTTTGGATTAAAAGTAAAAAAGAAAGGAGCTTTAGAACTCACGATATCATACCAAAGCCCACCCAATTTGGATAGAAGGAATTTAGGATGGATACTCGTGGGGGGTATCATGACGGGCAGTGGTGCAAGTACTCAGGTATGTATAGTAATATGCACTAAGGCTGTAGGCGAATGGGGTGCGGGGGAAAGAGCATTTTTTGAGAAAAGACGGGTTATCTAGGTTTGAGATGGTGATGTATAGCGATCGGTAATTCAGGAAAATGGGTGCTCTAGGTTTCTTATATATGGGTACAACCTACAGAAAAGGCGTCTACATTATTACCTGTCCTAAAAGGATACACTTTCTCCTGTCTACATGTTTGTGTATAAAATTCATAACAAAACACAGTCAATTTAAATTCACAGGCACATAGTTCATATCATTCTCAACATGTTTATTAAAGCTCGCTCATCTCCTTAATTACTATCTATCAGTCCTATATTATAAAAAAAATAAATGACGCAAAAGGCGACTTTCCCATGTTGCAGGACTGTGGTCGAGTCAATACTGTGCAACAAAATTCTATAATTTTTTCTCCTGAGTGGTTTGTATATATTCAGTCGATCTCTTCCTGTAAGCATTACACCTGTCGCGAATATTCAACATAAAGCTGTATGCCTTTCTGTACGCACTCCGACTAGGAGCGGAAGTCCGTACTTCAGTGCTCCTTCACGCAGGGACCCTATGAACTACTAGTCCCATCTGATTCACTAAATCTCCGACAGATGAACTTTCTCGTAGGCCCTATCCTCAGACCACATTCACCATGATAGACTCTATGCTTCCGGTAGACCTACACTCATTTTTCCTCAGGATCTAGGCCATGTGTTCAAGCTTGCACGGTCTTCTCTTATGACATCAGAGGAGAAGTTACTGTTCACCTGGACATTGGGTGCAGAGCTATAGTGCTTACGATACCAGGTGTTTATATTGTGTTCCGTATGACGTGTACCTTACCCTCGACGAGTCCTCTATCGATGCTATTTAGTGTAGCTTTTCTCTATTTCGAGTTCCCTAGGTGAGCCAAACCGCTGCTGCGACGCTCACAAATTGCGTTCCCTTACGTTAGCGCGAGCTTGCACGTGTATACACCCTGTATAGCATTCTACCTAGTCTACCTGTAGTCTTACCGTCATGAGAAATACCTGCATCTGACATCAGGCCACTAGGTCTGGAGGGAAGAGTCTATTAATTACCTAAGGCTAGTAAAACAGTAATCATAAAGGAGTAAGTTGCTGTTAACAAATAGGAGAACAAGCACAAATTTGTTGTCATAATCGAATATGTAGGTACATGATGTCGAAAGAGTAAGATAATTAACTAGAGTTTATAGATAAATATTGTTTTTAGAGAACACATGACTATAATCGTGATTCACTTTATTATAAACTTATCTCTATCACTTCGGCATGTGTCTACTCTCTCGGAGGGTATACAGAGTTCAGGAGCTATGAGGTAAAAAAAATAAGCAGAACAAGGACAATGGGGGGGAAAAGTCTACTCAACAGTAACATCAATGAATTATACGAATCCCTTCCAGTGCTATATAGTTGTAATCGCTTAAGAATGAAAGATTCAATTCCATTTCAGTCCATAACCCACATTGAAAATGAAAAAAGTATCATCATTCTAAAATGTTATAAGTATGAAATACTAATGAAAGGTTTATTAAATTATTGTTGATAGCTGGGTTTAATTGATATTGTTTCATCGTATTAGGGCGTCAACTGCTGCCCGCTGTCACTCGAACAGACTACATAATCGGTTAAAACACGTGCGTAATGCTGCACAAAGACATTCCAAATCATATTGATAACATGGTAGTCGTTTAGGTAACGACGAAACACACAAAGGGGATCGTATGACAGTTGGCTTCGCCCTCAACTCACACTCTGGGATCCCCGGTTCGATTTCCGGACGAGACAGAAATGATTTAACAAATTTCCTTTTCATCACCCAATGCCGCGTTATTCACTTAGCAATAAATAGGTTCGAGGGAGTTAAGTACTACTTTTGAGTTGGCATCACTGAGCGTCTGTCCAATAGTTCCGCCCCTGGGTTCGCCCTGAATGTAACCTAAAGCATATTTATATATATTATATATAGGATATATATATGTATTATAATTTATATATATATATGATACTATAATATATATATCTCTCTATATATCTTATATATATATTATATATATATTTATCTATATATACTACATAATATACACACCACACATACACACACACATACCACACACAACACCCACACAACACACACACACACACACACCACACACCACACACACACACAGGGCCTCGTAGCCTGGTGGATAGCGCGCAGGACTCGTAATTCTGTGGCGCGTTTCGATTCCCGCACGAGGCAGAAACAAATGGACAAAGTTTCTTTCACCCTGAATGCCCCTGTTACCTAGCAGTAAATAGGTACCTGGGAGCTAGTCAGCTGTCATGGGCTGCTTCCTGGTGTGTGTGTGTGTGTGTGTGTGTGTGTGTGTGTGTGTGTGTGTATGTTGTGTGTGTGTGTGTGTGTGGGAAAGTAGTTAGAAAACAGTTGATTGACAGTTGAGAGGCGGGCGAAAGAGCAGAGCTCAACCCCCGCAAACACAACTAGGTGAATACAACTAGGTGAATACACACACGAAACAATGGACATAAATTGATTTTTTTTAAATCCAGGAAAGACCAGGGTAAATATGGTTTGGAAATTTTGTAGTCGATTTATGGAACCAATTACCGGGTAACACAATAGTCGTGGGGTTCCTAGATTGTTTCAAGTGTAGGTTAGACATACGAATGAGTGAGTTTGGGTGGATATAAATAGGAGCTGACAAGCTTGGGCCAAGAGGTCATCTGCGGCCTCCTGTAACTCAATGTTCTTATGCTAACACAAACAGCCTACAGTCAATTGAGCTCGCAAGCAATGTCTCGTTTTCCCGATTAATGACAAATATATGAAGAAAACAGTTTCTCTTGGCTAATATCCACTAAAATAATAAGCTTATATACACACGTTTGCTTCCAGGTAACATTATCAATGTCATTTTTATTTGCTATTTTTTGTACCTCTGACTGACTGGCAGAAATTAGTGTTAGAAGCGCAGTTATAATCATTAACTTTTAATTAAAATTGCTGGTTAAATTTCAAGATGCTAAATAGTGAGACTTGCGTCATACAGCACTTAAAGTGCATCATTCAACACCCATGTTGCAACGACCATCATCTCCTGAGCAGCATTCAGCCCCCAGGGTGCGGCATTCAGCACCCAGGGAACAATATTCAGAGCCTAGAGTGCAACATTCATCACCCAGAGTGCAAAATTCATCACCCAGAGTGCAAAATTCATCACCCAGAGTGCAACATTCATCACCCAGAGTGCAACATTCATCACCCAGAGTGCATCATCATAAATCTCCTAGGTACTATCGATACATCAATTCTCATTATACACTTTCAAAATTATATAGTTTTCATTCAATTCAAAATATGAACTTCTAACACCTATGGTTTTAAAACCATTTCCGAGCGTATGTTCCTATTTTGTTTTATTTAAAAACAAACTATTTCATAATTACCGTGATGTTTACATCGCGTGTGCCATCCAAAATATACACGTACACCTTAAATCTTGGAGAGACTATCACCCAACCACTTAGACTGGTCGGTAAAGCAACGGCTTCGCTTCTTACATGTCTACGTTCGATCCCCGATGGTGCAAGTAGCGAGGCAGCGTTCCTTCCCTCAGTCCTATCCCAGCTCCTTGTCCTCATAGTCCTTCGAGATTCATTATTTAGTGTTGCGAAGCGTTTGTGAGGGCGTTGCTGAAGCTCTTCCAGTAGTTGGGTGTTTGCGTTGATGTGCTGAAGTTCTGGCAGTAATTTGGGATGAAAAACTCGTCTGGAAAGTCGAGTGCCACAGGAACCTGCATATCTTGAGCCTCTGGTGCTTCGGAGCTCATTAACTGTTTAATAATTGTAAACAAAGTCGCCAAAGGTTGAGAAAAGATGTACAGGTTAGTAAGTGCTTGCATAACTGCTTCGTGAATCTGGCCCAAGTTGTTGTTGTTGTTGTTAAAGATTACGGGCTCACCATAGCACGGACTATGGTGAGCCCGTAACTTGATGGCCCAAGATTAATAGAATAGGAATAAAAATTCGCGTTAAGGACAGAATAAACAAAACAAAATCAGCCTTAGGAAAACTAAGATTCCGCAGCTTTAGCACCAACATCAAGTCACATTGTTGTTTGTTGTTTAAGATTCGCTACTTGGAACAAAAAAGTTCCAAGTAGCACGGGCTATGGTGAGCCCGTAGTGGACTTACCTGACATAGGAGCGGGGCTGTATCCAGCCACACTTATATAAGGTGCTATATAGTCGGGCCACATCTAGAATATCCTCCCATACACACCTTAAAGAAAACTAACATGCAAAACACTACAAGCAGTGCAAAACAAGGAGCCAAGAGGGGCAAGACCCCGTGCAACATATGATCAGGCAATCCAGGAGCTCCATGAACTGGTGAACACCCAGCCGCTAAACACCAGACTACAGCACCAACCCACCAGGCTGTGGCGCACCATTGTGCTCTTACGAGACCCAGTGTTAGACACGACGTGTAGAGGCCAGAGGTGAGGTTCTGGTGAGGAAGGTGTGTAGAGGCCAGAGGTGAGGTTCTGGTGAGGAAGGTGTGTAGAGGCCGAGGTGAGGTTCTGGTGAGGAAGGCGTGTAGAGGCCAGAGGTGAGGTTCTGGTGAGGAAGGTGTGTAGAGGCCAGAGGTGAGGTTCTGGTGAGGAAGCGTATAGAGGCCAGAGGTGAGGCTCTGGTGAGGAAGGTGTGTAGAGGCCAGAGGTGAGGTACTGATGAGGAGGTGTGTAGAGGCCAGAGGTGAGGTTCTGTGAGGAAGGTGTGTAGAGGCCAGAGGTGAGGTTCGGCGAGGAAGGTGTGTAGAGGCCAGAGGTGAGGTTCTGGTGAGGAAGGTGTGTAGAGGCCAGAGGTGAGGTTCTGGTGAGGAAGGCGTGTAGAGGCCAGAGGTGAGGTTCTGGTGAGGAAGGTGTGTAGAGGCCAGAGGTGAGGTTCTGGTGAGGAAGGCGTATAGAGGCCAGAGGTGAGGCTCTGGTGAGGAAGGTGTGTAGAGGCCAGAGGTGAGGTACTGATGAGGAAGGTGTGTAGAGGCCAGAGGTGAGGTTCTGTTGAGGAAGGTGTGTAGAGGCCAGAGGTGAGGTTCTGTGAGGAAGGTGTGTAGAGGCCAGAGGTGAGGTTCTGGTGAGGAAGGCGTGTAGAGGCCAGAGGTGAGTTCTCATGAGGAAGACGTGTAGAGGCAGAGGTGAGGTTCTCATGGGAAGGCGTGTAGAGGCCAGAGGTGAGGTTCTCATGAGGAAGACTGTAGAGGCCAGAGGTGAGGTTCTCATGAGGAAGACGTGTGTAGAGGCCAGAGGTGAGGTTCTCATGAGGAAGACGTGTAGAGGCCAGAGGTGAGGTTCTCATGAGGAAGACGTGTAGAGGCCAGAGGTGAGGTTCTCATGAGGAAGACGTGTAGAGGCCAGAGGTGAGGTTCTCATGAGGAAGACGTGTAGAGGCCAGAGGTGAGTTCTCATAGGAAGACGTGTAGAGGCCGAGGGTGAGGTTCTCATGAGGAAGGCGTGTAGAGGCCAGAGGTGAGGTTCTCATGAGGAAGACGTGTAGAGGCCAGAGGTGAGGTTCTCATGAGGAAGACGTGTAGAGGCCAGAGGTGAGGTTCTCATGAGGAAGACGTGTAGAGGCCAGAGGTGAGGTTCTCATGAGGAAGACGTGTAGAGGCCAGAGGTGAGGTTCTCATGAGGAAGACGTGTAGAGGCCAGAGGTGAGGTTCTCATGAGGAAGACGTGTAGAGGCCAGAGGTGAGGTTCTCATGAGGAAGACGTGTAGAGGCCAGAGGTGAGGGCCTTGCCACCTGGTGAAGTATATTAATGACGTGTCTGGAGGATGGATAGTGAAGGTGAGAGCAGGTCAACCTCACACCCACACTGTACACCTCTATACGTTACACACACACACATATTTATACATATACGGGTACCACCTTTGATGCACTTGTAGGGGACCCAAAGTCTCGGGGAAGAGAATTAATGGCATTAAGAGAAGACCTTGAAGATTCTCCCTGAACACTGTTGGGAATTTTCTCCTACCACCCCTACTTTCACTACTATATTTTATGTATTATGATTTAGTTATTTTATTACATTGTGTTACAGCCTTCAGAATACTCAGCCATTAGATGACAACCAAATAATTCATTATATGGTACACTAATGGATCGAGTGGTGGGAAGATGGGACACCACGAGTCGAGTTCTCATTCTGTAACTACACTTCGGTAACTACTTTGGCAATAAAGCATGGCCTCATTTGTCAGACGTCACAGGGAAAGACTGGTGGACATGAAGCCGCCAGTGACACCAAGAGAAGTTTGGCTACAGCCAAATGTCCAGCACAAAAGGAACCTCAAATTTGCAGACCTGACAACAGCCACAAACGCCCAGATGGAGTCACCCTACAGCCATGGAGGGATGGTCAACAGGTTATGTGTGACAACATGTGTTCATCTACACTAGGTAATACCTATCTACGGTACAGTGGGGCTACCACCTTCAGCCAGGCCCAGAAAACCAACAAGTACAGAGACACAAGAAGGTGAAGGGACGACGACGTTTCGGTCCGTCCTGGACCATTCTCAAGTCGATTGTGTGGACCTCAAGTCTCACACAATCGACTTGAGAATGGTCCAGGACGGATCGAAACGTCGTCGTCCCTTCACATTCTAGTATGTGGTCTGGTCAACATACTTCATCCACGTTATTGTGCCTCAACGCCTGCACAAGTACAGGGACTTGGGGCAGTGATACAGTTTCGTACCGACAGGATCTGAGACTCCCCCTGAGCGCCTCGGGTAAATGTGCACTATAACGTTTCTGAAGAAGGCGGGGAAGGAACTCATTAGGCAAACCAGACACCCTGGAGCACCCAGTTTCCTGTTGCAGCACTTGAGCCGTCGTGATTGGGAGGAGAAACGCCTGCTGAATCCGGGGCACGAACTCTACCCTCGAGCAGTGACTGTCATGAATGTATTTTATGAGCTGAAACAATATTAAAAAATAATAAATCTAAATGCATACAACACAAATTAATATGGATGTTAAGCAAATAAATTACTAAACAGATGCTTAGGGAGAATTTACAAGGTTTTTTCTGAATGACTTAATTTCTTCCAGGCAATGGGCCCCCCCCACAATTGTACCAGTGGTGGCGCCCCTAAACACACACACACACACACCCACACACACACACACACACACACACACACACACACACACACACACACTATTTATCTATCCATTTATTTACAGGCGACGGAGACAGACAATCAAGGACACGCATGAAGAAGCACCGTTCACCACTCCACTGGCACTCCCCTCAGTGTCAAGGTGACAGTGCCACCCTACTGCCATCCCCTCCACTACACCCACCGACCCCACAACACCCCCACCGACCCTCCACAACACCCCACATAACACCAGCCACATAACACACTAGGCCACACCACAGAACAATGACTCTCACTACCCCTCTCCTCCTCCTCCTCCTCCTCGCGGACATTATAACCAAACGCGCAATTCTCTCCAAGGTTAAAGAAAATTGCAAATAATAAACACGCCAATTTTCCCCTTCCGTTCCTCACCGGCCGACAGAAAGTGAAGGTTTTTACCTCAGGTTACGGTTAATGCAACATTCAGCGGCGCCTCGAGCGGCAGTGAGAGTACCTTCATGTTTACCAGGGCTTGAGGGATGAGCTCCAGTTCTTGGAGCCCGATTTTTAGTTGTGAGCTGATAGGTAATGTGCGTTTTTTTTTAAGGGGAGGGGGTGGCCTGAGCCTCGAGAATGCTACTGAAGCTACTACATATCAGCTGGCCAATATCGCAATTGCGAATTCTGTATACGAAAAAGTTCTGAGAGTCTTGATTACTAGGGAACTTTAGCAAAAAAAAAAAAGATATATATATATATATATATATATATATATATATATATATATATATATATATATATATATATATATATATTAATGTCAAATAGAATACTCGATTTTATTTCAAGAATCGTTAGGAACAAGACATCTAATGTTGTTTTGTAGCTGTATTTTTCTCTTGTTAGGTCCCATTTAGATTATGTAGTTCAGTTTTCTTCATTGTACTATAGAAAGGACCCATTGACCGTGTTCAAAGATAATTCCTAGGAAATAGAAATCTTCCTTGTGAAGAGAGCTCAAGGAAATGTAACATGTCTTATTCATATTATCTTGTATTATCTTCGTCTTATCTTGTAACACGAAGAGTGGGACATGACGGAAGTGTATAATTGGATAAAAGGGAATAAAAGGGGGGATAAGGTGTTAAATAAATCAACGCAGAATAGAACATGAAACAAAGAGAACACATTGCAAAAGATTTAGAAAAGACCCGAATGAATGTTAGTTTTACAAATAGGAATGTTAATTGTTTTAAACATATTTACCACGAACAATCATATAAGAAATTGTTGTATTGTTTCAAGAATACGATTGACATATATATATATATATATATATATATATATATATATATATATATATATATATATATATATATATATATATATATATGATTTTGGGTGGATATAAGGGAAGGGAACTATCAGGTGGAAAGCGCCAAGCCATTACGACTATATAGCACTGGGAAGGGATCACGATAAGGATTTGGGATAGGACAGGGGAAAGGAATGTTGCCCAACCACTTGGACGGTCGGGGATTGAACGCCGCCCTGCAGGAAGCGAGACCGTCGCTCTACCGACCAACCCAAGTGGTTGGTCTGGGTGGATATAAATACAAGCTGCCGTGCTTGGGTCAATAGACATTCTGCATTTCCCATCATTCTATGTTACGCATCAGAAGATCCAGGTCTTCCTGATGCTCAATCTGATCAAACTGCCTCTCGAGACAAACCATGTAACTGTGACCTAATTTAACAGACGATTGAAGTAGTTTGTCAACAAACCATTCCTGTGACAGGAGTCACGTAGTGGTATAGGGGAAGGTGTATACCCCCCCCTAGGGAGGGTACCACAGCTCCCCTTCCGTCACTGTACAAAATGTACAGTCCTGTTTCCTGCGTGATCTCTGTCTTAGATACTGGACAGTCGTGTTCAGTTTGTTAGTGCCTGTCTATATTTCTGACTGTAGTGTGGTCTTGAGTCTTGGGCTTTACTGTGGTTACCAGGTGATATCTGGTCCTGTAAACTCCTGTGTACTCCTGGAGACTCCTGTAGACTCCTGTAGACTCCTAGAGACTCCTGTAGACTCCTGTAAACTCCTGTAAACTCCTGTAGACTCCTGGAGACTCCTGTAGACTCCTAGACTCCTGTAGACTCCTGTATACTCCTGGAGACTCCTGTAGACTCCTGGAGACTCCTGGAGACTCCTGTAGACTCCTGTAGACTCCTGGAGACTCCTGGAGACTCCTGTAGACTCATGTAGACTCCTGGAGATTCCTGGAGACTCTTGTAGACTCCTGGAGACTCCTCTTACTTTGTCAGATTTCTGGCAGATACGTTGTCGAATCAGGCCTTAAAGTGGTGGATGGAGGTGGCTTCCACAACTTCATTCCACCTGTTGACCACCTGTATACGAGTATTCTCCTCACACTGCTTCCACTCATCCTTATACTCTCCCTCCTTCCTCGCCTCACTCCATATTCCCCCCACCCCCTTTCCATCCCTCCCTCCAAACTCCCCTCCTCCTGCCCCACCACTCGTGCCCAAAACAAGACGTCTCAGGGGCACACTTAGACTACTGGTACTCCAAGAGGTAACAAGTGCCCAGACTACTGACGAGGAAATTATCTTCCACAGATGTTCGAACTGCTGGCGATGCTGGCTTCAACAGGTGTTCGGACTGCTAAACGCTCTGCTGTGTTCCAGGTGCTGGAACAACTGTTATGAAACCCTGTGCCTTAACGAGCTGCTTCCTGCGTCGTGGTTCAAGGCTCCTGTACGACATATGAGTGTGTGGGAGGACAAGACGCCGGCTGGTGTTCCGTGGACCCCTGCGCGATGACTCAGGAGACAGTGACGGGTTAATCTCCTAGATTGACTCCCAGACCGAGATTGGCGAGGCGGTGATGTTAGTGACTATTTCGCGACCCGAAATGGTGACGTTGGAATAAGTCCTGAGAATGTCATACTCATGTGGTGTTCCAGGTGTGGACGACAGGTGTAAGACAGATTTGGGTGTGTTGTGCGAGCCAGTTGTATAAATACATATTTTAGGCACAAGGATACATATAAGTATACATAATACAAGAGGCAGGAAGGTGGACACGGCTGTGTGTGTGTATTCACCTAGTTGTGCTTGCGGGGGTTGAGCTCTGCTCTTTCGGCCCGCCTCTCAACTGTCAATCAACTGTTTACTACTTCCCCCCCCCCACACACACACACAGGAAGCAGCCCGTGACAGCTGACTAACTCCCAGGTACCTATTTACTGCTAGGTAAAAGGGGCATCAGGGTTAAAGAAACTCTGCCCGTTGTTTCTCGCCAGCGCCGGGAATCGAACCCGGGACCACAGGATCACGCGTCCAGCGTGCTTCGTGTCTAGAGACGTGCGTGCTCACCTATCAGTGACTACGGAGGAATGAGCTCTAGCTCTTAACCCCCAGCCGTCTACCCATTTATAACTAGAGAAGAAATTACATCTCTCGACGTTTAAGTTCCCATCATATTTTTTTTCCTTAATGATCTGAGTGGAGGTGGCTTTCCCAGCTTCTTTCTTCAGAGCATTCCACTTGTTAACAACTCGTTCAGGATGTGACTATTTCCTTACATCTCTACTATTCAAGTGCGTATCCAGCTTAAATCGATGTTCGTTTGTCCTACTTCCTATCAATATAAATATGTTGGGGTTGTCCACGTTCCCGTTTCCTCTTGTATGAATCCTCTTGTATCTTGTATGAAGTAGTCATATCTCACCCTTTTTTCTCTCCTTTAAGAGAGAAGAAACGGGTCAGATGAGGGAAGTCAACCTGTGGTCGAGTTCCCTTAACTGTTCACATAACTGCGTTCTCATAATTTTTTTTTTACTAATCTAGTTGGACATTTCTGTGACTTCTCAAGTTTCCTATTGTGCTTCACAATGTGCGGCTTCCAGGTCGGTGCTGCATACTTCAGTCGTGACCTCACGTACGGTGTATTTGGGCTAGAAATTCTCCTAGTTTAGACTCTTTAGTATTGTTCTTATGCTCGCTATTCTGCCACATGCCGCTGATGTTATCGTGTCTACTTGAGCTTCTGGTGTTAGTAAATTGGCATCCACACTTGCCTGGAATTTTTTTTATAATAATGTTTAATAAGTTTAATTATTTAAGATGGGAATAAACTTTCCTTGTTAACACTACTCAATAGCTCGATCGATAGAGCTTCGGCCTCACACGCCTGTGGTCCAGGGTTCGAGCCTCCTAGAGCCCAGGGACCAGATTCACGAAGCAGTTACGCAAGCACTTACGAACCTGTACATCTTTTCTCAATCTTTGGCGGCTTTGTTTACAATTATTAAACAGGTAATGAGCTCCGAAGCACCAGGAGGCTGTTTATAACAATAAAAACAGTTGAATGGGAAGTTTTCATGCTTGTAAACTGTTTAATAAATGTAGCCAAAGCCGTCAAAGATTGAGGAAAGATGTACACGTTCGTAAGTACTTGCATAACTGCTTCGTGAATCTAGCCTCAGGTGAATTAAATTCTGTTGTTGGGGTTGTACCCACTCCCACTGCTTCATGTAACCAGGAAAATACAATTTGGAGGAATGTCTGATCGCCTGATGGTACTGGGCGAGATTTATGAGGGTGTGAATGCGCTCCCATTAATGCCAGCAGTTAACCAATGAAAGTCGAATAGCAGAGGACAAATGAGTGTGCTGATGAGTGGAAAATGAGTCGAGTAACAGTTTTGAAGAGCAACACCAAACATAAGAGTGTGAATCATCCGAAGATTGAATGACTGGCTTCAGCCCATCCTTATGAACAAGGTTGCCACAAGGTCTTAAATTATGTTTGGCCAACGTTGTAGCAACCTATTTGCAACTCCACTCCATCCTTGCAAACAAAGTTGCCACATGGTCTTAAATTTTGTTTAGCCAACGTTGTGCTGTACGTTGTGGCAACCTATTTACGACAAGTCTCCATCCTTATAAACATTAGCTAAATGTTTGCTAATCCATCAGCGATCATCGCTGTTTATCAATAGAAAAACACTTGCATGTTTACTATCGCAACTGATTACGTTCGAGCTTTTTTCGAACACTGCTTCGCTCCGGTTCAGTATTCGAATTGCACCTCTAACTGCTTCCCCTGCGTACAGCATGTACCATTACGAACAGACCCAAATACCCTAACCTATCCTAGGACTTATAACTATATAATATTACCCTATTTAAGAAAATGCCATTGTAACATATAACAAAATTAATAGAAAGAAGGGAAGAAAAGTGGTAGAATGGTAGAAGTAGAAAGAGAGAGTTGAAAGTAAAAGAGTTGAAAGTGCTACCACCATCCATTCAAGTTTTAATATAAGACAAGGAATGGAACTTGTGTGCACAACAATAATCTGAGGTTATCACGTAACCACTGTACGAATATAGTCAAGAACCTTTAAGACATAAAATTTCAGAGTGCTCGCCACTCTAGCTTTCAAAATCCAAGATCTAGGGATCAGAATTAAAGACAATTTAAAAAGTAAGTTAATCAATTATATATTTACTAATATATCTTCACTCATACGGGTATCATAATTCAACCCTATCATTTGACTTTTAAATGGCAACATAAATACATAATTAGAGTCACTACATAAGAAATTGAGAACACCATAGGGCTGACTGCCCCTGAAAATTAGACAACACGTAAGTTGAAAAC
>WNGS01164437.1:20509618-20522412 GCA_020271785.1 Procambarus virginalis
GCAGGTGAAGGTGACGCCCGTGCTACACCAGGTGAAGGTGACGCCCCATGCTACAGCAGGTGAAGGTGACGCCCCATGCTACAGCAGGTGAAGGTGACGCCCCATGCTACAGCAGGTGAAGGTGACGCCCCACACCACACCAGGTGAAGGTGACGCCCGTGCTACAGCAGGTGAAGGTGACGCCCCGTGCTACACCAGGTGAAGGTGACGCCCCACACCACACCAGGTGAAGGTGACGCCCCGTGCTACAGCAGGTGAAGGTGACGCCCCACACCACACCAGGTGAAGGTGACGCCCACACCACACCAGGTGAAGGTGACGCCCCCACCACACCAGGTGAAGGTGACGCCCCACACCAGGTGAAGGTGACACCCCACCACACCAGGTGAAGGTGACACCCCACACCCCACCAGGTGAAGGTGTGACGCCCCACACCACACCAGGTGAAGGTGACGCCCCACACCACACCAGGTGAAGGTGACGCCCCACACCACACCAGGTGAAGGTGACGCCCCACACCACACCAGGTGAAGGTGACGCCCCACACCACACCAGGTGAAGGTGACACCCCACACCACACCAGGTGAAGGTGACACCCCACACCACACCAGGTGAAGACTGGTGCCTCGACCCACGGCCATGTCTCCTACAACGTTAAAAGATAACTTTTTGTAAGTGTAACCGAGCCGGTTAGTTTAATGGTCATCCCCCCTTGACCGGCCGACGCACTCAACACACACACTCCCTTGCCGGTGCATCTCCAGCCACCTCTCACCCAGCTACACTGATCCACTGGCTCCGACGTTCTTGGCGTGGACAAAAAAACAAACTGGGACACGACTTTTGACCCATAAGCAAGTGTTTCTGGCGTGGCTCACCGCTGCAGACAAGGCCATACGCCGGGCTCCAGCGGGGGTATATATGTGTGCCAACACCTTCACTAGGGTGTTGGGTGCCTGTGTTGTGAGGCCTTCACTAGGGTGAGGTAGTGCCTGTGGGCATCAACACCTGGGGTGTGGTGGTGCTGGGTGCCTCCACCACCAGGCCTCTCCTGACAGTAAAGAGGCACCTCTCTCCTGGCACTCCGAAAACAATTTAAAGCACACGTTCCATCGAGACTATCAAAGGTTAGAGAGCAGCACATGCTCCCTCACAGAGCTCTACCGTGACGAGGACCCCTCATAGAGGTACACCGGTGACAAGGGCCCCTCACAGAGCTCCACCGGTGACAAGGACCCCTCACAGAGCTACACCGGTGACGAGGACCCTTCACAGGGCTCCACCGGTGACGAGGACCCCTCACAGGGCTCCACCGGTGACGAGGACCCCTCACAGAGCTCCACAGGTGACAAGAACCCCTCACAGAGCTCCACCGGTGACGAGGACCCCTCACAGGGCTCCACCGGTGACGAGGATCTTTCACAGAGCTACATCGGTGACGAGGACCCCTCACAGGAGCTCCACCGGTGGCGAGAATGACCCATCAATTCTCTTGTGACCCATCAATTCGATCTGATCATGGTCCAGGATGGACCGAAACGTCGACACTCCTTTATTTTCAGATGTGAGAGTTGGGTGTCGAATTTTCAGGCCCGTTAGTGTCACTCACTGTCTGCAGGTTTGGTTAATATGGTAAGGTTAATTAACATGTGACAGAATCACATGACAGGTTCAGGAACTGAACTCCAATGTTTTATTGGCAAAGTTATTTGTATTTGTGATGTATTCTGGTTACAGGTAATCCTGCCTTAAACTTGTGATAAAAGTTACAGAGGTAGTGAACTAATGACATTACTGTAGCCAACGTTGGTGGGTATGTGGTGGTGAAGGTAAGCTAGTAAGAGACTAGCATCTTACAGTGCAAGCTTACAGTGTGTTCACTATCCACAACACTGCGGTAAGCCATATGACAATATACTACAGAGTTCTGTACACACCTTACATCCGCTGGGCATCAGGACTTTTTGCACGTCTGAGTTCACAAAATCGAAGCCATATATGTGGCTAGGATTTTGTGTACCATGTTATCCCCTATAAAACATACTGACATATTTTGAACAATGGTGATAGATCTACCTAAAAGCCTAGTAGTAGTTAGGGCTATAAGTCTACTGACTATTGGATGACACACAGGTATGTGGCTCCGCCTGCATAGTAGTAGTAGTAGTAGTATGACGGCTGTAATTGCTCATGTAATTGTTTATTCAATATTGTTTGAGTTCTTGGTATATTAGCTAATTCAGGCTGCTCAAATGTAATACAGAGGGTTATATTCTCTCTCTAAGAGCTCATGCTTTGGCTAACTCATCACACCATTGATGATTTGAGAGAGAGAGAGAGAGAGAGAGAGAGAGAGAGAGAGAGAGAGAGAGAGAGAGAGAGAGGAGAGAGAAGAGAGAGAGAGAGAGAGAGGAGGGAGGGAGGGAGGGAGGGAGAAGGAACGTGGCTCAATATATCCCTTTAAAGTAACGGTCGTGCTGCACCAGGATGCTAAATACCAACAAACATGAAATTTGGTCACTATACCCCTCTCAGTCCTCCACACTGTACCCAGTCCTCCACACTGTACTCAGTTCACCATACTACACCCAGTCCTCCACACTGTACCCAGTCCTCCACACTGTACCCAGTCCTCCACACTGTACCCAGTTCACCATACTACACCCAGTCCTCCACACTGAACCCAGTCCACCATACTACACCCAGTCCTCCACACTGTACCCAGTCCACCATACTACACCCAGTCCTCCACACTGTACCCAGTTCACCATACTACACCCAGTCCTCCACACTGTACCCAGTCCTCCACACTGTACCCAGTCCTCCACACTGTACCCAGTTCACCATACTACACCCAGTCCTCCACACTGTACCCAGTTCACCATACTACACCCAGTCCTCCACACTGTACCCAGTCCTCCACACTGTACCCAGTCCTCCACACTGTACCCAGTCCTCCACACTGTACCCAGTCCACCATACTACACCCAGTCCTCCACACTGTACCCAGTTCACCATACTACACCCAGTCCTCCACACTGTACCCAGTCCTCCACACTGTACCCAGTCCTCCACACTGTACCCAGTTCACCATACTACACCCAGTCCTCCACACTGTACCCAGTTCACCATACTACACCCAGTCCTCCACACTGTACCCAGTTCACCATACTACACCCAGTTCTCCACACTGTACCCAGTCGTCCACACTGTACCCAGTCCACCACACTACACTCAGTATTATATACTTCCAGGATAGTGGGAAGACGAAAGCCTCCGCCCCTCGCCCAGGACAGTGTAGTGCACCAGGATGTGTGTATGGAAGGCGCCACACACACTACACATGCGCCAGAGTCCCACTGGAGAGAACGACGCAGAAACCCACATGGAAGTCTGAAGTGAACAGGCAGCGAGATACCTTAAAAAATATGGAACAAGTGAGGCAGAGTAATCAAGCTACTTTGACAGCTTCTTTGTCAATGAGGCAAAGAATTGAGGGGATTTTTATGGAGCAGAACCAAGAATGAATGGAGCAGAACCAAGAATGAATGGAGCAGACCAAGAGTCTTAAATCAGCATGCCACACTACGACAAAGAACTTGGCAACGGGCGAGCAGCTTGGGAAGAGACAGAGTGCGCCCACAGGAAGAAAAATACACCCAGTTCTTGAGGTTTACCTTTCACAATTCACATGTTAATTCCAAAACTGAAAGGTTTCTTATCGACATTAATTTACTGATAATTCAGAGGAGCTAAAAGTCGGTGGTACAGGCAGCCTACAAGTCATGGTGATTTCTAAGCATTTCACAAATAGAAAATTTACTTAAGATTGGTGTACCCGCAGTCCTGGAAAAGACAGACTACCATAAAGGCGCAGAAGAAAGACTCTCTGTCAAGATGCCATTAAGAATGGTCCAGGACGGACCGAAACGTCGTCGTTCCTTCACCTTCTAGTGTGTGGTCTGGTCAACATAGTTCAGCCACGTTATTGTGACTCATCGCCTGCAAGATGCCATTAAATTCAGTGATAAACATAGGCTCAACAGGTCAAAGATAATAATAATAACTATTATCATTATTATATATAACAAATACAAAGGATCAGATTTCAGGGGATACTTAGCATGTACAGAATGTAAATATATTAGAAAGCCAAGACTTAAGCACAAAACAAGATTAAACCAGAGACACAACAAAGTTAGAAAGCCTCCAGGCTCTAGGAGAAAAACGAATCATTGCCAATAGTTCTCTAATATTTGCCAATACGTCTCTAATACGTGGCAATGGTTCTCTAACACCAAACATCTTCACAACGTTCCCAACAAGAAGAGATAATTAAAATATAACACACGAGAGTTCGATGTGTGTGTGTGTGCTGACACACATGTGTCTTGTATGTGGTGTGTGGACACGACTGCCTCGTCTCAGGTGTGTACTGGGTCCCAGGTGTGTGTGTAGACACAAGTGGCTGGTCCCAGGTGTATGTGTGTGTGTGTGTGTGTATGTGTGTGTGTGTGTGCGTGTGCGTGTGCGTGTGTGTGTGTGTGTGTGTGTGCGTGTGCGTGTGCGTGTGTGTGTGTGTGTGTGTGTGTGTGTGTGTGTGTGTGCGTGTGTGTGTGTGCGTGTGTGTGTGTGCGTGTGTGTGTGTGTGTGTGTGTGTGTGTGTGTGTGTGTGTGTGTGTGTGTGTGTGTGTGTGTGTGTGTGTGTGTGTGTGTGCGTGTGTGTGTGTGTACACAACTGACAGTTGGAGGAAGCAGGCTTGTAAAAAAAAAAGGCACCGAGAATAAATACAGAAATAAATTCTTAAGATCTTTATTAAGACATACAAAAGATAAGCAGCCTGGAAAATAGATCTTTGTTGATGTGTCTACTTAATTGTTTGATTGACGGAGGATGAATCAATCAATCAATTGATTGTTTGATCCAACCCAGCTGGGCACGGGCTGAATATGGTTGATGAATATAAGAATGAGAACCAAGAATATGGTTCCCAGATGGAGATGCCAATTTAATACGAGGAAGAAGATTTTACAGACACAACTATGTGTATTAAAGTAACTATTAATGATTAAGTATATGTACATGGAAGTTTCTCTCTTTAAGAAACTGCATATACAAAATTTATCAGAGTAACCGTCCCGCTGAGCCCGCGAGAATCGTCACTCAAGTACTGGAGACGTCAGGTGAAGAATGTTTGGAAGATTTCCAGTCCTTGTGATCCCGCCTCCATCTGCTGCAGGGGCCTGCAGGTACCTGGAGCACTGCAGGTACCTGCAAGTACCTGGAGCACTTGGGAAGCCTCGTCGGGCAGCCACGGATGCAAGACAATGTTTATACTGAATCAGTAATATGTAATTACGTCTCTTACTCCGTTAACAAACGACTCCTCATTCGTACTTTTTTCTCGCTGGGCCCACAGGTGGCTGACGACTGCTGTAATTAGCGTCTCGGCTGCCCAAGGTTGTCGTACCACAGGCAGGAGTAAATTAAAGATGAAGATGACGTCGCTATAGATTTTCTCGAGGCCCATTCGGACGGTAATATCACATATACACGGGGTAGACACACACACACACACACACATAGGGTGGACACACACACACACACATAGGGTGGGCACACACACACAGGGTAGACACACACACACACAGGGTAGACACACACACACACACACACACACAAAATCGGGAGTCACGTCTTATGGAACAAACACAGCTACGCCTCGCAATTGTTATGGCTGACCCACGTCGTTATTCTCCTCACACAGTCGGAGTCGACAGGTCTAGTATGAGCACAGCTACCCACACTATGTCTACTCACGTTCTCAGTAATGTCCTGGTAGTATATATATGGTGGTGTTACATGATGCAGTCAAAGAGGTCACGATCTCTCCGTAGGGTGCAGTCGCACCTCCACAGATTTCGAGTATCAGCTCTTGATACTGGTAATGGCTCAAAAGGGCCACCACTTACGGACTATTCATGCCCGTGCCACCTTTTGGGTGGCTTAAACTTCATCAATCAATCAATTGATGCAGTCAGCTACTGTGAGGCCACGGTGCTATAGGCTGGCACGAACTGAAGGCACATGTTTGTCTGAAGCAGCTGACCGGCTCACAATCAATGCTTGTGACGCACAAGTGATAACTAGTGTTAGATTTATGGCCACTTCTTACAGAATATTTATGCTCCAAAATTCGAAATTTAACAATTTGGATGATGACAAGACCACACACTAGAATGTGAAGGGACGACGACGTTTCAGTCCGTCCTGGACCATTCTCAAGTCGATTTCGGTCCAAGACGGACCGAAACGTCGTCGTCCCTTCACATTCTAGTGTGTGGTCTTGTCATCATACTTTAGCCACGTTATTGTGACTCATTGCCTGTATAACAATTTGGATGTTTGACCTGTATAGACTGTATTACGATCTTTACAGAGTATTTTGTAAATGACACAGTTATCACTATCATATGTGTCCCCTTGTACGTGTACCATCCGTGTTAAATAGTTGTCTATCTATCCTGTCAATTCCTCTAAGAATTTTGTATGTGGTAATCATGTCTCCCCTAACTTTTCTGTCTTCTAGTAACTTGAGATTTAATTCCAGTAGCCTCACCTCGTAGTTCTCACCTCTAACCTCGGGGTCTAGCCTGGTAGTGTACCTCTCAGCTTTCTCTGACTTCGTCTTGTGTTTGACTAATGGTGCTACATAGCCTTCCCGGTTTGGTGCCTTCTATTGATAATTACTTACTTACTTAGTTGTGTTTGACTAAATGTAAACTCCACGCTGGAGCTGCACACGCCAGGATTGGTCTGACATATGTGGTATACAAGGTTCTGAATAAATCCTTACGCAAGTTTCTGAGGACAGTTCTAAAGGCAGGTAGACATATATATATGAATGAGTTTGAGTGGATATAAATAGGAGCTGCCTCGTATGGGTCAATAGGCCTTCTGCAGTTACCTTGATTCTTATGTTCTTATGTTGGCCAACCTTGCATATGCCGCTGGTGATATCTTTTTGATGTACGCTCTAGTGGACAAGGTACGGAGTGATATCAACCCACAGATTGTTCTTTTAATCTGATTTTTGAATGATTTATGTCCCAAATGGTACCTTGTTCTGGCCTAATGCTCACCTACGCCTAGCTTCATTACTTTACACTTGCTTCAGTTACACTCTAGCAGCCATTAGTTGGACTATTCTTTCAGTTTGTCTAGATTGTTTTGTAGTCTCTTCTTGTTTTACTATCTTAATTCTTTTCATAATTTTAATATCATCAGCAAATATTTATAGGAATGCGTCTATACCTACTTTAATATTGTTTACATTGATCAGAAACATGATAGGTCCAAGTATAGAACCCTGTGAGACGCCACTGATGACATCACGCCATTCTGAGAAAATAGAGAAACAGCTGTTTTCACAGCTGAAAAACTTTCAGTAACAGTTGTTTTCTGTAAATTAAGTACTCCCTTCTGAGCACACCTGTCACTCCTGCCGATTTGCCGTCCCAGCACGCGTGTTGTTGGTGTGTTACAAAGTCCCTTCTCTCTAGATGTGCTACAAGCTTTTTCCCTCATAATCTTTTCCATCACTTTATATGGTATACAAGTTAGGGACGAGAGTCTGTAGTTCCGTGCCTCCTGCCTGTCACCCGTTTTATATAATGGGACAACGTTAGCAGTCTTCCATCTCTCTGTTACATCTTTGGAAACAGGAGACCTATTATACACCACAGGGTCCTGCATTCATGGACAGTGTGTTCTGTCAGGTCCAACAGCTTTGTCATGTCCAGTTACAGCAGATACCTTCTAACCTCATCTCTGATAATTTCAAGATCTTCCGAAGCTGCCTGGTTCGTTGTCTATTAGTTCGAGGACTTCTCTTTGTAAAGACCTATTATCTATTGCTAAGACTTCCTGGGATCTCTTGTTGGATTCTTTAAGCACCTCTTGTTATTCTCTGTGTACCTGTCTTTCCCCTTTCTCAGTTTCATCACCTGTTCTTTCACTGCTGTTTTCCTCCTGATGTGTCTGAAGCAATTTTGATCTTGGCTTTATTTGCTATGTCATTTTCATACTGTCTCTCTGCTTTTCTTCTCATACTGAGGCACTCATTCCTGGCCCTCTGGTATCTCTGCTCTCTGATGCTCAGTAATTTAGGTAGTTTCTCCATGTCTGTGTATTTAATTACCTTGTGTGTACTCACCTAATTGGGTGAGTACACACAAGGTAATTAAATGTGTGTGTGTGTGTGTGTGTGTGTGTGTGTGGTGTGTGTGTGTGTGTGGTGTGTGTGTGTGTGTGTGTGTGTGTGAGAGAGAGAGAGAGAGAGAGAGAGAGAGAGAGAGAGAGAGAGAGAGAGAGAGAGAGAGAGAGAGAGAGAGAGAGAGAGAGAGAGAATAGACGTACACAATTAATAACAAAACACTGTTCCAAATGTCTTATCAGTTTAAATTCTGACAGCCCAAAAAATATTGACACTATCTGGGCGTCCTTGATGCCAGGGAAAACTAATTGGCAAAATAACCGGTCATTAACTAGAGTAAACAACATCATTTGTTGATCAGCTAATTTATTCGCTACGCCTTCAGGTAATTACAATTAGGACTTATGTGTATTTCTGAACAGATGAAGATTCTGACTTCTTATTGAGGCCATCGACAGTGACACGTGATTCGACACCGTGATTCGGCTGTCGACGGTGACTTGGTACTCGAACACGGTGAGTAGGGAGGAACGAACACCATCAACGGTGAGCGGAGAAACGAACACCAGCATACACCGAAGCCGTCGACAGCGAGAAAAGACCGAACACCTGTTAATGATTACGACGTGATCAGCCTCGCCAATTATCACTAAATGACCACAAGGGAACACAAGCACAGATCCCACCGCTAGTCTTGTTCCTGTTGGTCCTTCCCACCACAGCCCCACCCCTCTTCCTCAGCCCCACCCCTCTTCCACAGCCCCACCCCCCTTCCTCAGCCCCACCCCCTTTCACAGCCCCACCCCCTTCCACAGCCCCACCCCCTTCCACACCCCCCTCTCCCCCAGACCTCTCCCATCCCTCCAGACCACTCCCCCCTACCAAGGTGTGGCAAGGCGACACCTCCACTCTGAAGAGAACACCGCAGGAAGATGTGTACAGAACACCCCAGCGACACCCGGTCTCAGCCTCCTGTGATGTGCTGTGAGCTGTAGGATACAGTCGTCACTACCACTACTTTGAAGGATGTGCTGGGTACACCTGCAGGGATGTGCTGGCCACACTTCAGGGAGTTGCTGGCCACACCTGCCAGGGATGTGCTGGCCACACCTGCAGGGGTGTGCTGGCCACACCTGAAGGAGGCTCTGTGCTTGGCCCACACCTGCACGGGGTGTGCTGGACGACACGCAGGGATGTGATGGCCACACCTGCGAGTATGTGCTGGCCACACCTGCAGGCGTGGTGCTGGGCCACCACCTGCAGGGAGTGCTGGCCACCCCTTCAGGATTGCTGGGCGACAACTGCATGGGTGGTGGAGGCATGGTCATGCCCGTCTTTAAGGATGTCAGGTTTTTTTAGTTTGCGGAAGCGAGTGCGGGCAAGTGCTTGTAAGCATGCTACTGCAGTTTGACATGACAGAGAAATTAGTCAATGTGCTACGCATCTAACGGATACTGTGGCTTGATAGCCAGAGCTCTATCACTGTCACTGCCTGCCTGCGGTACTGGTGTCACTAGACATGCCATAACGATGGCAGCATGAACTAAATCTTCGATGCAGCTTGTAGTCCCTCTGATCAACTGACAGTGAATAGCAGCTTGAGCTCGTCACTGCTGCGAAGCTGCTCTGTCCCACTGCTGCGTAGCTGGCGGTCTATCCAAGTGCGGCAGAGATGGTTGCATTCCGTCAGCCTGCATGCCAGCTGGCTGTCAAGACCTATTGGTTGAGCGGAGGTATCGCCCGCCGCTGAGTTTAAAAAGCAAAGGTAATTGGGTGACTGGTTGTGTAAATGTGGCAGGGGGGGTGTGTAGTGTTCCAGGGAAAAACAATTATGGGTAAGACTTATCATAAGTGAAGGAAGACAGCGGTAGCAGTGACAGTAAGAGCCAGCTGGCAGCAGTGACAGTAAGAGCCAGCTGGCAGCAGTGATAGAGCCAGCTGGCAGCAGTGATAGAGCCAGCTGGCAGCAGTGACAAAGCCAGCTGGCAGCAGTGACAAAGCCAGCTGGCAGCAGTGACAAAGCCAGCTGGCAGCAGTGACAGAGCCAGCTGGCAGCAGTGACAAAGCCAGCTGGCAGCAGTGACAGTGATGAGGCATCTGGCTATCAAGCCACAGTCCGGGAGCTGTAGCATTGATCCGCCCGCAACTGCAATTAAGCTTTACTGGTTGACAATTCTAGACATTAAACGGGGTCTGCCCCTGCTGGGTAATTGAGGACATCTCCAACGACATCCCTGCAGGGTGGCGCGGTTTGTTGGCGCCGCACATCCCTGCAGGGTTGGGGTGGGGTTGGTTTTTGGGTTGGGCCTTTTTGTGGCCAGCACATCCCTGCAGGTGTGGCCTATGCACACCCCTGCAGGTGTGGCCAGGAACATACAGTGCAGGGTGTGGCCAGCAAATCACCTGCAGGTGTGGCCTAGCCACACCCCGAAGGTGTGGCAATCACACCCTGCAGGTTTTGCCATTTTAGCACACCCGGCTTGGTTTGAGCCCATCATTTCAGCCCTGCAGTGTTTGGCCAGCACATCCTTTCTGCAGTTGTGGCCAAGCACATCCCTGCAGGTGTTACCAGGCACATCCTACTCAATTAGTAGTGGTAGTGACGACTGTGATCCTACAGCTCAGCAGACATCACAGGAGGCTGAGACCGGGTGTCGCTGGGGTGTTCTGTACACATCTTCCTGCGGTTCTTTCATAGTGGACGGGTGTCGCCTTGCCCACACCTTGGTAGGTTGGGTGATGTGGTGTGGAGAGGGTGGTGGAGGTTGGTGGGAGAGGGGGGGTGGATAGGGGGGTGGGCCGTGGAAGGGGGGAGTGTGAAGGGGGTGGGGATGAGGAAAGGGGGGGTGGGCTGTGGAAGAGGGGTGGGGCTGAGGTGAGCGGTGGGGCTGAGGTGGGAAGGACCAACAGGAACAAGACTAGAGGGGGATTCTGGCTTTGTGTTCCCTTGTGGTCATTTAGTGATAATTGGCGAGGCTGATCACGGGCGTAAGTCATTAACAGGTGTCGTCTTTCGCGCTGTCGACGTGATCCGGTGATGCTGTGGTTCGTTTCCGCTCACCCGTTGATGGTGTGTCGGTCCTCCCTATCACCGTGTGCGAGTACCTAATGGTCACCGGTCGACAGCCGATCACGGTGTCGAAAAATCACGTGTCACTTGTTCGGATGGCCCAATAATAAGTCAGAATCTTTATCTTAGTTCAGAAATACAATAAGTCCTATTGTAATTTACTCGAAGAGGCGTAGCCGAATAAATTAAGCTGATCAACAAATGATGGTTGTTTGACTCTAGTTAGTGACCCGTGGTTATTTGCCATATTAGTTTCCCTGGCATCCTAAGACGCCCTATAGTGTAAGTAGCTTTTTGGGCTGTAGAATTTCAACTGATAAGACATTGCGGAAAACAGGTTTTTGTTATTTTATAGTTGTTTTGTATACGGTCTATTCTCTGCTCTCTCTCTCTCCTCTCTCCTCTCGCTCTCGCTCTCTATCTCTATCCTCTCCCTCTACTCTTCTATCTCTCTCTCACACACAGCACACACACAGGCAATTCACACACACAGCACACACACACACACACCACACATCCACCACTTACACACATATTACCTTTGGTACTCACCCCAATTAGTGAGTCCAGCACAAGGTATTAAATACCAGGACAGACCTGTAGTTGAGAAACTTACCTAAATTACGAGGCATCAGAGAGCAGATTAACAGATGGGGCCAGGAATGATGTGCCTCAGTATGAGACATTAGAAAAGCAGTAGCAGTACAGTAGAAAATGACATAGCCAATAAAGCCAAGATCGAAATTGCTGTCAGGACACTCAGGAGGGAAAACAGCAGGCAATGAGAAAACAGTTTGGTGTTTTTGATGCAATCTAGCTAGACGAAGTTGTGTGACTAAAGACAGGTACACAGAGAATAACAATAGTTTTTTTGGTGGCAGAATAGAATCCAACAAGAGATTCATCAGGAATTAGTCTTAGCAATAGATAGTAGGTCTTTACAAAGAGAAGTCCTCGAACTATAGACAACGAACCAGGCAGCTTCGGAAGATCTTGAAATTATCAGAGATGAGGTTAGAAGGTATCTGTTGTATCTGCGTTGTGAATTGCTTGGAAGGGCATGAACAAAGGATGTTGTGGAGACTGAGTTGCATAGTATTTTAACAAGCTGTCCTTTATGAATGCTTGAGGGACCTTGTGGGGGTGTATGAAACTTTAGGGTGATTTTTTTTCCCGCTCTTGTTTCCAAATTTGAGGTTAACAGGGAGGATGGATTATTGACTCTGCTATTTTACGTTTGTGTACCCAGTATTATAAAGAATTTTATCGTGGTGACAGGCAGGAGGGAAACATTGATTGCTACGCAGAGCTCTGTTCCCCTCTTTTCTAAGTTTTTTGGTTTTTTTTACGATACTAAAGTTGGATGGAAAAAATATTAGTGAGCGAAAAAAGCTTGTAGAACATCTTGTAGGAGGGGAATTTTTTTTTTTGAGTTAGAGGTGACCTTTGGTAACAAACCTAAGCCAATCTAACCCTTTGAGGTTCCCCTAGTGTGTTATTTTGTGCGG
>WNGS01164437.1:20523285-20530785 GCA_020271785.1 Procambarus virginalis
GTGCTAGGAACCTCTCACATTAAGAGAACATATGAAAAGCTTAATTTACATTCTCCAGTAAGACAAAAAGGATAGACACGACTATTATATTCTGATATACTCGCCTGTATTACTGCACAGTAGAGCGCCGCAACAAAAGGCATATCAAAATATAATAAATATATCAACAGAAAACTGAACAAGAAACAGTGGACACAAGTTAGTGGCTCTGACGATGAGGAAAGACCTGGGTAAATACTGGTTTGGAATCCGGATTGCTGTGTTATGGTCTTATTACCCGGTAACATGATAGATGTGGGATCGATGGATGAGGCAGGACAACAACAAGAACATTGTTGACCAAACCACACACTAGAAGGTGAAGGGACGACGACGTTTCGGTCCGTCCTGGACCATTCTCAAGTTCGATGAACATTGTTCATGCATTGGGCCTAGCGTCGCCTTGAACCCTTGAACAGGAAAACGTCAGCGTGTTCTCACCAAGACATTCTGCACAATTCCTAAAGTCACAGTTCATTATTTGACACTTTTAATTTGTTTAATTATCTATTTACTGGGAATTTGTGGCGTAATAGTTAGCCAATTCTTACGAAGCAAGATTTGCTGCATCAGTCACTGATAGTGTCTGACAAAATTATTTCTTAGCGACTGGAACTCATTATTATCGAGTAAATAGTGATTGGGGGAATGTCTCTTTGGTCGTTCGCAATAATATCTGCGCTTTCTGCTGTCGTGTTGAACCAGATCTCCCTCCCGTATGGGTAGTTTGGTTGCCGGCTGTGTGTTACTCCTTCTCCCCCCCCCCCCACCTGGTGGGGTCTCTACTGAAGGCTGGTGCTCTGTACCCTGTACCATCACTGTACCATCACTGTACCATCACTGTACCATGCAACTGATGGTGTTCCCCCTCCCCCCCCCCCAACATCATCCTGATGGTGTCGAGACTTTAACAAGGTAGTTACATGTTAACACACTATCCTTAAATTTCAGTATATTTGGATGAAATGGAAAGGTAACTATCAGGGGAAAGTGCCAATCCATTACGACGATAATAGTACCGGGAAGGGATCAGGATAAGGACTTGGGATGGGACGGGGGGAAGGAATGGTGCCCAACCACTTCGACGGTCGGGGATTGAACGCCGACCTGCATGAAGCGAGACCGTCGCTCTACCGTCCAGCCCAAGTGGGCCAAGCTTTCATTTGAGTCTCTAGAGATACCACACTTTCTGTTGTTTTGATTGTGTAGGGAAAAAGACGGAAATAGGGCGATGTTTGTCCACTTCTAATGGTTTGGGAATCAGGAGGACATCAGTATCCTTCCATTAATTTGGAAGATTTCCATTTCCAAAGGACGTATAGACCAGGTCGAGCAATAATTCCTGCCTTACACCTCCAGAATGTTTGATCATTGAGTTACCACGCCTGGCCCAGGAGTCGCCCCAGCGCAGACGAGGAGTCACAATAACGTGGCTGATCAATGTTGACCAGACCACACACTAGAAAGTGAAGGGACGACGACGTTTCGGTCCGCCATCGACCATTCTCAAGTAGATTGAGACTTAAAGCCGTTCCAGTGTTATCCATCCTTGCTGGTTGGAGCTCACCCTCTTGCGACTGCCCACTTATCATCTGTCACGGTGTGATGGCTTGTAAATGTGTTGGTGGCAGTTCTGCTTCCTTAGCTCTGATCATCTCTGGCAGTTGCTCATTGGATGCTGGCGAGGTGACTTCTTACTAAAGTTTTTTTTTCCCCCAATGTGCTTGACGTTGTTATGTGCTGGTGGGTGTTGTGGAGCCCACTGTGCATCTGAACTTGTTCAAGAGTTGGCACCATTCCAGCCTCAACAGGAAAAGGTTACTGAACACTCAACCACAAAGGGTTATTGAACATTTTAATCACAGAATTTTATTGAGCACTCAACCATAGAGATTTTCGGAGACTGATGAATTATCTATCTTGCAAATCATAAATTTACAGTGACTAGGGTGCGATGAGTGCCGCTGGAAGCACCAAGAGTGCCGCTGGAAGCACCAAGAGTGCCGCTGGAAGCACCAAGAGTGCCGCTGGAAGCACCAAGAGTGCCGCTGGAAGCACCAAGAGTGCCGCTGGAAGCACCAAGAGTGCCGCTGGAAGCACCAAGAGTGCCGCTGGAAGCACCAAGAGTGCCGCTGGAAGCACCAAGAGTGCCGCTGGAAGCACCAAGAGTGCCGCTGGAAGCACCAAGAGTGCCGCTGGAAGCACCAAGAGTGCCGCTGGAAGCACCAAGAGTGCCGCTGGAAGCACCAAGAGTGCCGCTGGAAGCACCAAGAGTGCCGCTGGAAGCACCAAGAGTGCCGCTGGAAGCACCAAGAGTGCCGCTGGAAGCACTGAGCGACGGCACAACACAGCAGCAGGTGCGTCTGCTCTGATCAGTATTCATGCCTGCTTCCATGATGTCATAAGGGAGTGTTAAACTGTCAGGTCGTGGGGAACATTACAATATTCGTGACTTCTGTTGTTTATAGTGGGCTAAACCCCGTCAGGAAGGTCATAACTGCTCTCTAACAGGGCAAGGGACGAGACGAGGCCTTAACCAATAAGGGGACGGGACTAGGCCTTACCCAATCAGAGGACAGGACGAACCCTCAATCAGTCATGAGACAGGTTGAGACATCTTAGCCATAGTACTCATGCCTCTGTAGCCTTTATCACGGAATTAGAATAATAAATTTCAGGTATTCAACAGCACATTAGTCAACTAGTTAGACTCTCACACACAATTGGTGGAGCTACAGTAGTTAACGGCGCAACAGTAAATAGCGGCGCCAGAACTTGAAACTGATCAAAATAGTCCCTTAATGATAGCCGTCATATATTCGGTGTGGGAACGTTTAAACTGGTGAAAATGACAGTTCAAGTTCAAACTGGCGGTTCTTGTTCGGAAGAGTCGGGACGTCGAATGGACGGACGGAGGCATTCGGCAAATATACAGTTCCCAAGAGCGTCGTCCGGTGGTGATCGACAATTACAGCTCCCGTTAGCAGCGCCGGGAGTCGACACTTACGGAGGCGTTCGATAACGCGCCCTCCCGTTAATACAACAGGCGATGAAGGATGTGTTAAGGTGGGTTTACCACTTCGGTCAAGCAGCGCCTTGCTCAACCCACGTAGCTGGGGCTATACCCGGGACCAGTAGTAGGTGGTATACCCGGGAACGGGGGAGGAGGTATACCCAGGATCAGTAGGGGGGGGGTATACCCCACTACTCCTCAGTTGTGGCCGGTCCTCCTGCATCTGACTCATTGTTTACCAATCTCATCAAGTTAGCATCTTCAACTAACATTGCCAAGTATAATCCAACCTTCGAAAGGATGGTTGCATCAGGAACAGAAGTGTTTCAAGTGCAGAGTCCTGCACAACCTTGCTTACCACTTACCTTTCTCTGACACCTCAACTTTCACTACAATCCTCTGTGTTCTACCTGCTAGATACTCTCTAACACACAATAATCAATGCATGTTTCCCAAACTGTGAATCAGCTGTTAATACCATACTACTTGTGAAGGAGGAAATGTATATGTTATCTCTCAGAATGTTTGGTAATATGTTTATGGTTTGTGATGTGTGTATATGTACTGAACGGGGTGAGAATAGCTTGAGCTACCTCATCCCTTTGTGTGTATTTTACATCAATAAACTTATTTCAATTTCAATTTCATTTTCAATTTCAGCTGTTAAGGAGACCAATGTCAAAGACTTTTTGGTTATCTAGGAAGATGATTTCCACCCAGTCAAATACAGCTGTGTTTTAGTGACTTTTAGAATTTTAGAGATGTCAATTCACTTCATCAGGAATGAATTGACATTTCTACAATTAAACTGTATCTCTCGTCACATTGAACTGTGCGAGGCCAGATGGACTCTTGCTGTGGAGGCTGAAAGAAGCGGCGGAAATATTAGGAAACCACTAATGACCTAAATCACCTCTT
Source organism: Procambarus virginalis (assembly GCA_020271785.1). Taxonomy (NCBI): domain Eukaryota; kingdom Metazoa; phylum Arthropoda; class Malacostraca; order Decapoda; family Cambaridae; genus Procambarus; species Procambarus virginalis. The sequence continues at coordinate 20,527,256 of WNGS01164437.1, forward strand.
TAGAGGCGTACGTATGTGTGCGTGTACTCACCTAGTTGTGTGTGGGTGTGTGTGTGTACTCACCTAGTTGTGTGTGTGCACTCACCTAGTTGTGTGTGTGTGTGTGTGTGAATTCATCTAGTTGTGTGTGTGCTCACCTTGTTGTGCTTGCGGGAGTTGAGCTTTGGCTCTTTGGTCCCGCCTCTCAACTGTCAATCAACTGGTAGGTTAACAGTGTGTCAATCAACACTCACAAATGTGTATTCACCTAGATGTGTGTGTGTGTGTGTGTGTGTGTGTGTGTGTGTGTGTGTGTGTGTGTGTGTGTGTGTGTGTGTACTCACCTATTTGTACTCACCTATTTGTGCTTGCGGGGGTTGAGCTTTGGCTCTTTGGTCCCGCCTCTCAACTGTCAATCAACCGGTGTACAGATTCCCGAGCCTACTGGGCTCTATCATATCTACCCTTGAAACTGTGTATGGAGTCAGCCTCCACCACATCACTGCCTAATGCATTCCATCCGTTAACTACTCTGACACTGAAAAAGTTCCTTCTAACGTCTCTGTGGCTCATGTGGGTACTCAGTTTCCACCTGTGTCCCCTTGTTCGCGTCCCCCCAGTGTTGAATAGTTTGTCCTTGTCTACCCGGTCGATTCCTCTGAGGATTTTGTAGGTTGTGATCATATCTCCCCTTACTCTTCTGTCTTCCAGTGTCGTAAGGTGCATTTCCCGCAGCCTTTCCTCGTAACTCATGCCTCTTAGTTCTGGGACTAGTCTAGTGGCATACCTTTGGACTTTGTGTGTGTGTGTGTGTGTGTGCGTGTGTGTGTGCGTGCGTGCGTGCGTATGTGTGTGTGTGTGTGTGTGTGTGTGTGTGTGTGTGTGTGTGTGTGTGCGTGTGTGTGCGTGTGTGTGCGTGCGTGTGTGTGTGTGTGTGTGTGTGTGTGTGTGTGTGTGTGTGTGTGTGTGTGTGTGTGTGGATGGGTACGTCTTCTATGTTCGTGTAAGAGTACTCATCTAAAATTGTCGAGCTGCAGTCGTTGGTCCCCGCCACATTATACCTCATGGGGCCCCTCCACGTAGCTGGCAGTAGTCAGGTACAACTACTAACACGTTATTGCTTTATCATTTCTGTTTTTATAACTGGATGATGTTTACCTTCGCCGCTTCCTCAAGTTCCTTTCACTTTTTACTACTCGATTACTGAAGGAAAACGTCCTTACATCCGTTTGAGTCACGGCATCACTAGCTGTAACTGTGCCCACTCGATCCTCCGATATTCTTGTCACCGAGGTTATCTTGAGATGATTTCGGGGCTTAGCGTCCCCGCGGCCCGGTCCTTGACCAGACCTCTTTTTTTTTTTGTTACACGTCCCCAGGAAGCAGCCCGTAGCAGTCCAACTACTAGGTACCTGTTTACTGTTAGGTGAACAGGAGCATCAGGGTGAAAGAAGTTCTGCCCGTTTGTATCCGCCTCCGCCGGGGATCGAACACGGAATCTTATTACTACGCATCCCGAGCGCTGTCCACTCAGCCGTCAGGCCCAGTCAGACCGAGATAAAAGTCATTCTCTGCTCTCTCTCTATTCCCCTTAAATGGGTGTGCTTTGTGATCGTGTTTATTATAATTATCTTTTTCAGTTTAATGTTAATGTTAGACCAATTGCCTAAGTCGCCCCTCGTAGCTTTATTGGGAGCACCAGTATTGTAGATAATCTTTAGAGCCCTTTAACATTCTCATATTTTACACGGTGTGGACTCCGTGTAGGCGCTGCATACCGTATAATTGGTCTCACATAGGCTACATATTGTAAAAATATATTAACCGAGTTTCTAAATACATTAGTTCGTGTGCCAGCTTCGCATATGCCGCTGACGCTATTCAGTTTGTGTGACAATAACAATTGACGCATTTTTTTTATAGTTGGTCTTTATCCCTCCCTCAGTCTGTAGTGTTCTCCCTCCACCTCTCCCTAGGCCTGTGCTGTTCTCCTGTTCTCCCTCCACCTCTCCCTAGGTCTGTGCTGTTCTCCTGTTCTCCCTCCACTTCTCCCTAGGCCTGTGCTGTTCTTTTGTTCTCCCTCCACCTCTCCCTAGGCCTACACTGTTCTCCAGTTCTCCCTCCACCTCTCCCTAGGCCTGTGCTCTTCTTCTGTTCTCCCTCCACCTCTCCCTAGGCCTGTGCTGTTCTCCTGTTCTCCCTCCACCTCCCCTTAGGCCTACACTGTTCTCCAGTTCTCCCACCACCTGGGATTAAATCACATCTTCCATTGTGTGTTTACAGTCTTACAAGTTTATTAAAGATTCTGCAATACAGTCACTCAATCACTGTCCTTACCAATCTTGCATAAGTCTTGCATGATCAATTAATAACGACGCCTTTTGTTTCAGGTCATTTCTATGTGTCATGATATATATATATATATATATATAGAGAGAGAGAGAGAGAGAGAGAGAGAGAGGGACGATGGCAAACGGAAATCAAACTCTTACCCGTTCCCATCCTTGAGAACTCTTTCACAGTGACCTTCTGTTTTCTGTCCTCAGGTTGTATATGAATTTATTTTTTATTTTGAATTCTAGTCTTCTTTGTAGTTTGAAATTTTGCAAAAATGTAAAAATAACCCCTTGGGGAGTACATCTTGGTGAGTACATCTTGATGAGTACATCTACGTGAGTACGCAATACAGTTCAACACACGAAGGGAACGAACTGGATGAGATACAAGTGATGAATGTCCATGAGAAGTGGTGATGATTCAGAACTTTCATTTTCTTGCTGTTAATTCTCACTGTTAAGACAGGTGGTGGATAGGTTAAGGGTTGGATAAGTTAGGGAAGCTTGGGCCGGCTAGAGGAGCCAAGGTTACGATAAACTAGGGAAGGATAGGCTGAGAGAAGCAAGGATAGAATAGGTTAGGATAAGCTACATTAAGATAGACTGGATTGGGTTCATGTGTTTCAGCTGTTGCCCCTCTGGTAACAGAGTAAACATTAGGACAGTCAGCGCTCCACTAAACATTACAGGTAAGCAGAGACACCTGTAATGTTTATCTGCATCTGCTCACTCTTATCTAATGTTTCTGCGCATATCCTTTGTCGCTGGCGCAAGCTACAGATTATGTACCAAAGCGACTCCTTGTATCCACATGATACAACGTTCCACAGAGCTATCCAAACTGCGCAGGCGCAGACAACGGACATTAAGAGTCGAACTACAACCATTCAAAAGTAAACATTGGATCAACAGCTTTGTTAAAACTGTTTCGAGACAGCAACATCTCGGGACTGAAAACATGCCATATATGAGGTTTAGCCAGAGTCGACCTTTCCATCATTCAGCACTGGTCAGGGACGTGACCCTTATGCCATATTAAGTGGGATGGATGTGGGCAGCCACCAGGTTGCCAGCGATAGAATGTAGCATATGGCAACCTCGTTGGCTCGGGGCCGACGCCATTATGGCAGACAAGACACATGTAAGGTAAGGCTGAAGGCTGGTGCACACACCTGGCTATACCACCCTTAATTCACATATAATTCCAGTTGTCAG
>WNGS01164437.1:20535785-20589070 GCA_020271785.1 Procambarus virginalis
CCCCACGGCCAGACGGGCCAGGGGCCCCCACGGGCCAGACGGGCCAGGGGCCCCAAGACGGATAACTACTACTGAGCAGCTGTAAGCTTCCCGACACGACTACCGGAGACGGTAACTATTAAGTAGTTAACAATGATATCAAAATTGCCTGAGGCTTCCCCCCCCCCCCCACAAGGCTTCAACACCCGTTCAAGGTTTCCCACCACCCATATGAGGCTTCTCCACCCGTGGAAGCCTCGACACCCGCCCGGCGCCTTCGCTATTAACCTCGAACAAAACCGACAGAAAAACAATTTTCACTAACCAAGTAATTCGTACTGTGTGCCCTAAACTTTCCAAGTGGATGTTACTGTATGCTCCGTACGTGTTATGCCCCAGTATGCCCCCTGGTGTTATGCCCCAGTACACCCCCTGGTGTTATGTCCCAGTACACCCCCTGGTGTTATGTCCCAGTACACCCCCTGGTGTTATGCCCCAGTACACCCCCCCCTGGTGTTATGTCCCAGTACACCCCCTGGTGTTATGCCCCAGGACACCCCCTGGTATTATGCCCCAGTACACCCCCTGGTGTTATGTCCCAGTACACCCCCTGGTGTTATGCCCCAGGACACCCCCTGGTATTATGCCCCAGTACACCCCCTGGTGTTATGTCCCAGTACACCCCCTGGTGTTATGTCCCAGTACACCCCCTGGGGTTATGCCCCAGTACACCCCCTGGTGTTATGTCCCAGTACACCCCCCTGGTGTTATGCCCCAGTACCCCCTGGTATTATGCCCCAGTACACCCCCTGGTATTATGCCCTAGTACACCCCCCTGGGTTATGCCCCAGTACACCCCCTGGTGTTATGCCCCAGTACACCCCCTGGTGTTATGTCCCAGTACACCCCCTGGTGTTATGCCCCAGTACACCCCCCCTGGTGTTATGTCCCAGTACACCCCTGGTGTTATGTCCCAGTACACCCCCTGGTGTTATGCCCCAGGACACCCCCTGGTATTATGCCCCAGTACACCCCCTGGTGTTATGTCCCAGTACACCCCTGGTGTTATGCCCCAGTACACCCCCTGGTATTATGCCCCAGTACACCCCCTGGTGTTATGTCCCAGTACACCCCCTGGTGTTATGCCCCAGGACACCCCCTGGTATTATGCCCCAGTACACCCTCTGGTGTTATGTCCCAGTACACCCCCTGGTGTTATGCCCCAGTACACCCCCTGGTGTTATGTCCCAGTACACCCCTGGTATTATGCCCCAGTACACCCCCTGGTGTTATGCCCCAGTACACCCCCTGGTGTTATGTCCCAGTACACCCCCCTGGTGTTATGTCCCAGTACACCCCCTGGTGTTATGCCCCAGTACACCCCCTGGTGTTATGTCCAGTACACCCCCTGGTATTATGCCCCAGTACACCCCCTGGTGTTATGCCCCAGTACACCCCTGGTGTTATGTCCCAGTACACCCCCTGGTGTTATGCCCCAGGACACCCCCTGGTATTATGCCCCAGTACACACCCCCCTGGGGTTATGCCCCAGTACACCCCCTGGTGTTATGCCCCAGTACACCCCCTGGTGTTATGTCCCAGTACACCCCCTGGTGTTATGCCCCAGTACACCCCCTGGTGTTATGTCCCAGTACACCCCCCTGGTGTTATGCCCCAGGACACCCCCTGGTGTTATGTCCCAGGACACCCCCTGGTATTATGTCCCAGTACACCCCCTGGTGTTATGTCCCAGTACACCCCCTGGTATTATGCCCCAGTACACCCCCCTGGTGTTTTGCCCCAGGACACCCCCTGGTATTATGCCCCAGTACACCCCCTGGTATTATGTCCCAGTACACCCCCTGGGGTTATGCCCCAGTATTCCCCCTGGGGTTATGCCCCAGTATGCCCCGTCTTTAAAACACTTAAGAAACTTGAGAAGGATCGAAGATTCGCCACAAGTCCGGTTCCGTATACAAGGTAACTAAGCTACAAGGACGTGCTGAGAGATTTGAGGTTAACAGCAAGGGATAGAGAAGAACCAGAGAAGACATGATCACATAAAAGCCAAACGTGTATGAATACACCCTGGCTTCCTGTCCCGCACAGATATCTATATGAATAGTTCCAGGGCGGGGGGGTTGAATATGATGAATTATGGGCTTTATCCTAAATGAACTAAATTTCACGTCATTGAACGTGGAAGACATGATTACGACATACAAATACTAAGGGACATTGTCAGCTGACAATAATGTCTTCATTTGACATGGTTGGACAACGCTGAAAGGATCGTAGGTAAAATAAGTCAAGAAATACAATGAACCCAAAAACGGTGAATTGTTGGGGAAAAAACCGATATACGGTTTCAAAGACTCCATACACGGCTTCAAATATACACCTAACAAACTCAAAGAATTTGAAAGACTACGTCTGACAAGTGATGGTTGGGAGGCGGGATCCAGGAGCTGAAAGTCAGCGCACGGAAGCACAGTTGAGTGGAGATAGGGAACAAAGATATATACAGCGGTTACTCCTGCAGTTAACGAGGGCGTAAGTTAATATTCAGAGACCCTACTTAAGGTTCTCTTACGAAACCACATTGAGGTCATTGTCAGTGAAGAGCTGGCGCTGGGAGCGGAGCTGGCGCTGGGAGCGGAGCTGGCGTATTTGGAGTGGAGCTGGCGCTGGGAGCGGAGCTGGCGCTGGGAGCTGAGCTGGCGTATTTGGAGTGGAGCTGGCGCTGGGAGCGGAGCTGGCGCTGGGAGCGGGGCTGGCGTATTTGGAGTGGAGCTGGCGCTGGGAGCGGGGCTGGCGTACTTGGAGTGGAGCTGGCGCTGGGAGCGGGGCTGGCGTATTTGGAGTGGAGCTGGCGATGGGAGCGAGGCTGGCGTACTTGGAGTGGAGCTGGCGCTGGGAGCGGGGCTGGCGTACTTGGAGTGGAGCTGGCGCTGGGAGCGGGGCTGGCGTATTTGGAGTGGAGCTGGCGCTGGGAGCGGGGCTGGCGTACTTGGAGTGGAGCTGGCGCTGGGAGCGGGGCTGGCGTATTTGGAGTGGAGCTGGCGCTGGGAGCGGGGCTGGCGTACGGAGTGGAGCTGGCGCTGGGAGAGCGGTTCCGAGGGGCTGGGAAGTAAGACACAAGACTCGTTCTTGATCTTGGGAAGTAAGCAATGATGGAAGACCTTGAGAACTGAGCTTACGGTTCTGCAGGAGAGAGAGAGAGAGAGATTAGGGAGCACATGATAACGGCATTAAAGATCCTTAGTGTCATTGCCAAAGTAGAGCAGGAAGCAATGTTCAAGAGGATAATACAATGCTCTATGGTTCTATCGACATTTCCTCATAATTCAACCCACTAAATTCAACGACCAGTCTTGTATATTGGAATTGAAAGGCGAACAAGCGTGATGAGGTAGGTGAACAATCGCGATGAACAAGCTGACCCACAAGCATGATGAACTAGGTAATGATCAAGCAAGATGATGAACTAGGTGTGTAAATATTGAAGATGAATACCAAGCAAGAACCCAGAAGGTTTTCATTAGAGGATCGACAACTGAAGAGGCAGAGTCCAGGAGCCTGAACTCGACTCCCTTTGCACAATGAAGTTAAAAAATGTTATTAATAATGCCATTATTATTTATAACAATAACAATAATACGTAAAAACATATACAGGACATAGGTGTTTACAGCAGTAGGTACATAAATGCTTATTTATTAAAGGCACTAGTGTGTGTGTGTGTGTGTGTGTGTGTGTGTGTGTGTGTGTGTGTGTGTGTGTGTGTGTGTGTGTGTGTGTGTGTGTGTGTGTGGCTACCTATTTGTACTCACAGGTAGAGAATTCCCCTCGCTTATGCTGTCCCACGTTTCTTGCGCATTTGATCAACTATTAAACTTCCAATCATTTTACCACAATGTTTTCTTAGAGTTTAATCCAGCGATCCACAACACAAATGGTGAAAAAGTATTTCCTGTTAACCTTTTTATCTTTTCTTTTTCTCTCTCTCTCTTGTCTCTCTCGAATGTACATCTGTGAACTGCAGTTCAACTTGTTTCAGTTTTTATTAGTTCTTCTGTATCTGATTTGTCGTTTTCTGTTCCGGATTTGTCATTTTTTGTACCTGATTTGTCGTTTTCTTAATCAAATATTGTATGTAGTTATCACAAACTATTTTTTCTGTCAAATTGTTCTTGACACAAGGTATTAATCTTCCATCATTCGCAACAACGCTAAATGCTTGAATTGTGTGCGGTAGAGGGAGAAGAGTGTACACACTCGCGTGCGTATCCACGCACAGGTACACCTGCGTACCTTTGCGCGGATACGCCTGTGTGCGTGTGCTTATCTAGTTGCGCACGCTTATGTTCTACAGGTGGCGAGCTTCAGCTCTTAAGCCCGACCTCACAGATATGGTGCATTAAGCCTCCCGACGTTCCCAATTCGTGCTTGCTCTTGAAGCTGTGAACGGTGAATTCGTGCTTGCTCTTGAAGCTGTGAACGGTGAATTCGTGCTCGCTCTTGAAGCTGTGAACGGTGAATTCGTGCTTGCTCTTGAAGCTGTGAACGGTGAATTCGTGCTCGCTCTTGAAGCTGTGAACGGTGAATTCGTGCTCGCTCTTGAAGCTGTGAACGGTGAATTCGTGCTCGCTCTTGAAGCTGTGAACGGTGAATTCGTGCTTGCTCTTGAAGCTGTGAACGGTGAATTCGTGCTCGCTCTTGAAGCTGTGAACGGTGAATTCGTGCTCGCTCTTGAAGCTGTGAACGGTGAATTCGTGCTTGCTCTTGAAGCTGTGAACGGTGCTTGCATGCTTCCACCAGCCCTAGCTCATGGCTCTTATTTACAACTTTCACTGCTTGCCAGTATTTCCGCACAGTGCTCTGACTCACTTGGCTTCACCTTCCACCTATACTGTTGTCCCTCACCTGGAGAAAGACTCTCTCTATATCAACTTTGTCTATGTCCTTCAGTATCATGTATGTTGTGATCATATTACCTATGTCCTTCTCTCTCGTCCAATGTACTTAGCGTTAATTCTCTCAGCCTCTCATTACGGTTAATTTATCGTATCTCTGGTAACTGTTTCTCTTGAATCATTAAGCCTTTTTAAATTCTCATCTTTGCTTCAGCAGGTGTGGGTTACTAGCTGGAGCTGCATATTTCTAGATTGGTCCAACATACGTTGTGCATAATATTCTGAAGGATTCCTTAGCCAGGTTCTTGAAAGACCTTCTTATGTTTGCGAGTCTTGCATATGCAGATAATGCTATTCTGTTTGTGTGTGTGCCTCTGGTGGGAAGACTGGTGGAATCCACTACCAAGTTATTTGACTTTCTGGACTTCTGCAACTGCCTTTTTCGTACTGTGTCCGTGTCTCCTCTCCGTCTCCCAACACTCATTCATATATGTTTTCAGGTATTAAACTCCAATAGCTATTTGTCCACTGATTCCTGGACCTTGTCCAGGCCCTCCAGTAGTATTATGCAGACCTGCTCACTCTTAACCTTGCTCCTCAGCTTAGTATTCTCTGAGAACGTTGTCACAAAGGCCCTTACCTCCTCTGGAAGGTCATTCACATGAATCAGGAACATTAGTTGTCCAAGTGTCGGGCCTTGTGGGACCCCTCTAGTCCCTACCTTCCATCCTGGCTCTTCTGGCTACAAATCTTAGTTTTTTGTCTTGTATTAGAGCCTCTAGTCCAGTCCGGTATCTCCCCTCGTTATCTGAGCCTGCTCTTCCAGCTTGTGCATCAGGTATTTTTTTTGTTTACAATCTACCTGTCCCTTAATCTCCTTCTGAATCTTGGCAGGCTTGTCGTAGACCTTGATAAGGTTACACTTGAAATTAGGGAGAGCCCTGGCTTGTATGGTGTGCGGAATCATACTGTTTACATCTGCGTTAGAATACACAATGTTTTAGGTGAAATATACTGAGTGCCTTTAATATACTTTGTACACTAAGAGGATCAAACTCTCTAACAAAGTTTTCTCATTGTAATGTACCTTCATGTGCCTCAATTCCATTGTATGGTTGTGTACTCAGTAAACAACTGTACCATGTGTAGGCGAACACATATCTTGTCCTGTCTATGAAAGACTGACGGAAATGTAAATATTGTACGTAAGCTTATTAGCATCGTAAAACCACTTCGATCACCTTCTGCGCTAGAGTGCTCAGTAACTCACTACACTCTATGATGTCTCACAGATCTCTAACCCTGTCCATGGAGGACACTAGGAAATGCATAAATCTTGGTTACAATTGTAAAAATGTATGGCCACGTCTGTGATAGAAAAAAAAACAAAAGTTATATCTCCACCAGTTTACATTCCTTGTGCCACGTATGACTTTATAGCAAGATAAATAAGGAAATGAGAGCTATTCTAACACTCTCTGGAACTGCTTGATGAGAAGGTGGTGATGCGCCCACCAGACGGGACAACACTCAGTACTGCTGACCAGTAACTGACCAGTAACCGTGCATACATATATATATATATATATATATATATATATATATATATATATATATATATATATATATATATATATGTCGTACCTAGTAGCCAGAACGCACTTGTCAGCCTACTATGCAAGGCCCGATTTGCCTAATAGGCTAAGTTTTCATGAATTAATTGTTTTTCGACTACCTAACCTACCTAACCTAACCTAACCTAACTTTTTCGGCTACCTAACTTAACCTAACCTATAAAGATAGGTTAGGTTAGGTTAGGTAGGGTTGGTTAGGTTCGGTCATATATCTACGTTAATTTTAACTCCAATGAAAATAAATTGACCTCATTCATAATGAAATGGGTAGCTTTATCTTTCATAAGAAAAAAAATTGAGAAATATATTAATTCAGGAAAACTTGGCTTATTAGGCAAATCGGGGCTTGCATAGTAGGCCAAAAAGTGAGTTCTGGCTACTAGGTACGACATATATATATATATATATATATATATATATATATATATATATATATATATATATATATATATATATATATATATAAAACAACACACACACACACGCACATTGAAATTCATGGTGATAATGGCCTAAAGAGGCCCTGGAAATTATCAGCACAGCTGACACTTAAAAATTATTTCTAATGTCTCTGTGGCTCATTTGGTTACTCAGTTTCCACCTGTGTCCTCTCGTTCGTATTCCATCCGTGCTAAATAGTATATCTTTATCTACCCCTGTCAATTCCTCTGAGAATTTTGTAGATGGTGATCATCCCCTGAATTCTTCTGTCTTTCAGGGACGTGAGGTTTAAATCCCGTAGCTTTTCCTCATAACTCATACTTCTCAGTTCCGGGACTAGTCTGGTGGCATGCCTGTCAAACTTCTCTAACTTTGTCTTGTCTTTAACTAGGTATGGACTCCAGGCTGTAGCTGCATACTCCAGAATTGGTCTGACATATGTGATATACAAGTCACTTCTGGAGAATGGTCCAGGACGGACCGAAACGTCGTCGTCCCTTCACTTTCTAGTGTGTGGTTTCGGCAACATCTTATCATTCTTTGTGTATATGTTTTCCCTCTTTCTCAGTTTGATCACCCGTTCCTTCACTGCAGTTCTTACACGCACACACTGTATATATCCATGCGCGCGCGTGTGTGCGTGCGTGTACAAGTTAAGTGTCTATGGCTAGTGGACCGAGTACTCACTATGGCCAGGGGGTACTCCAACAGCCACTGTGGCCAGGGGGTACTCCAACAGCCACTGTGGCCAGGGGGTACTCCAACAGCCACTGTGGCCAGGGGGTACTCCAACAGCCACTGTGGCCAGGGGGTACTCCAACAGCCACTGTGGCCAGGGGGTACTCCAACAGCCAGTGGCCAGAGGGTACTCCAACAGCCACTATGGCCAGAGGGTACTCCAACAGCCACTGTGGCCAGAGGGTACTCCAACAGCCACTATGGCCAGAGGGTACTCCAACAGCCACTATGGCCAGGGGGTACTCCAACAGCCACTGTGGCCAGGGGTACTCCAACAGCCACTGTGGCCAGAGGGTACTCCAACAGCCACTATGGCCAGGGGGTACTCCAACAGCCACTGTGGCCAGAGGGTACTCCAACAGCCACTATGGCCAGGGGGTACTCCAACAGCCACTATGGCCAGAGGGTACTCCAACAGCCACTGTGGCCAGAGGGTACTCCAACAGCCACTATGGCCAGAGGGTACTCCAACAGCCACTGTGGCCAGGGGGTACTCCAACAGCCACTATGGCCAGGGGGTACTCCAACAGCCACTATTGCCAGNCTGGTCGGTCCTCTAGCTACCTTCCCTCCTTCTTTACTCAGTTACCCATGCCCCCTAACCCTGACTTTTCGCTGACCCTGATCCTGCGCTTCTTTAATGTGCTGTGTTCCCTTCGCCTTTGTTTCATTGTTGTTCTCTGTTGCTGTCCTTCTTCTCATCGATGTCTATTCTTCAATGGAATGTTCGAGGTTATTTCGCCAATTTCCTTGAACTCCAGCTTCTGATTTCGCGGTTTTTGCCCCTTTGTGTCTGTCCTAGGACAGACACAAAGACCTGGACCTCCAGTATTTTCCCATTTGTATATTATTTGACATTTCTCCCATCGTTTATCTAGCGAGTACTTTCGGAGAGATTTGAGATGATCCCAGTAATTTAGATGCTTTATCTCGTTTATGTATCCCATATATGTTCTCTGTACTCCCTGTATTTCAGCAATCTCTCCTGCTCTAAATGGGGAAGTGAGTACTGAGCAGTACTTAAAACGGGACAGCACAAGTGATTTGAAGAGTACAACCATTGTGATGGATCCTTGGATTTGAAAGTTCTCGTAATCCATCCTATCATATTCCTGGCTGCCGCAGTATTTGCTTGGTTATGCTCCCAAAAATTTAGGTCGTCACACATCATTATTCTCAAATCCTTTACATGTTTCTTTCCTACTATGGGTAAATTTGATTGTGTTTTGTACCCTGTATTATGTTTAAGGTTCTCACTTTTACCGTATCTGAGTACCTGGAATTTATCGCAGTTAAACATCATGTTATTTTCTGTTGCCCAGTCGAAGACTTTATTAATATCTGCATGTAGTTTTTCAATATCTTCAGCAGAGGTAATTTTCATGCTGATTTTTGTGTCATCTGCAAAGGATGATACGAAGCTGTGCCTTGTATTTGAGTCTATATATGATATGAGAATAAGGAAAAGAAGTCGTGCAAGGACTGTACCTTGAGGTACTGCAGCTTTTAACTGCGCTTGGACTCGATTTTATATAGTTGACTGTTACTCTCTGTGTTCTGTTCGACAGAAAACTGAGTATCCAGCGTCCTACTTTACCAGTTACTCCCATTGACCTAATTTTGTGTGCTATCACTTCATGGTCACATTTATCGAATGCCTTTGCAAAATCCGTGTACACCACATCTGCACTCTGTTTTTCTTCTAATGCCTCAGTGATTTTGTCGTAATGGTCAAGTAGCTGTGAGAGGCATGATCTTCCTGCTCTAAATCTATGTTGGCCTGGATTGTGGAGGTCATTGGTCTCCATGAAACTAGTGAGCTGACTCCTGATCACTCTCTGAAATACAGTACTTTTATTATGTGGGACGTTAGTGCAACTGGTCTATAATTCTTTGCCAAGGCTTTGCTACCTGCCTTGTGTGGAGGGGCTATGTCTGCTGCTCTAAGCGCATCTGGTATCTCCCCCGTGTCCAAGCTCTTCCTCCACACTATACTGAGTGCCTGTGCTACTGGCACTTTGAATTTCATTTTAAATATTGAATTTCATGAGTCTGGACCCTGGGCGTAGTGCATGGACATATTGTCAATTTCTCTTTCAAAACCTGCCATGCTCATGTTGATATCAGTTATATTTACAGGTGTTTGGATATCACACACAAAGAAGTTGTCCGGATCTTCCACTTTCATGCTGTGTATCGAGTTGCTAAACATGTCCTTATATTGCTTTTTTAGGATTTCACTAATTTCTTTGTCATCCTCAGTGTATAAACCTTCACTAGTACGAATAGGTCCAATACTGGCAGTGGTTTTTGCTTTTGATTTAGCATATGTGAATAAATATTTTGGGTTTTTCTTTATTTCTTGAAATGCTTTCTGTTTTAGTTGCCTTTCTTCAATCTGATATGAATGCTTCAGAGTCTGTTCGATTTCTTCAGTCTCCCTGATTAAATTATTCCTTCTTTGTATGGAAAGTCGTGTCTGCTTCAGCACTTCTGTTAACTTTTTTCTTCTTTTGTAATGTCGTCTGCGTTCTCTTTCTACGTTGGACCTTGTGTAGGATTTTTATTACTTAAACATTTTCCCATTGAATGTTTGTAAGTTCCCTGTTTATTTTCTCCCAGTTTCACCCCCTCTCTATAACAGGTGACCACACAGTCAGTAAACGATGCAATTTCCTTCCATCCCTTAGCATCACTCCTCCCACAGTGCTAATTATTACAACAATCCTGCTATTTTCACAACCCTGGTCATTTTTATCACAGTCAGAGGTCATCTGTAATATTGTCATCGCTAAATAATAGCAGTTATATATTTTTTTTTACATTTTTTGGCGATGCTGTGGTCACAAGCTGAACAGCAATGCTGTTCGCTCATGCTGCGTGAGCCAGCCTTGGATGCTCCAACAGTACTGTGGCTCTCACACCTGAGAATATTGCCCACGATTTTTTTTGTTTTAAATGGCGTCTGTTTACAAGAGCCTTGAGGAAGCTAATGTGAACCCCATGTAGCCACGGGCCATTTGAATCATGCCTGGCACCCTATGGCGTATATATACGTCATGCACACCGTGGGACATGCTACTCATGGCGTATATATACGTCATGCACAGTTTAAGGGTTAAGAACCGTCAGTCCGTCGAGATCGGGTTCAGTGACGAAACGGGGATTGACAATAAAAGGTTTCCCTAGCTCGAGACATTGGGTACTACAGTTTTACGGGTGCAAGAGTATGCCTCCTCAAGCACCCGGGCGTCAAAACAAAAGAAGGCCAAAAGAATGATCAAAACAGGCACAAAGTCAACAGGAAATGACAACGAGAAAGAAGAAGAGGGGGGAGATAAACGAAACAAAAGAAAAATGTGTCCAGCAAAATTTGTAAGGACAGCAGCAGGCGCACAAGACTACAAAAGGACAGGGGACCGCCCTAAGGAGCATCACACTCCAGCAGCCGCCCACCAAGCCCCTCCATGGCAACAACGAGCTGGACAGGGAGGGGCGAAGAGTAGAAGCAGATGAGTAAGCAAGGCAACCATAATTGAGTTTAGACAAGATGAGAGACGAATGTAAAGAGAGGAGCATGTGGCTATCAGCTCCCCAAGAAGTATGAGACAAAACCTTAACCCTTAAGTTGCGCAACACATCATATGATGGGTTGAGTGACTTGGTATAAAATGCGCATCCCATCATATGATGTAATGGAGTACTACACAAGATTTAAACGACCCGCGGATACACGGGGGTTCACCTCGCCTTCATTACGGCTCTTGTAAACAGATCCCATTTTTTTTTTAAATTGTAGGCCAAATTCCCGGGTGTGAGGGCCTCAGTATTGAGTGAGCCACTAAGCCTGATGCACGCAGCATGAGGTCACAGCATCGCCTAAAAATGCCATAATATATATTTTCATTCTATTATTTAGCGATGATATTATTACAGAAGACCCCTGACTGTAATAAAAATGGCCAGGATTCTGATAATAGAAGGATTGTTCTGATAATTAGAGCTGTAGTGGGAGGAGTAATCTTAGTGGGGAGGGAGGTAGCATTGTCTGCTGACTGTGTGTGATCACCTTTTACTGTCTGGACTCACTATACCAGCTTACTTGTTCGCTATGGTTGTGGGAACCAAACTGTGAGATTTATATATTTGATTTATATAGAATTTATATTTACGTTAATTTATATACTTTGATAGCAATTTGTATGATGTTAAGTGAACTGTATTTCTGCGATAATCTCACAAATCGATTCTTGCACATTAGGGGGGTTTATATTAAATTTATATATATGCAGCCAATCAAACTACAGTATTAAACTACATATATTAGTATACATTGAGGAGGTTCCTTATCTTATTATACAGCAGCTTAGTCCACCAGGTATAACTAGGATGTAAACACCAAATTATCCTCTTTGAGGCAGCTTCCATCACCCATAGTAACTGATATACAAAGCTTGCTTCCTCTTCTTGTACCTGTCAAAGGTGCTAGCTGTAAAGCCAGAACCCTAATATATGACAGCTATATCAGAGAAAACACTGTATAATGATTCAAATAAAGACCAAGGCTTAATTACCTTTTTTTAAGAGGCTGTTCGTATTCTAACCGGCTCGCCCTATCTACAGACATTAATGACCAAAAATGATTAGATAAATGGGTTTCGGTAGAACACTTCCCTTGTTTATTGTTGACTGCGTGTTGTTGATGGAAGACCACTACACTGATCTCCACTACACTTCGTCCAAGAGAAATGATAGGAGCCAAATTTGCTCCCTGTGCCTCTGCGGTTTTAATAACAATGGCTTATAATAGGAGCCGAATTTGCCCCCTGCCTCTGTGTTAACAACAATGGCTGACCACTCCCTCCTACTGATGCCTCCCTCACTTTGTAGAGATGTCAGTAACTTGATAGAAGGGTCACATTTACTCTATTTTAATATTGATAATTAAGTTAATTAAAATGAGATGTTTTATGATGGTAAAAGTCCAAAGACTAATGTATTTAAGAATAATTCCAACACAATTGCTGGTGATTTATAATAGTATGTGGTAATGATATCCTGTTTTCTATAGACGGAAAATTCCACTACAAGTTACATTTTCTATGGGTAACTTGTTTATACAATGGCAGCAATATTATCTGCAATTGCATGTATTATTAAATGGTGTTGGACTTTCCGACATAATTCCCCAGGGGCTGCTCACGGGTCGAAGTCCTATTTAGAACAGACAAACACCGATACTCCTCCTTCGAATTACTAGATTAATGGGATGTTAGTAGTTAGTAATCACACGTTTGTGTGTCTGTTTGTACAGGATGGATGTTCCGTACTCAAGTTGCAGGGGTTAGAAGTCTAATGCGATTTCATTTCCCTGTTAACTCTTGAAAGGCTAAAATTATAGCCTAAATACATATTATTTAACCCAGAAGACTGAATGTGATCACGTACTACAGTCAAGTATGATTCAGGGACTGCAGTGAGATCAGTGACATTAGATATAACTTGAAGCTTGTTCAGGTAACTGGTCACTGATATATATACACTGAGGCCCATGGAATTCATTTATTTATTTATTTATTTATATACAAGAAGGTACATTGGGTTTGTGAGAATACATTGAATAGGACAGAATTTACAATCTTGTAAAGCCACTAGTATGGCAGCGCTCGGGCAGGTCCTTAACCCCTTAACTGTGTTGCCTCCAAATATGACACCCTCGCAGTGCGCAGGAAATAAATTCTCTGGAAAAAATTCTTTTTTCTTTTTAAAGTGTCAGAAACCCTTCCCTCAGTATGGGTATGTAGAAAAAAATCGAAATTGAACTTACTTTGGCTGCTATGGGGTCCGTAAGTTGGGGCGTGACGTCATCATTCCCTGTTCGCCCGTGACGTACGCTCCCGGGGCCAGTAGGGCGCTCGGAGCGGGGCGCTGTAGGTGCCGCGAATATATTTTCATTCATTTTTTTCGCACAGTTCCAAATACATTTTATTTGTTTTTACGTGCTAATCCTATGTATAGTGAACACGTACACTATATTATGGCAGTAAAACATCCGTACTGTCCGAAGACACTGTGTTACGTGCATGACACTTGTGTACACATATGCAGCACATATTTACTATTTATCATGCTAATTTATGTACATATACAATCTATTTACACACTATACACTGTCACACACTATATACATTCACCATCAACACATTCAGAACACCGCGAGTGAGAGCTGCAACACCCAGCAGCCCTCCCTCACTTCTCCAACATTGTATTTGCCAACTTTGCCACTCCCATCATAGTTATTCACACCAATGTTTCATGTTCATTTATGTATATTTACAACATATGTACACACTATACACTGTAACACACACATATACATTTACCATCAACACATTCAGAACATCGCATAGCAGCTGCTTCGTATGGGCCAATAGCAGCTGCCTCATATGGGCCAATAGCAGCTGCCTCGTATGGGCCAATAGCAGCTGCCTCGTATATGCCAATAGCAGCGGCCTCGTATGGGACAATAGGAGCTGTCTCGTATGGGCCAATAGGAGCATTTGGCCATGAACACATTCAGAACACCTGGAGTGAGAGCAGCCACACCTAGCCAGTCTCCCTCACTCCAACATCTTACTCGCCAACATTGCTCCTCCCACCATACTGTTATAGTTCTTATTACACATGTTCTATATACCTATCTACATGTTTTATTTACCAGAACTATACAAGTAAGCCGGTATTGTGTCAAAACAGTACAGTGGCCACCATACACTGCATGAAAAATCACAGCAGACGACGCTACGATTACGTCACCTCCCTCACCAAAATAGCTTCTCTCAACATTCTCCTGTTGCTGTTCTTACACTATATATACCCATGTACATATGTTTTGCCTATAGCGAACTATATATACCCATGTACATATGTTTTGCCCATAGCGAACCACTAAGCTAGTATGGTGAGCAAAACAAGAGTGGCTGCCACACACACACAATGAGGCTACCTCAATTCTCGCCCTCCCTCCCTCACCAAAATTCCTCCTTCCACAATACTACACACAACGCTAATTATAACCACAATCCTGGTCACTAATTCCTGTAAATGAATAATTGATCACACGTTTATTTTGAAAAGGAACCTAAGAAATCATTTGCAGATTCCTACATGGACGAAATAATGCTGTGGTGCTGTGGCTAGCGCTGTGAACATCGTGAACAGCATTGAATCACTGATGTTTGAACATTGTACCCAGTCATTATCACACTCAGGCTCTTCTATAACACTATCATAGCTAAATAATACAAGTTATATATATATATTTTGACATTATTAGGTGATGCTGTAGTCACAAGCTGAACACTTGGTGAGCAACCAAGTGCTGTGCGCTCATGCTGCGAGCGCCAGCCTTGGTTGCTCACTCACTACTGAGGCTCCCACACCCGGGAATGTGGACCACGATTTTTTTTAAAGATGGTGTCTGTTTACAAGAGCCCTGAGGAAGCTGATGTGAACCCCATGTAGCCGCGGGAGTTTTGAATGGAATGTGAAAAATACAAATACCCGGAGGCGCGTTGCGCAAACCAGACGTGAGCCTGCAGGCGCGTTGCGCAGTTTAAGGGTTAATCCAACAGATAATTTTAAGTAGGTAATTTCTATCAGTATTGATAAATGATAACAAATACATTGCAAGAGAAAAATGAGATGAGAGAGCTTAGTAAGTATATTAAAGCACATTGTTATATTAAAGCTCTGATTGATTACATTGACAGCTTGATTGGTAATTTAAACAAGATTAATAGACACCATACAGCAGATTGACAGCACATATAAGACAGCAATGATCACAATGGTAAAGATGTTCAGATTGGGAGACTGGGTAGCAATAGATACAGATAAACAAGATTAATAAACACCATACAGCAGATTGGCAGCACATATAAGAAGACAGCAATGATCACAATGGTACAGATGTTCAAATTGGGAACATAAAGGTTGGGAGATTGGGTAGCAATAGATACAGTGCAATTTTAAATAAACAAATAAATAAATAAATATAAATATGTTTATTCAGGTAAGGTACATACATACAGGGGATGTTACATTAATGGATCGAATTATAGATAGAGCTAGTACATACAATGCCTAAAGCCACTATTACGCAATGCGTTTCGGGCAGGAAAAACATTAATATCTATAACTTAATACTAATTGAGCATTAAGAATAAAATGAGTTGATAACAAATACAAATAAAGATAAAAAAAGGGGGAACATGACTGAAAAAGCAGCACAAATACAATAGGTCGACAAACAGCGTAGTTTAAAAAAATAACAGACAAGAGTTGACAATAGAGGGGTAAGGTAGATTACAGGGAATTTATCAGGTAGTGTTTAGTTTTAATCTTAAACTGGTTGAGAGAGGTACAGTCTTTAACATGGTTGGGAAGGTCATTCCACATTCTGGGTCCCTTAATTTGTAGAGCATTTCTAGTTTGATTAAATCTTACTCTTGGAATATCAAATCTGTATTTATTTCTGGTGTGGTGCTCATGGGTTCTGTTACAACCTTCAATGAAGCTTTTGAGGTCAGGATTGGCATTACAGTTCAGCATTTTATATGTGTATAATACACAAGAGAGAATGTGCAGTGACTAAATATCTAACATATTCAGAGATTTGAGTAGGGGTACCGAGTGATGTCTGGGGCCAGAGTTGGATATTGTCCTAATAGCAGCTTTGTGTTGAGTAATTAGAGGACGTAAATAATTTTGAGTAGTAGAACCCCAAGCACAAATACCATAGCTGAGGTATGGATAGATGAGGGAGTAATAGAGAGTAACCAGGGCTGGGCGGGGTACATAATATCTGATCTTAGAGAGAATGCCAACAGTTTTTGAAACTTTTTTTGATATATTCAGAATGTGTCCCTGGAAATTCAGCTTGTGATCAATGAGAACGCCAAGGAATTTTCCATCTAATTTGTTACAAATTTGGATATTGTTTATTTTGAGATTTATTTGATTAGAGGATTTATTGCCAAACAGAATATAGAAAGTTTTGTCAATGTTAAGGATGAGTTTGTTGGCAGTTAGCCAAAGATGGACTTTATTTAGCTCAGTATTTACTGTGGCATTTAGAGCAAGGGGGTCAGGACTGGAGTAAATGAAGGTTGTGTCGTCAGCAAATAGAATAGGTTTGAGGTGTTGGGAGGCATTTGGAAGGTCATTAATGAAGATGAGAAAGAGGAGAGGGCCAAGTATGCTGCCCTGAGGACACCAATGTTGATGGGTAGGGTGGGAGAAATTGAATTGTTCACAGAAACATACTGGAGCTTGTCAGAAAGGTAAGATTTGAGGTATTGCAGGGAGTGTCCTCCGACTCCATAATGATGTAATTTAAGAAGGTTTCGGTGGTTGACAGTGTCAAAAGCATTACGCAGGTCCACAAATAACCCAACAGGGAACTCATTTTTATCAAGAGCTGCATGAATTAAGTTAATCATACTAATAAGTGCATCGTTAGTGCTTTTTTGGGTCTGAAGCCATATTGGCAAGAGCTAAGTATATTGTGCTTGGCTAGATAAGAGTAAAGCTGCTTGTAGATTAGTTTTTCAAAAATTTTTGATAAGTTAGGCAGGATTGAAATAGGTCTGTAGTTGTTAACATCTGTGAGATCACCACATTTGTGGACAGGGGTTACTCTCGCTTTTTTTTTAGAATATCTGGAAAGGTTTGGAGTTCAAGTGACTTGTTGAAGAGCAATGCAATTGCAGGGGCTAGGAAATTTTTTGTAAATTAATGTTGGTATCTCCTCAAGGGCACTAGACTTGGTTTTAAGGAAAAGGATTATCTCATTGACGTCAGTGGAATTAGTAGGCTTTAGGTACAGAGACTGTGGATAGTTACCTGTAAGATAGTCCTTAACGTCAGTACTGGAAGATGGAATATCATTTGCAAGGGATGACCCAATGGAAGAGAAGAACCTATTGAACTCAATAGCAGAATCAGAGGCTGAAAGTTGACCATCGTTAGTGGACAGGAGTGTTGGTTTGTTGTTTAAAATCTTCTTTGATCCCAATATTTGTGAAATTGTGCTCCAAGTTTTTTTAATGTTGCTCTTTATTTGGGCAAATTTATCTTCGTAGTATTTAGTTTTGGCTCGTCTAATTATCTTAGATAGCAGTAACGTGTAATTCTTTGAGAATTCTTTGGAGACGGTTCCTAACCTATACTTCTTCTCAAGGTCATGTTTTTTATTAATGGATTTAAGTATTCCCTTTGTAAGCCAGGGATTGTTAAGCCTTTTGGTAGTGACTTGTTTTGTAAGCATAGGACAGTGGGTGTTATAAAGGCTACGAGTTTTTTGAAGAAAAGATTGCACTGCTAAGTTGATGTCACCTATGTCACCTAACTCGGATTCCCAGTTGACATTATCAGCAGCAGTTATAAAATTGTCTATAGCAGATTCATTGTGCAGCCTAAAACTTATCTTCCTTGACTCTAGAGGTGGTTTGTTAGTGTTAGTTAAGAGAAATGTGGGGTAATGGTCTGTAGTGCTATCAGTGATTATACCTGAAGTAAGCGGAGAGGTTATGTTGGTCCAGATGTGATCTAGAGTCGTGGCAGTACTATCAGTGATTCTAGTAGGTCTAGTGATTAAGGGTATGAGGAAGCAGGAATTCATACAGTTGAGGAAGCTAACAGCAGTAGGGTGCTCAGGCTCGCAGAGGTCAATATTAAAGTCCCCCTGCGATAATTAGATGGTTTTTGTTCAGTTTGTTATCGAGTATTAGATTTCTAAGGTTTGAATTGAATTCGGACACATCAGTGTTAGGAATTCTATAGACTGCACCCACAGACAGGATAGACTCGGCACTCTTGACTCTGAAACTTGAGAAGATATACTCCCCACAGCAGTCTCTAGTTCTAATTACTTTTAAGCATGTTAGTTCATGGTGGTAGTAAAGAGCAGTACCACCACCTCTCTGAATTTGACGACAGTTGTGAATTGCTGAGTAGTTAGGCATGTTAAAGAGTTAAGTAGTATCCTCTTTCAACCACGTTTCAGTAAGTATAATAAAAGTAAATCTGTTGTCAATAGTTTCAATCAAGGCCCTAACATCATCAAAGTGTTTACCTAGGGATCTAACATTTAAGTTGATTACAGAGATATTGCGATTATGTGTTAATACATTGTTTACATCATGTGCTGTAAAATATCTACAGTTCAGATCATTAAAGTGATTATTGTCATAGATAGTGGATAAGAGGTTTAGTTCAGGGTCTAAACTTGCCTGCATAAAAGGCTGGTTGCAGGAAAACAAGGCAAGAATGGCAAATTACAAAATAGAATTATGATATAAAAGTGGAAAAAATATAAAAAAAAGTCTATACAAAACACAAAGAAAATGAACAAAAAAGAAAAAATGAGGTAGCTTACAAGGGGCTTACAGGTACTCTCAGGTACACTGTAAGTAAAAATTTGCATAATTGACACAGGCTAAGCCAGGGGTACAATGGAGTAAGAGAGTATGGTGAGGCTAGGCAACCTTGGTAATAAATGAAATCAAAGAAAAAAGTTAAATAATAAAACATAGGCAAGTTTAAGCTAAAGATTATTAACTAAAAGTAGTATAGTTAAGACCATATACTTAAAAAGACCTGAAGAAATATTAAAGCACTCGGTTAATTATGCCAGAAAATGACTAGTAAAAGGTAAATTAAAAATTAATTAAAAAAAAAGTGAAACAAAGAGAAATTAGGATACCTAGCCCGCACTAGGTGACAAGGGGGTTAATTATGTTGACTCATTGGGAGTGATAATGTGAGACAAACCACATTGGCTGAGGAAAGTGTTCAGGTTATCCTCATTAGCAATTGTAAACATTTTACCTGTTGATGTTTTCCTAACTTTAATCAAGCCATCTCTAACGAAGCACTGATGTAAGGCAAAAGGTGAAAAACTATGAAGATGAAATTAGGTACTTTTCATTATTGATTTTGAATGATGTAAAAGTTGGACAGCTTTTCAATTCAGTAGGGAGTGAGTTCCATAAACTGGGTCCCTTTATTTGCATAGAGTATTTACACAGATTAAGTTTAACTCTGGGGATATCAAAGAGATATTTATTTCTGGTGTGGTGATAATGGGTCCTATTACATCTGTCCAGGAAGAGTTTCAGAGCAGGATTTGCATTTAAGAACAGGGGTTTTGTAAATGTAGTTGACACAAGAGAATTTATGGAGTGAGATTATGTTTAGCATGTTTAGGGAGTTAAACAAGGGGGCTGAGTGTTGTCTGAAAGTAGAATTTGATATTATTCTGATAGCAGATTTTTGCTGGGTGATGATGGACTTGAGGTGGTTTGCAGTGGTTGAACCCCATGCACAGATACCATAGTTGAGATAGGGATAGATTAGTGCATAATATAGAGAGATGAGAGCAGAGTTAGGTACATAATATCTGATTTTGTTGAGTATACCAACTGTTTTTGAGACTTTCTTAGTTATGTGTTGTATGTGGGTACTGAAGTTGAGTCTCTTGTCTAGGAATAGGCCAAGAAACTTTCCATCATTTTTATTACTAATGTTTACATTGTCTATCTGAAGCTGAATTGCATTTGTAGATTTGCTTCCAAATAAGATGTAGTAGGTCTTTTCTAAGTTAAGTATTAGTCTGTTGGTTGACATCCATAAGTGGACTTTTTTTTAGTTCATTATTAACAACATTATTTAGTGTATGTGGGTTGGGGTTAGAGTAGATGAGGATAGTATCATCAGCAAACAAAATAGGTTTCAGAATGTTAGAGACATTAGGCCGATCATTGGTGTATATAAGAAATAGAAGAGGTCCCAAGATGCTGCCCTGTGGCACTCCAATGGCTATTGGTTGAGTGGGAGAGGTTATATTATTGATGGCTACACATTGGTGTCTATCATCTTGATTATCATCTTGATTAAATAATAAATGTATCAAAATCAGTCGTCAGGTTTATTGGGATTTAATTTAGTTAATTGATTCAGAGGATTGAATAGCCCATCACTAAAGCTAAGTATGGTTCTGAAACTGCAGTGGGTTCAGTGACATTGGTCGCAGTGACTTGTAGATGTTTAGGCTACTGTTCACTGATTTGCCAGAGGCCTCATGAACTCATCTTCAGCTATAAATGATGATATTAACATCAACCTCTGTTGCTATAGTCAGCTGTAATCTCCTAAGAATAATGCTACTGGAGATATATATTATCAGCTGACAAATTTAGATTTCTACTGGTATTGTTTATCTGCAGGTATAGGTCTCCTCAGGCTTGATACTGGGCCTGAGAGTAATTTGCCTCCTGCAGAATTTAACATGGTTATGCCCTGATATTTAGAAGGACTACCGATGAATCGATGGTAATAGTATGTCCCTACAAGGAGATCGAAGTTGGTGAGGTGATCAGACTTAATATTATCTGCCAATTTTATTCCTCTATTTCTCAGGAATTTGGCTGTTGCTCTTAGACCTTGAACTTGTAGGTCTACTGGTATTTTGTCCACCACAATGGCTTGTACTTTACAGACGTACCTGCCCAAACGTACTGATGGTTGTACCACCTGGTAGACTTGAGGTTCTGCATCTGTTATAAACCCTGGGATGTTGATTGTCGTCTGGGCTTCAATTGTCACTTCAACTTTTTAGTGACAAATGTTCTCTGGGACCCTTGGTCAAAGAACCCACAGGTATGGACCTTGGCCATCTTATTCAGGATGGTAATTTGGGCAGTAGGCAAAGTCGTATTACCTTTAGACTTTGCCGATTGGACACTCTTTGTTGGTTGCACCTTGCAGTACTGTACTGTGGTAGGAATGCTATCTTCCACCTTGGGTCTTGGAGACGTTGTTTTGGTGTCTCTGCACAATGCTGCATGGTGCTGACCTTTGTTACACCTATTACAGGTGTGTAATTGGGTCTGACAGTCGTTGATGTTATGTTTCCTGAGGCACCTCGTGTAATGTTGCAAATCTTTGAGTCGCTCAACACGGGCGTCACTATCAGGAAAATTAGGGCAGTGGTACATTGAATGTTTCTCATGGCAGAACAAACATGTTCCATAGCTTCCAGTACCCTTTGGTGTCACGTTCTTGGGTGACACAGTAACTATAGGCTTGGAGGGTCCCACTGTATATATGCCCACACTGCCACTGTTCCACTTTGGTGTTGAATTAAATTGCCTAGATTGATTTGGAATACCATTGGTACTCTGTGGTTTACTAGTATTGGTTTCTGAGGGTTTACTTGGTGGTTTTAATTTGTCATGTGTTCGTAATTGATGAACTACTGACTTTAAACCTTCAGATATTTCATTCATGGATAAGATGCTTTTATTGTAATGAGCACTCATTTGTCTCAATATGTCCCTAGGTATTTTCTCCTGGACAATTATTTTCAAGACCCACTCAGCCCCGTTTGTATCTGCTCTCAGGCTGAGAGCATTGATCAATGATTCTACCTCCAGTTTGAAGACTTGGAATGAATCAGCAGAAGCTTCCGGTGGGGGTAAATGCAACAACTCATGAACTAAATGTGATGTTCTTACTTCTAGATCAGCATAATTATCCTTGAGGAGTTTTACTGCCAGATCATAGCTGTCATTAGTTAATCTCAGATGGGATACTACTGTTTTAGCCTCACCTGATAATTGTCCTTGCAAATAAGAGAATTTACTACTCTTAGGTAAAGATTGTTTTGAGTCCACAAGGTCAACGAATTTGTTCCAAAATTCGTCCCAATCTTCCTCATCTTTTCCTGAGAGAGTGGGTAAATTAATTCAGCCCGTCCTCCAAACAAAGATCCAAAAGTGATTCCATCCACCCGCCAAACCCCCTGTTTATGAATGAAAAACGGTTTCACACGACTCACAACTGATTTCGTTCGAACACTTCCGGAACAAGTGCTTCACTGACGAGTTTCATTCGAACCACATCGCCATAAATGCTTCACCCACGTACTACAAATGCAAATAATCGCCAACCGAACCTAAACACCTAACCTAATCTAACCTATGCCTATATATGCACAATATGCTAATATATTATAATATTAATTTATATTTGAGAAAATTCTTGTTTTGAAAGAACAGCATGTTAAAATTTATGAATGCGTCTGTGGGGGCGACGGTTGGATGTAATGGACTTGAGTCGAGGACGGGTTGATTAATTGGATGCAGTCGAGCTTCTGCTTGACTCGTATTAGATGCAACTGTTGTTGTTGTTGCTGTTGCCTTGTTCTGGGCAATTAATTTGACGTAAGGCTGTAACGTGGCCTGAGTGTGATCTTCATAACTCGCTAGATCAACCATAATATCGTCTATTTCTGTTTCTGATAAACTGGTGTTGGCAAGTTCAGCCACATATGTTGCTATTTGGCATTTGATTTGCTCAAATTTACCTGCAGCTGCTTGATAATAGTTTTCCAGGTCAGCATAATCAACTGGAGATTGTTGTGACAAATCTTCACATTTCTTGATCTGTCTTGTTAAGTGGCCTTTAAGACCTGCTAGGGTTCTTCTCATTCTCCCTGCATTATCCATACTAGCTAGTTGGTTAAGCCTTGTGGGGCTTGTACTTATGGCAGCCTAGGGTCAAAATTCTGCACTCACTAGGCGATAATCCTACCCCTTTTAGAGGTTAGCACTTAAAATTAATACACATTATATATATACAATCATACACACTAATGATTTGAGTGATAAACCAGTGTCACTGGAAGGTACTTCCAGTGACACTGGTTTATCACTGGTTTAGGTTAGCTCCTCAAAATCACCCTAGGATGGTATAGACACTAATTAATCACTCAAAGGTGTAATGATCATAAGTAAATTATTATATATACACAACTCAACTCGAGTTGATAAAAATTACACCCAAAATAGGGTCTGCACCATTCATTAATGGTGCTAGGTTGTTTAATATAGTACCACTAGACTATGGCAATAATGGAACTAGGATGAACAATAAATAATTCAACTAGTCAATGGTAATATTGGACTAGGTTATCTATAAACAGTAGTCAATGTATATCCTACCCTGTTGTGGGTTGGCAATTAGTAAATATTATATTGTAAACACTAGTGGAATATATATTAAATAATTCTCTATTTTGGAGAAATAATATACACAATTATTGATGATAGCCTCTTAATAGCCTCTAGAAACTTCTAATATTATCAAGAAGTATTAAATATTATTAGTGACCTCGCGAAATTAACTCCACAAAATTCGTAGATAATTTCTCGCGAAATTTAACAGCACAAAATCAGTGAACAATCTCGGGAGGACACAGCCACTAATTTGGCTAGCTTCTATATTAGCGTTGTCATTCAACGGAAATAATATGCCACCAAATCGGAGGATGACCATGAAACCGCTGATGAAGCTGGACTGAGCTGAGGGAGGCTCCTGAAATCGCTCGAGGGATGCTACACTGCCGGTCATTGAGTGGCTAAGTATTGTTGTTGTATAAATCACACTGCACTAGTATATTTAATGAATCCACTGGTTAACTGGTTCATCCAGTACTAAGATGACCAAATAATCTCGGTTCAAAGACCAAATAATCTAGGTTCGAAGGACCAAAAAATGTGGGAACCGACCTGTGAGATTTATATATTTGATTTATATGAATTTATATTTACGTTAATTTATATACTTCGATAGCAATTTGTATGATGTTAAGTGGACTGTATTTCTGCAATAATCTCACAAATCGATTCTTGCACATTAGGGGGGATTCATATTAAATTTATATATATGCATCCTATCAAACTACAGTATTAAACTACATATATTAGTATACATTGAGGAGGTTCCTTATCTTATTATACAGCAGCTTAGTCCACCAGGTATAACTAGGATGTAGACACCAAATTATCCTCATTGAGGCAGCTTCCATCACCCATAGTAACTGATATACAAAGCTTGCTTCATCTTCTTGTACCTGTCAAAGGTGCTAGCTGTAAAGCCAGAATCCTAATATATGACAGCTATATCAGAGAAAACACTGTATAATGATTCAAATAAAGACCAAGGCTTAATTAATTACCTTTTTTAAGAGGCTGTTCGTATTCTAACCGGCTCGCCCAATCTACAGACAATAATGGCAAAAATTATTAGATAAATGGGTTTCGGTAGAACACTTCCCTTGTTTATTGTTGATTGCGTGTTGATGATGAAAGACCACTACACTGATCTCCACTACACTTCGTCCAAGAGAAATGATAGGAGCCGAATTTGCTCCCTGCGCCTCTGCGGTCCTAATAACAATGGCTTATAATAGGAGCCGAATCAGCCCCCTCCCTCTGTGTTAACAACAATGGCTGACCACTCCCTCCTACTAACGCCTCCCTCACTTTGTAGAGATGTCAGTAACTTGATAGAAGGGTCACATTTACTCTATTTTAATACTGATAATTGAGTTAATTAAAATGAGATGTTTTATGATGGTAAAAGTCCAAAGACTAATGTATTTAAGAATAATTCCAACACAATAGCTGGTGAATTATAATAGTATGTGGTAATGATATCCCATTTTCTATAGATGGAAAATTCCACTACAAGTTACATTTTCTATGGGTAACTTGTTTATACAATGGCAGCAATATTTTCTGCAATTGCATGTATTATTAAATGGTGTTGGATTTTCCGACAATGGTGAACAAAACATGCAGATACTTATATATAACATGTATATAAAAGCAAAACAGTATGGTGGGAGGAGAATGGGGGCGAGTCAGGTGAGGTGAGGGAGGGAGGAAGTGGCAGCCAGTGGCGGCCTGCCACTGCCACTCAGCATACTTAGTGGTTCGTTATGGTGAACACGAACATAGATACATATATATAACGTGTATATACAGTGTAATAACAGCAAAAGGAGTGTGGGGGAGAAGCCATTTTGGTGATGGGGGTGGCAACATCTGTATGATTTGTCATGTTGGTAGGGGTGGCCACTATGATCTTTGGGCATTATACCGGCTTAGCTGAACAGTTATGGTGAACAAAACATGTAGATACTTATATATAACGTCTGTATATAGGGTAATAACATCACAAACAGTATTGTTGGGAGTGATATTTTAGTGCATCTGACCTTGAATGTGTGAGAGAGGCAGCCACCAGCTGTGTGTTGCAACGTCTCTTAGTGCCTGAACTAACTACATCAACTTAGTTGTACAGTTGTGGTGAACAAAACATGTAGATACTTATATATAACGTCTGTATATAGTGAATAAAAGCAAAAACAGTATTATGGGAGGAGAATGTGGGTGAATCAGGTGAGTTGAGGGAGGGAGGAAGTGGCAGCCAGTGGCGGGCTTTTACTGACTGCCACTGCCACTGCCGCTCAGTATGCCAACTTAATGGTTCGTTATGGTGAACACGAATGTAGATACTTATATATAACTCTGTATATAGTGAATAAAAGTAAAAACAGTATGGAGGGAGGAGAATGTGGGCGAGTGAGGTGTTGAGGGAGTGAGTGGCAGCGAGTGACTGGCTGGTGTGTGGTGGTCACTCCTCGTTGCTTTCTGACTCATAATACCAACTTAGTGGTTCGTTATGGTGAACAAAACGTGCTGATACTTATATATAACATGTGTATATAGTGTAGTAACCGACAAAGTATTTGTTCACTGTTTGATGAACATAATACTTGAATCAACAATATGCACACCATAATTTTGAGTAGTGCGATGATTCACTCATTTTATTATACAAATATATCACACTACACATTATTGAATAATATTACAACAAAAAACTACAAAAAATCAATCAGAGACATTGAAATAATTAGGTAATTATCTCTTTGTGGCCACTCCGGCCTGACAGCTGGGAGTAACAGACCGTCTGGGAAGCACGCCGAGTCAACGCCTGTTTTTTGCCAGACTTCCCCGCCCTATAGCGAGCAATAGATGCCACTTACGATTTTTTCCATGATCAGAAAATGCAAATTAACAGATTTAGAAGAAGAAATATTTTTTTTTTATATGCGCCTGTGGGTGCCTGTGGGTGACAAATGCTAATTAGTCCAGAGCAACACAAGGGTTAAGGATGGTAAGGGTCTTAGAGCATTCAACTTGGAGGTAAGAGATATGAGGCGACCAAGACAAACGTGTGTCAAAGATTAACCCCAAAAGCTTAGCGGACTCCCTAAACACAAGGGGATGACCATAAAGCGAACGAGGGTCAAAGAACGACATGCTTCTGAGTAAAAGTCATAGCACACGTCTTAGACATAGAGAACTTGAAGCCATGATCAATGGCCCAAAATGACATGGCATCAGTCGCAAGTTGAAGCCACCGTTGAAGGAGAGGCGAATCATCATCCCGACAGCAAAGGGTAAGATCGTCGACATAGAGAGTGGAGAAGACGCCAGAAGGGAGGAAAAAAGACCAATGAGGCCAACTAGAAAAAAAAGTAGTGCTCAGAACACTACCTTAGGGTCCACCCTCATATTGCCTAAAAGGGGCAGAGAGTGGCACCAAGCCATACTCAAAAGAAACGACGAGAGAGGAAGCTTTGGAGGAAGAGAGGGAGATTACCACGAAGGCCAAAAGAATGCAGTCATGACAGGATATGATATCTCCAGGTGGTGTTGTAAGCCTTTTCCAGGTCAAAGAAGGCGGCAACAACGGAGGTCTCCATAGCAACAGCAGTACGAATATATACCTCCAAATTCACCAGGCCATCTGTTGTGCTGCGGCACTTGCGAAAACCAAATTGAGAAGGGGAAATGTGGTGAGTGTTCTAAAAACCACATCAGACAAACGTTAACCACACGTTCAAAGAGTTTGCAGACAACTCGTGAGGGCAATAGGGTGGAAGTCCTTAGGGGATGTCCCAAGAGACCCTGGAAACATAACAGGGAGGACAACAGCATCGAGCCAGTCCTCAGGTACTGAAGACGACTCTCAGACCCAATTATACAGATTCAGTAAATACCGAGACGTGCACGAAGGGAGATGACGAAGCATCTCATAATGAATGCCATCGGAGCCCGCTGCTGTTGAACCACAGAGGGCCAGGGCAGACTGAAGTTCAGAGAGAAGGGATCATTATAGGGAAGGCTGAGATGGGTGCAGAAATCTAAAGGACGAGATTCAAGAACAGGCTTACAGAGAAGGAAAGATAGAGGAAGATGAGAAGCAGAGCTAACAGACAAAAAGTGGGAACCCAGTTCGGTCGCAACCTGCAACGGGTCTACTACAAGAGTACCACAGAGGTGGAGAACCGGCGAGACATCAGGAGCAACCTTACCCGCTATCTTGCGGATATGCTTCCAGATCTGTGGCAGAGTAGTTTCGGATGTAATGGTTTTAGCATAAGACTTCCAACATTCACGTTTACCTGTACAGTGGTCCTATGGGCCACTGCACTTGCCTTCCAAAACAAAAAATAAGAATCAGCTGTCTGCTGGCGGCGGAGTCACTTCCAGGCTGCACGCTTATAGCAGACAGCCCGAGCACAGTCCACATTCCACCAGGGAATGCACTTCCATGTTCCCTGAGAAGTAGAGTGAGGAATAGAGTGGAGGGCAGCGTCAAAGACGGTGTCATGAAAAAGGAGAAGGGCGCGAGGGAGAAGCAGAAAGGAGAGGTCGGAAAGAGTAGCACAGAGGGTAAATAGATGCCAGTCAGCCTCGGCAAACCGCCCCTAGGGAAGGAGAGGGGAGGGTGAAAAGAGAAATGGTAACAAGGATGGGGAAATGGTCACTGCCATGGAAGTCATCAAGAACCCGCCATGTGAAATTTAAGTAAAGAGACGACGAGCAAAGAGAAAAATTAAGACAGGAAAGGGTGTTGTCCGAGAGTCCAAATGAGTGGGCTCATCAGAATTCAGAAGAGACAGGGAAGAAGAGAGGACGAACGGTTTGAGAAGGTGAACCCGGGTGTTTGTCAGAACATCACCCCAGAGGGTATGTCGACAATTTAAATCACCCAGCAGGAGCACAGGCTCTGGCAAGGAGTCCACTAGGTGTTTAAGATCGGGAAGATAAAGCAGCACATTTGGGGTGTGAGAGTTTTGGGCTGACATAAGTCAGTGGAATGAATAAAATTGGTATAAGGAATTGAGCTCGGAAAATTTCTAAGAATTTTCTTATTCTTTAACCTTTATTCCTGTCGTGATATTCAACTAGGTCGCCTGAGGAAGGACTTGCTTAGCTAACACACCAGTGTAGTAAGCAGCTCATTCCTCACTTTGGGACCCTGTACGAACAATTGACTAGGCGCGAGCAAACGCCGAGACCCGAATGAAATTGAAATCCCCTCCACTTGGGTCATCGACCTTCGTAACTCGCCGAAGCGAATCTAACGAGTAGGTCCTGGGCTCTCACAACAATAATTTATTGTTGTGTAGTGCCGTATATTTGATCCAAAGCTCAGAAATAAGTCTCCAATAGTCGAGTGTGAAGAACATTTGCATAACAATAATAATGTGTGGGGGTGTAACGAAAAGACAGTGTTAACATAACTTAGTTTATTCAATAAAGTACTAACTACTACAACAAAACAAAAAGAAATGTCAATGACGTTACTCGAAATCCTTCTTGTGACACTATCAATGACAGCTAGACACCAGCCCCTCGGACTGCATAATGAACTAACTCGAACATAAGCGTGCCCACAGAGGAATCAACAAGCAAGAACTAACAGATCTATAATCACAATTACAACAAATGACACAGTGAGTTCTGAAACACGTCTCCAGTAACCTCCTAACTGTTCTACGCCTCAGTGCAGTCTACACCTGCAATAGCGGTTGCAATGCAATCAAATCAGTAGCCTTTCAATAACATCAATAACTAATGGGTTCACTGGCAACTCCAGCACCCTTCCTCAAATTAATCTTTACGTTAACACTTCGTCCCATGGACGATCAACAATCAAAACAATTGATTTACGTTAATAACACAATAACTTTTACGTTAATTTAATAACCTTCTCTTTCAACTGTCACTAGTAACGCGGAAATTACACAACACTCTACCCGTCGAGCATTCAGTGAGAAAATCCCATTAATCCCTGTACTACAAGACAGCTGATTAATCTCTTTACTAGTTACGTTAATTTACGTTAATCGGTTACTAATCACTCAGCGATGGTAAACTCTGATTTACAATGTCCAAAGTGCTAAGAGAACGGTAATCACTCGTGATTACCTTTAGAGTAATTAATTACTATCCTCAAGATCAATAATTAAACAGTTAAATACGCAACCTTTCACACTGGCTCAGCAATTTACATTAAGGTATGAATTCCGTCTGAGCCTTCCATACTCAGACCAATTCAGGTGGCTAATAACAGTAATTAGGCACCACGTTTACGTTATTCTAAATGACGTTACTCTTCCCACGAGTCAATCAAGTGCCGGTACTTCCGGACATAAATAACGACGTTACGTTAATGGAACAATGTAGCCTTCGTGTGAGTCGATCAACAAGGATCGAGATTAATTACTTTGACTTCCTGAAACACGTCAATTACCCGGCCCACTGACCGTTAATTACGACAGACAATACTCTAATTCTTATCTGGCTGGTGGCTAGGCTCCTTGAGACTACCGTAGCTGCTTGCAGGAAAGTAAATTAACCCAAACGTATTCTACGTTACTCATATTGTCAAAGAACAAATTCTCTTAAAGCAATGGGCGTTCCCTCGGTTACGTTATATTAATTGCCTCGCAATCACCTCACTGAATACTGGACTTCGATGTCCTACCAGATAAACAGGAGAATATATGTATATCCAAGTACTCGTCTACAGCCGAGTTCACCCACGACAATGTCAAATCACACTAACAAATCACAGTGATTTACGTTACAATCCGGTTGCAATGACAATACTGCAGAACCTAGTAAAATAACATACAGGACATGAACCCTCTAGAACACTGCCCCCACAATGACTTTACTGAACTGCAGTCACCCACGGTGATTGCTCAACTCTAGCAACAATCACTAACAATGACAACCCCTTTGCAACAACACACACGGCAAGTACTCTAATTTCCAAGTATTAGAATACTGCTCAACACTTACTTATTTACTGTTGCAAATGACCCCAGTGCTCTCAATAACCCCTAGAACATAGGTCCCAAATTTGCAATAACCACACAGTAAATAACACAATAACACTGGGCACCGTGACACTATGATATATATATATATAATTACTGCTGACACATGTAGCCACAGCTATCAAACGTTATTGGGAACACTTAGGAGATCTCGCACTCTTAAATCACATGGGTGAGTGATTTATCGATCACGCATGCCGAATAAACACTCCCGAGTTTTACGTTACTCGACAGAGCGAGGCTGTCACTCCCGACAGCCTCGTCACTCACCAAATTATACCAAAATTACGTTAATACTGCAACCACATATATATATATATATATATGTAACTCACACTTGTCACGGCCCTGGGAACAATACAAGAAATTAAAACCACACTGTGGTACACTCCACAATAATCATTGCCAGGAATCACTGACGTTACCACATACCTGAGCGCTCAGTGTTGAAATTCCACACCTGCAAGACTACACATGAAAATGATATCACTCCGTCCCACGGACGATCAAGAATGAATAATTACCACAATGGAATAAAATAATTATTACATGGACATCCTCTCAGTCCTTGGCTAATCTATGTATAGACTCTGTTCCCGTGTGTACCACACACACACACACACACTCTGTACGTCTGTGCACACAAGACGTAAGTCCCTCAGGATTGACAAGATGACAACAATGGTGATTATCTCCTCGTCCACACTTCCACTTCACCTCACAGGTGCTGCGTGACAATGCGACGGAACACTTGACCTCGAATTCAAGCTTTAGAGACTACTAATCACCAGAAATACACACATAGGTACTTACATTCATACTGCCGGCTTACACACACCATTCCCATACATCAGGCACCCCGCTATGGGTGGCTGGCTCAGTGGTGGTAGGCTGGCTGGTTGGTACCTCCGCGGTATCGTTCGTACAATCGGCGCGCACCGAACCCTCCCACAACACGGCTTGTTTCGTACCCTCGACCCACCGGTGAAGTGAAGCGTTCGTACCAGGTGACGCGCACAACNTAATCTTTGGCAGGTGGAGTCCGGATTTCTTGGCATTCACATTTCAATCAACTTGTTGACCTTGTGTTTTTCAATTCGGCTGTAGTGTCCTTCGTTACCCTTTGGATTTAGTTTGGTCGGAGTATGTGGTTCATTTTCGCCAGATATTCGTCTTTCTTAAGGATGACGTATATGGGCGACTTGTCGCCTCTTCTGACAACTATCTCCTTGTTCTCACGAAGGCTCTTGGCTGCCGCTTTGAGCTCGGGGGTCAGTATGGTACTTCTGTAGTTGCCTCGATTCTTTCCTCCTTCTGCGATAATTTCAGCTTGTAAGGTGTCTTTGGTGGTGACCTTCTTTTGTGCTTCGAGGTCAAATATGTCGTCCAACAGGATCTCCAACTCCACTTTCCGGGCCAACGCACTTGGTCTGGACATAACGTGACAGTTTATACCCAGATTTAGGAGAGTGACTTGGTCCTCAGTGAGGTTGATACCTGCAAGGTTCAGGAAGCCGTCTCTTGGTCGTGGAATTGCCATGGGTCCTCCATATAGTGTTGTTAGCTTCTTGATAATCCTTGTTTCCGTGCTGAGGTGATGTCGGTCTGTGAGGATGTCGTATAAGCAAGTAGATGGGGTCGCTATGGGTTCTCCCCTAGGCGTCCTGTTTGCAAACTTCTACATGGGTACTATTGAGGAAAAAGTCTTAGTCGACTTGAACTTGAAACCGGCCATATACTGCAGGTATGTTGACGACATTTTTACACAGGTACCTGATGTCAGACATCTGCAGGAGCTGAAAGAAGCGTTTGAGCAGAATTCTGTGTTACGTTTCACTTACGAGATGGAGAAGGATGGGAAGCTGCCCTTTCTAGATGTAACAGTCATGGAAAGGAGCGGAGGTTTCCACACTACAGTCTACACTAAGGAAACAAACATAGGAATGTGCCTAAATGCCAACAGTGACTGCCCAGATAGGTACAAGAGGAGTGTTGTTAACGCTTATGTCGACCGTGCTCTCAGCCACAGCTCAGAATGGAAGCAAGTCGACGAAGAACTCTGTAGAGTAAGGCAGGTCCTAGTCAACAACGGCTTCTCCAATGGTTTCATTGAAGACATCATAAGAAGGAAAGTGAAACGCCATGCAACCTCTGAAGATACAACTAACACAACACCTATACCCCCTATTAGACTATTTTACAGGAACTTCTTCTCCACAGCTCATAAAACGGAGGAAAGGGTCCTGAAAGATATTGTTAATAGAAACGTTATCCCTACAGACAAAAATCAGAAGATACAATTGACGATTTACTATAAAACCAAGAAAACTGCCAACCTACTCATGAGAAACTCTCCAGACACAAAGCAGAACGCTTTGAAAGAGACCAATGTCGTCTATGCCTTCAAATGCCCACTTGGGGACTGTAAGCCCCAAAGAACTCAATATATAGGCAAGACAACAACATCTCTTTCCAGGCGATTAACGATGCATAAGCAACAGGGCTCTATCAAGGAACATATAATCTCTTCCCACAACCAAACCATCACCAGAGAAATCTTAACAAACAACACAGAAATCATTGATAGATACAGCGACAACAGGCGGCTTGACATCTGCGAGGCACTACACATCAAGAAGTCAACACCAGCAATCAACAGCCAATTAACGCACAACTATATTCTACCCACTTCAAGACTCCGCTCCAATATAGAAACATCAAGAAATACGGGCCAATAGTAACTGCAGAAGGCCAATAGGCCTTCTGCAGTTACAGATCTATTCTTCCCTTTAGCTTATACCCATTGTTTCGTGTTCTGTGTTTGTTCTCACCTCACCCCAAACCATTGTAGCATATCACCTCACCCAAATGCAGGTATAAAAAAGAAAAACTGTTTAAACTCTGTTCAGTTATAGTTGTTCTGTGTGTGTGTAACTAAAGTCTTTGAAAATGTAATAAGTTTTACGAAACGCGCTCAAGTGTCGCGTCAGACTAAGAAATAAAGAATGAATTTTGGAGAATTGATTTTTAATTTACCGTCATCAGTAAAAACAAACATAAGGAAAATTGAGAAAATTCGTGTTAGAATTATTAATCTTACTTTTTCGGTCATATTTAATAACATATGTCTACAGGAAAGACTGCTACCAAAATATACTAATATATATATATATATATATATATATATATATATATATATATATATATATGTCGTACTTAGTAGCCAGAACTCACTTTTTGGCCTACTATGCAAGGCCAGATTTGCCTAATAAGCCAAGTTTTCCTGAATTAATATATTTTCTCTAATTTTTTTCTTATGAAATGATAAAGCTACCCATTTCATTATGTATGAGGTCAATTTTTTTTTATTGGAGTTAAAATTAACGTAGATATATGACCGAACCTAACCAACCCTACCTAACCTAACCAAACCTAACTTTATAGGTTAGGTTAGGTTAGGTAGCCGAAAAAGTTAGGTTAGGTTAGGTTAGGTAGGTTAGGTAGTCGTAAAACAATTAATTCATGAAAACTTGGCCTATTAGGCAAATCGGGCCTTGCATATTAGGCTGAGAAGTGCGTTCTGGCTACTAGGTACGACATATATATATATATATATATATATATATATATATATATATATATATAATATATGTATATATATATATATGTGTGTGTGTGTGTGTGTGTGTGTGTGTGTGTGTGTATAATATATATATATATATATATATATATATATATATATATAATATATATATATATATATATATATATATATATATATATGACAATGTCAGACCACGGAGACCAATGACAGATTAATACATCTTCACTCCTTCTGAAGATGTATTAATATACGAAAGTACTTAAGGAAATTCCTGTTTCATTATTCCTCCGTGGTCTGACATTGTCACATTTTTAATCACGTGTTTATTTTCGTGATACACACACACACACACACACACACACACACACACACACACACACACACACACACAAAAGTGTGTGTTTCCTTTAACTGGAAAAGGTTCAAAGGTTTGCCACCAGACTAGTACCCGAGCTGAGAGGTATGAGCTACGAGGAGCGACTGCAGGAATTAAACCTCACTTCGTTGGAAGACAGAAGAGTTAGGGGGGACATGATCACCACATTCAAGATTCTCAGGGGAATCGACAGGGTTGATAAAGACAGGCTGTTTAACACAAGGGGCACACGCACTAGGGGACACAGGTGGAAACTGAGTGCCCAAATGAGCCACAGAGATATTAGAAAGAACTTTTTTAGTGTCAGAGTGGTTGACAAATGGAATGCATTAGGAAGCGATGTGGTGGAGGCTGACTCCATACACAGTTTCAAGTGTAGATATGATAGAGCCCAATAGGCTCAGGAAACTGTACACCTGTTGATTGACGGTTGAGAGGCGGGACCAAAGA
This sequence comes from Procambarus virginalis, assembly GCA_020271785.1. Taxonomy (NCBI): domain Eukaryota; kingdom Metazoa; phylum Arthropoda; class Malacostraca; order Decapoda; family Cambaridae; genus Procambarus; species Procambarus virginalis. Next base: position 20,571,040 of record WNGS01164437.1, read on the forward strand.
GCCAGAGCTCAACCCCCGCAAGCACAACTAGGTGAGTACAACTACGTGAGTACACACACACACACACACACACACACACACACACACACACACACACACACTCACTCGCTTAACGTCTATTGTAGGACAAATGTTTGAGTCCATAATCGCAAATTAACATTATTAATTTAAATTAACAAATTAACACAAGCTATTCGTTTACATCTTCAAATATAGGTTAATAAAGGAGTCACAACATGATTTTACTAAGTTTGGATAGATATAAATAGGACCTTCCTTGTATGGGTCAATAGGAGCTGCCTCGTGTGGACCAATAGGAGCTGCCTCGTGTGGACCAATAGGGGCTGCCTCGTGTGGACCAATAGGGGCTGCCTCGTGTGGACCAATAGGAGCTGCCTCGTGTGGACCAATAGGGGCTGCCTCGTGTGGACCAATAGGAGCTGCTTCGTGTGGACCAATAGGAGCTGCCTCGTATGGACCAATAGGGGCTGCCTCGTGTGGACCAATAGGGGCTGCCTCGTGTGGATCAATAGGAGCTGCCTCGTGTGGATCAATAGGAGCTGCCTCGTGTGGATCAATAGGGGCTGCCTCGTGTGGATCAATAGGAGCTGCCTCGTGTGGACCAATAGGGGCTGCCTCGTGTGGATCAATAGGAGCTGCCTCGTGTGGACCAATAGGGGCTGCCTCGTGTGGACCAATAGGGGCTGCCTCGTGTGGACCAATAGGAGCTGCCTCGTGTGGACCAATAGGGGCTGCCTCCTAGGGGCTGGGCTCATAAGACAATCCGTGACGTCATAAAAATGGAACGCGACCAGTGGCTGGGCTCATAAGACAGCCCGTGACGTCATAAAAATGGAAGGCGATCAGCGGTTGGTTTCGCATGTGACCGTGACGTCAGGGAAACGGCAGCCGGCAATTGGCTGAATTCATCAATGACGTCGAGAGGCGTAGTGGATCGACGATGGCCAGAAAGGTGACGTAATCAACCCGACCGTGGCTGGATGAGTTGATGACACGGGCGACTCATCAATGGCGTCACGGTCACAGTGATGACGTTACTGTGTGTTCTAAACTTCCAGGAAGGTAACGGTGACCGTGAATCATCACCGTTGACGTCACCACCGCCCTCACCCCTCACAGTGACGATGACGTCACCACCGTCCTCACCCCTCACAGTGACGGTGACGTCACCACCGTCCTCACCACTCACAGTGACGGTGACGTCACCATCGTCCTCACCCCTCACAGTGACGGTGACGTCACCACCCTCCTCATCCCTCACGGTGACGTCACCACCCTCCTCACCCCTCACAGTGATGGTGACGTCACCACCCTCCTCACCCCTCACAGTGATGGTGACGTCACCACCCTCCTCACCCCTCACAGTGATGGTGACGTCACCACCCTCCTCACCCCTCACAGTGATGGTGACGTCACCACCCTCCTCACCCCTCACAGTGATGGTGACGTCACCACCCTCCTCACCACTCACAGGGTGACGCTCCACGCGCAAATATATCACATATATATATACCAGTCAGTCAATCAATCAGTGCAGTGGTAAGACACTCGCCTGGCGTTCCGCGAGCGCTTTGTCATGGGTTCGTATCCTGGCCGGGGAGGATTTACTGGGCGCAAATCCTTAACTGTAGCCTCTGTTTAACGCAACAGTAAAATGAGTACTTGGTTGTAAAAACGATTCTTCGCGGCGGGGATCGTATTCCAGGGACCTGCCCGAAACACTACGCGTACTAGTGGCTGTACAAGAATGTGACAACTCTTGTATATATCTCAACAAAAAAATATTAACATTATATTCACACCGAGAATTCCAAACATAAGCCTACTTTTACTTGTATGTCAGGCAGTACTGAGCAATGATCAAATTTGGGTTAGGTTAGGGTTAGGTTAAGGATTGGTTAAGGAATGGTTAAGGATTGGTTAAGATTAGGTTAAGCTTTGATTTGTCTTAGATTAGGTTTCGAATATACTTTTGGCTCGAAAAATTATCTACCATATATATATATATATATATATATATATATATATATATATATATATATATATATATATATATATATATAAAATTAAAAAAGATCATTCAAAAGCAAAACATTTTTGAAAACTTTCACATTTGAAAATCTTCTTATATATAAAAAGCAAAATATAATTAAATAATGTGTTTAAAATGCAATGTGTATGTGTGTGTATTAGAGTGTATATGTGTATACATTTATATGTACCCGGAGAGTACCTGTAGTGAGATCTGAGAGTTGCTTCCCCCCAAAGCCAGGCTTGACCTGTGAGAGCTTGGTCCAACAGGCTGTTGCTTGTTGTTGCTATAAACCCAAGAATGTTAATATTTAAACATGTGCACTGAACTACAGGTGTTGGTGCACCCGGCAAGTCTATCGGTGAACACGTGAACACTTCGGGGAACTTCACAGCTGAACACTTCAGGGAAAGTCTTGCACAAGGCCGGAAACTGGCGGTGTTCTTTAACTTCCTGTTCAGACTTTTTATATTGCACCACTTAAAGCACGGCAACACCTACACCAGGTGAGTCACCAGGTAACCCACCTACACCACCTGAGTCATGAGGTAACTCACCTACACCACCTGAGTCATGAGGTAACTCACCTACACCACCTGAGTCATGAGGTAACTCACCTACACCACCTGAGTCATCAGGTAACTCACCTGAGTCACCAGGTAACCCACCTACACCACCTGAGTCACCAGGTAACTCACCTACATCACCTGAGTCACCAGGTAACTCACCTACATCACCTGAGTCACCAGGTAACTCACCTACATCACCTGAGTCACCAGGTAACTCACCTACATCACCTGAGTCACCAGGTAACTCCCCACCTACACCAGCTGAGTCATCAGGTAACTCACCTACACCAGGTGAGTCACCAGGTAACCCACCTACACCAGGTGAGTCACCAGGTAACCCACCTACACCAGGTGAGTCACCAGGTAACCCACCTACACCAGCTGAGTCACCAGGTAACTCACCTACACCAGCTGAGTCATGAGGTAACTCACCTACACCAGCTGAGTCACCAGGTAACCCACCTACACCAGGTGAGTCACCAGGGAACTCACCTACACCAGGTGAGTCACCAGGTAACTCACCTACACCAGGTGAGTCACCAGGTAACCCACCTACACCAGGTGAGTCACCAGGTAACCCACCTACACCAGGTGAGTCACCAGGTAACTCACCTACACCAACTGAGTCACCAGGTAACCCACCTACACCAACTGAGTCACCAGGTAACTCACCTACACCAGGTGAGTCACCAGGTAACCCACCTACACCAGGTGAGTCACCAGGTAACCCACCTACACCAGGTGAGTCACCAGGTAACTCACCTACACCAACTGAGTCACCAGGTAACTCACCTATACCAGGTGAGTCACCAGGTAACCCACCTACACCAGGTGAGTCACCAGGTAACTCACCTACACCAGCTGAGTCACCAGGTAACTCACCTACACCAGCTGAGTCATGAGGTAACTCACCTACACCAGCTGAGTCACCAGGTAACCCACCTACACCAGCTGAGTCACCAGGTAACCCACCTACACCAGGTGAGTCACCAGGTAACTCACCTACACCACCTGAGTCACCAGGTAACCCACCTACACCACCTGAGTCACCAGGTAACTCACCTACACCACCTGAGTCACCAGGTAACCCACCTACACCACCTGAGTCACCAGGTAACTCACCTACACCACCTGAGTCACCAGGTAACCCACCTACACCAGGTGAGTCACCAGGTAACCCACCTACACCAGGTGAGTCATCAGGTAACTCACCTACACCACCTGAGTCACCAGGTAACTCACCTACACCACCTGAGTCATGAGGTAACTCCCAATCACCCCCTTAGTAACGAAGAATGATGTTAGGCAGTTTACACCCAGGTGATGACTCGCTAATTAGCGCCTGGGCTCACCTGAGGGTGCCACCTGGCAGCCCCAAGCACTCCACGTGTCGTTCTCAAACACAGTATCTACGCAACCGATTGCGAAACCTGTATATCTTGTGACCGTTATTGGCGGGTGTACATTTATGAAGACTTTTACGAGCTCGGTAACCTCGCACGCCAAGGCTCGTGTTGTTATAAACAACTTCCTTGTGCTTCACAGCTCTTGAACTGTATTAAAGGTAAACAAAGCCGCCATGATTGAGGAAAGATGCACATGTTTCGTAAGTGGTTGGTGATTCTTGACCCGGAGAATGGCGAAGGTTGTATATAAGAATGTTTGAAGTGTGAATATATTATATATATATATATATATATATATATATATATATATATATATATATATATATATATATATATATATATATATATATATATATATATATATATATATATATATATAATACGTGTAAAAGAGCGCTATTTGATCTTGAACTTTGACTTTCAAATTAACCCCACCAAACAAGCAGGTTGTGTATGCTGATGTTCGACAACACAACAGAGAAATTTACATAATGTGCCTCACAGAGGCCCTCGGATTCCTTGGAGTGCTTCTCCCGTCTTGTTACTTCCTTGGAAGGCATAATTACAATCATATATTACGTGATTTGGTTGACCAGAACACACACACTAGAAGGTGAAGCGATGACGACGTTTCGGTCCGTCCTGGACCATTCTCAAGTCGATTGTGACTTGAGAATGGTCCAGGACGGACCGAAACGTCGTCGTCTCTTCATCTTCTAGTGTGTGGTCTGGTAAACTTACTTCAGCCACGTTATTATGACTCATCGCCTGCTTGCGTGATTTGCTTTCACGTTGAGCAAAAAAAAACTTTTTAATCAGCATCTGAAGACTTATTCTAGATTGGTCAGCTGATGGCAAGCACATTGGCTGACACTTGTACCATCCTCAACGGTTCAATCCCCGACTGTCTAAATGGTTGGGCACCAATCCTTCTTCCCGTCCCATCCCAAATCCTTATCCTGACCCCTTCCCAGTGCTATATAGTCGTAATGGCTTGGCGCTTTCTCCCTAATAAATTCCCGCCTCCTTTAGCGGTACAGGAAGGAGCAACTGCCACCCACAGGGAAATTACCCTGTGACCTGAACCACCAAAACCATTTGGGCTCTGTTGTATCTTTAAGACCCTTGGTCCCTTTGGGGAGGGAGGGAATTATCAGGGGAAAGTGCCAAGCCATTACATGACTATATAGCACTTGTAAGGAATCAGGATTTGGGATGGGACGGAGGGAAGGAATGGTGCCCAACCACTTAAGACAGTTGGGGCTCCTTTGGGTAAAATAATGTAAGAGCTTCTTCTAGGATTTGGGTTGCAGACTCATCGGAACAACACGAGGCCAAAGGTACTAGGCTCGTATTCTGACTCTTACTCAAATTATTGAAGTTTTCATGTAAACTTTCCCCCCCATTAAAAGTACTTATATGCTTATTGTATACTTATTATTTTCAATTTTTTTACTTATAGATTTTGTATAATAATGCTTTACAAAATGTGGAGGTAGGAGATGACGATAAGCATGAACACACAAGGCTCCCTCGAGTGTTTTTGGTATTATTCTCTTCCCTGAGGCTAAGGGTCCTCACTAACCCAGAGCTGGTATTCCAATATTTAGGCCCAGAACCCCGTAACGTCCCAATTAAACGAAATTCGACGTCACCACAAAAGCCTTATTTATTATTATTATTATTATTATTATTATTATTATTATTATTATTATTATTATTAATTGTTATTATTAATTATTCGTTTTTACTGTAACTTCTCCGAAACGTACACGCATTTCTCAAGATATTGACATATATGAATAAACATATATACATGTTTATACAACATAAACGTTCTTATTTAATATCGGTTAAATTTAGTTTACATTAGTCAGTTCTGACAAATAAAAGCATATATTAGGTAACGTTGCTAGGTAAGTTTGAGTTTAACTTACATCAGTTGCATATTATATAAATTGAACTGTGTGTATCAATACATATAGTAAGGTCAGAGGTGAAGATGACGTGAGGTCAGAAAGGTGAAGATGACGTGAGGTCAGAGGTGAAGATGACGTGAGGTCAGAGGTGAAGATGACGTGAGGTCAGAGGTGAAGATGACGTGAGGTCAGAGGTGAAGATGACGTGAGGTCAGAGGTGAAGATGACGTGAGGTCAGAGGTGAAGATGACGTGAGGTCAGAGGTGAAGATGACGTGACGTCAGGGAGGTGAAGATGACGTGAGGTCAGAGGTGAAGATGACGTGAGGTCAGAGGTGAAGATGACGTGAGGTCAGAGGTGAAGATGACGAGGTCAGAGGTGAAGATGACGTGAGGTCAGAGGTGAAGATGACGTGAGGTCAGGGAGGTGAAGATGACGTGACGTCAGAGGTGAAGATGACGTGAGGTCAGAGGTGAAGATGACGTGAGGTCAAGAATGATGCCACATTACACGGGTTAAGACAGAGGAAGACAACAAAAGGCTACGGAATGACCTGGAGAAACTTAAAGAATGGTCCAACAGATGGCTAATAAGTTTAACTCAGTAAATGTAAAGACATAATGGTGGGTGTAGTGAAGCAGGAAGCCGGATTATATGGTAGTAGATGAAATCCTCCATTAAAAGAACAGATATCTAGGAGTTGATATCACACCGAAGCTGTCTCACATCTAAATAATATGATCATTATATGCGAGCATTAAGCGAGGATGGCTAACACCAGAACTGCCTTTAGAAACTTGTGTAAAGAATCATTTAGAACCTCGTATTCTACATATGTCAGACCAATCTTGGAGTATGCAGCTCCAGCGTGGAATCCATACCGTGTCAAGCCCAAAACGAAGTTGCAGAAGGTTCAAAGGTATGTCAACAGACTAGTTCCAGAATCACGAGGTATGAGTTACGAGGAAAGGCTACAAAATTAAACCTCGAGTCACTGGAAGATAGAAAAGTTAGAGGAGGGGGAGATATGATTACCACATACAAAATTCTCATGTGAATTATAGGGTAGATAAATACAATTTAACACAGGTGGTACTCACACAAGGGGACACAGGTGGAAACCAAAAATCTCTAATTAGCCACAGAGATATCAAAAGATTTTTTTAGTGTCAGAATAGTTAGCAAACGGAATGCATTAGGCAGTGATGGTGTGGAAGCTGACTAAATACACAGTTTATAATGTAGATATGATACACGCTAATAGACTCACGAACCTATACACAAATTGAATGTCAGTAGAGAGGCGGGACCAAAGAGCCGAAGTTCAACCCCTGCGAGTACAACCAGGTGAGTAAGATGAGTGAGTGAGTACGCACGCAGGGGAGATTAATACAGTGTGGTGAATAAAGCTGAGCTGTGTGCACCAGTCAAGGTTGTGGGTGCCGCTCTGTAAACATATCAGCCCTTAACACTAAGTGCCGTTAGCCACAGTGCGCGCTGGCTTGTGCGCACGCGCGCCTGTTTGCTGGGGGGATGTTGACCCCCCCCCACCAGCGTCCTGGGCTGTGTTTGCTGGGGTTGTGCATGCATGGAAGAAAACCCCCACATAAACAAATGTAGTCTAATAGATCCCTAGCCCTATCCATAAAGGGGTAGAATAAAAATGCATTCATGGTAGTTAGCATTGCAAATGACCGGCCTTGTGTGTGATACATAATACGTTAAACCAGAAGTATAAATATACAAGTTCCCCCTCCCCCCCCCTGTTCCCCCGTCCCCCTGTCCCCTTCCCCCCTGTCCTCCTCCCCCTTGCCACCCCTCTCTCCCCCTACAAGATAATATTCTAAGGTCTGACCCCCCATCTAATTCTACATGCAACCCATTCCTCGCCCCTCCAGACCCCCTCTCACATATTGTATATGCATCATCTCCCGCCCCCCCTCCCCCCACTAGCTCTCTCTCTCTCTGTCTCATTGTATCCCTATTTCTCCCCTCCCCTCTCTTTCCCCCCCCCTCTCCCAGTAACTCAGAACATGGATCACAAGGAACAATTACCTCTCGCATAAAACAAATCAGATCAGTAGAGATGATGGATTGAGTTACAGGAAAGAGTGCGGGAGAACAACCGCACATTATTGCAATATCGCAAACGAAACTGACAAGTGTTATAGAAAACGCATTCTTCCCAGGAGGATATCAAGTAATAAAGAAACATGGGGAGAACAGAGGTAGAAGATAACCTCAATATAACGAGGTCGTGTGACTCTACTGCTACATTGTTGCTTTGAGGATGTTGAAAATTTCAAGGGAAACTGACCAAAAGAGCAGCATATTGGGCAACATGGAGAGTGTGAGGGTAGCTGCTGTTTATAATCACCCACAAAGCAACAGATGACTTTAGGAAGAATACAGCAAATGTATCAAGACTCTCCTTGATAATGGTATGACTATATAGCAATCAGAAGGTATCTGAGGACAAGTATCTGTCACGGGATGGAGGGAAGGAGTGGTACCCACCCTCTTGGACCATTGGGGCTCGAACAGCGTCTACCCTGCAAGAAGCAAGGCAGCATTCTACCCTCCAGCCAAGTGGATGGGGGGAAATCATGGCGAGGCTATAGTGAATACTTGATTACTTTAGGACATTGGAATATGGGAAATTCTTAAAGAATAAAACCAGTTTATATAAATATATATATATATATATATATATATATATATATATATATATATGTAAGACAAATTCATTCATTATAAGAGATATATAAAAGAGAAATTCATTGGATATAGACAGTAAACCGAGAGAACAGTTTTGGCATGACAGAAGAAATAATTAAAAGTACATTAATAACTTGTAAAATTTCCTAACCCCAACATTCTCCCCCACCATCCAATTCACAAAAAACAAAAAAATAAAAGAAGAGGCAGTTAATAAGTACTGGACGTTAAGAGGGTAAAGGTTTTCTTAACACTTCATGAATGCCATCTCTGCATCCACCAGCAATAATCCAACGGATGCCTCTCCTGGAAACACTCTTTAACTATCTCCTAACACTGCCATACACTTGGGTAGTCCGCTGGCCTATCCAAAACTCGCTGCCAATCACGCTAAACTGAACAAATAATTACCAACTCTCTGTTAAGGACTTCTAGTGTTACCTCTGCTTACTAGACCAGTGCCCACTTATTGACGTGATGACCTGAGAGCCCCCAGAGGGCGCCCATTGATGACCTGAGAGCCCCCAGAGGGCGCCCATTGATGACCTGAGAGCCCCCAGAGGGCGCCCATTGATGACCTGAGAGCCCCAGAGGGCGCCCATTGATGACCTGAGAGCCCCCAGAGGGCGCCCATCGATGACCTGAGAGCCCCTAGAGGGCGCCCATGATGACCTGAGAGCCCCCAGAGGGCGCCCATTGATGACCTGAGAGCCCCCAGAGGACGCCCATTGACCTGAGAGCCCCCAGAGGACGCCCATTAATGACCTGAGAGCCCCCAGAGGACGCCCATTGATGACCTGAGAGCCTCCAGAGGGCGCCCAATGACCTGAGAGCCTCCAGAGGGCACCCATTGATGACCTGAGAGGCCCCAGAGAGCGCTCATTGATGACCCGAGAGTCCCCAGAGGGCGCCCATTGATGGCCTGAGAGTCCCCAGAGGGCGCCCATTGATGACCTGAGAGCCCCCAGAGGACGCCCATTGATGACCTGAGAGCCTCCAGAGGGCGCCCAATGACCTGAGAGGCCCCAGAGGGCGCCCATTGATGACCTGAGAGTCCCCAGAGGGCGCCCATTGATGACCTGAGAGCCCCAGAGGGCGCCCATTGATGACCTGAGAGCACCCAGAGGGCCCCCAGTCTCATCAATGGTATACTATTATTCACAGTCAGGTCTGACTCGGGAACCTGTACACAGCCTACAGGTGTCAGGTCTGACACGGGAACACGTGTACACAGCCTACAGGTGTCTGGTCTGACGCGGGAACACGTGTACACAGCCTACAGGTGTCTGGTCTGACACGGGAACACGTGTACACAGCCTACAGGTGTCAGGTCTGACACGGGAACACGTGTACACAGCCTACAGGTGTCTGGTCTGACACGGGAACACGTGTACACAGCCTACATGTGTCTGGTCTGACACGGGAACACATGTACACAGCCTACAGGTGTCTGGTCTGACTCGGGAACACGTGTACACACCCTACAGGTGTCTGGTCTGACACGGGAACACATGTACACAGCCTACAGGTGTCTGGTCTGACACGGGAACACGTGTACACAGCCTACAGGTGTCTCCTCGTCTGTCGCTTTTTTAACAGCTTTATTACCCAAGATCCGGTCTCTACTTTTTACCAAAGAACCACTTCTCTGTTCCGGAATAGTGCAAGAGTTTGTTTTTCTTTGTTATTCAAGAACTGTTCCATTTTAAGAAAATTATTTCAATAATTAGATGAGGTTAGGTAACAAGACGCAAGAACATAATTGTGCATTTCCCCGCTGCATTGCCACAGAGGTGCTGGAAAAAATAGACTGACAACTCTTTGATCTTTTATTGTTTTGATGATTTAATGTTTGTTACTAACACATTAGAGGTTCATCTGCATTTGTGCAGCTGACCTAGACTATATGAAGGGGAGTACAGAGTGTGTCAAGAACTAGCTACGTGATGCTAAGGTACCTGGACATTTGTGCAGCTGCCCTAGACTATATGAAGGAGAGTACAGAGTGTGTCAAGAACTAGCTACGTGATGCTAAGGTACCTGGACATTTGTGCAGCTGCCCTAGACTATATGAAGGAGAGTACAGAGTGTGTCAAGAACTAGCTACGTGATGCTAAAAATCCCCATCACACAAGATGGCTAGTCATACAGGCCATGTGATCAGTTGTCTGCAATGGCAAACTCTGGGTGCATTATGAGGTTAGGATCCAGATACTTGAGATAATTCTTGGCACTTTTTTAACCCAGACATCAAGAATCTCTGACACAATGGGGACACAATTGTACCAATATTTGGTATGGATTCAGTCCGTAACTTGGAGCCACTACACTGAGAGGGTTTCCAGCTCTAGACGTTACGGGCTCACCATAGCCCGTGCTACTTGGAACTTCTTGTTCCAGGTAGCGAATCTTTAACAACAACAACAACAACAGCTTACCTGTTGCTGTCATGGAGCTCGCTAATATTGTGTCACCAGCACGGGGAAACTTTCTTTACTGTGGAATGACCACTCACACACTACGTTGGAACACCGCAGCTGCCCGGTCTATGATGCAGTTATCGCAGCTGGATTACTTTTGGACTTCAGGGAAGGATGAGTGCTGGGATCTTGAGGAAAACCTATTTGGCAGTGAATTTGGGATCAAGTACCCTTAGAAAGTAGCCTCGATAATCCTAAGTACCAAGTCGTCGTTACGCCAAGGATGAGGATAAGAAGGCTGGTAAAGGAATCTGCAGTAAGTATACCAAGAATATACAGGAATCTGCTGTATGTATACCCCTCAACTTGGGGACTATCAGATCCAGTGATCTGAATATATTGGCAAGACAACAACATCTCTTTCAAGGCACCTTAAGATGCACAAACAACAAGGCTCTAATTAGGGATTACTCGTTTCTAAGCCCAACCAGACCGTCACCAGATATATCCTAACCAGACACAGGAGAAATAATAGACAAGAGGCAACAACAGAAGATTAGTCATAGTCGAAGCATTACATATCACATACACACACGGCAGGGAGCCGGTGGCTGAGTGGACAGGAGACTGGGCGCGTGATCCTGTGGTCCCGGGTTCGGTCCCGGGTTCGATCCCGGGCGCCGGCGCGAACCAATGGGCAGAGTTTCTTTCACCCTGATTCCCCTGTTACCTAGAAGTAAATAGGTACCTGGGAGTTAGTTAGCTGTCACGGTTTGCTTCCTGGGGGGTGGAGACCTGGTCGAGGACCGGGCCGCGGGGACACTAAAGCCCCGAAATCATCTCAAGATAATCTCACACACACTCGTCTAACTATTAACAGCCAGCATACACAAGTGACAGGATGAACAACCCAGCTGGTTTCTTCCTATTGGGGAGTGTTGTACATGCTGCTATGGCGGTGTGTCCACTCACAGGATGAGTGGCGCTGCCCAATAAACTCGCCCCTCGGGGCAAAATTAAAAAAAAATTATTATATTCTACCATCTCACTGCCACCTCGCCTCCACACCTACTGCCCCAGCCGGCATCAACTGTGCAACACTTCACCCTTCATGGTGAAGGGTGAAGTGTCTAATCTTCAATTATGTGTTAATCTTCCCTTTCCTCCGAAGATGGCAAAGAGTCTTTCAGCGAAACATGAACTTTAGTGGCAAGAATCAGGGCCAATAAAGCTGGAAAATGACCCTGCCCTCAGCTGTGGTGTGTCCCTGCACGTCTCTCACCAGTGGCATCACATCCGTGTGATCATTGATAAAATGCAAATACACAACGGCATCACAGCGCCATAATGTCAACAAAAGGCTCGCCATGAGGATGTATAAGAGCACAATAGCGCCAAGAATGATGCCAAGGGCACCAGCTGTGTGACTAGTGGTGTGACACAGCCAACAACAGCGTCACTAGAGTGGCGTCACAGCCAACAACAGCGTCACTAGAGTGGCGTCACAGCCAACAACAGCGTCACTAGAGTGGCGCCACAGCCAACAACAGCACAACTAAAGTAGTGTCACAGCCAATGGTGTAAAAATACATCTTAAGTGTAAATTTAACTCAATATTTTAAAGAAATAAACACCACCAGCACCCCCGGAGGCAAGGCCTAGCTGCCGGGGGTTGCCAGGGAAGTTTGTCTGGGGGTCAAGTGTTGCCAGGCGAAGTTGCCTGGGGTCAAGTGTTGCCAGGGAAGTTGTCTGGGGGTCAAGTGTTGCTAGAGAAGTTGTTTGGGGTTCAGGTGATGACAGGAAAGTTGCCAGGGGGCTCAGGTGAACCTGGTCTGTCTCTATGTCCAGGTCATGCATGGACACAGTATGTAGACACACACTGTGCGTCATGGACATGCGTAGGACACGTAGAGAGACAACTGCGGGTCTGGGGACGAGGACATCCAGAGGGCGCGCCTGCCGGCAGGCCGGGGCGGCGGAGGAGGCAGGTGGAGATGTACTCAAGTTTCCGGTGATTGTGACAAGACGCTGAACTTCGTCTTGAAGGGAAGATGACAGAGTTCCCCAGAGATGATTATCCTAGCCTTTCACCGTGAAGGTTCTTGTTACTGTCGCCGATGGAGCAATGAGGCTGCAACACTCGTCTCTTGCTAGCAATGTTCCTAACATACATCATACTAGCAGATCTTTCTAGCTTACGTCACAATAGGTAGTGCGCTAGCCGGTCTGTTCAAGGATTATGTCTGCTAGCGTGTGTCTACTGGAGGATTATGTCTGCTAGCGTGTGTCTGCTGGAGGATTATGTCTGCCAGTCTGTGTCTGCTGAAAGATGACGTTTTTAAAAATGCTTGACAACGATTTGAACTCCCATGAGTACAACAACTGACAGGAGGATGATAACATGATAACATATATATATATATATATATATATATATATATATATATATATATATATATATATATATATATATATATATATATATATATATATATAATATGAGTTTTGGACCGTATCTGATAGACAGACTGATGATTAATGAACAGTTCCCCAGACGCTGGAACAACGAGGTCATTCTCACCCCAAAATCAATTACAGTTATGCTCGCCAAAAGAACCAAGCAAGGAGGGCTGCTTCACAACCATTTTTCAACTGCTCCCAAAGAGTCATCGGAGCGGCCAATCCCACCACCAGGAAAGAATGATGGGATTGGTAAGACAAAAAGAGTTCTTGTCTTGGTAAACTAAGACAAGTTGCTAAGACAAGAGTCCCAACTGTAGGAGTAACTGTACGCTTGAACGCAAACATGTACTAAATGAACATGCGTGAACAGTGTCTTGAACACTTAGATTACGCAGTTCAGCTTTGGTTGTTGTGGTGTAACGTGTAGAAAGGAATCACTTGAACGCGTACAGAGCAGCGCGATAGTTAATATCAGATAATAACGAACCCCGTATGATATGAGATTAAGAAAGCTCAATTAATATATATTCTGGAGTAAAACGAAGGGCAAAATGTGATATGATTTAAGTATATACATTGATAAAATTGTATAGCAATGCTAATATACAAAAGATATTGAATTTATCATTACAAAACAGAACTCGAAATAATAAATATAAATTGGGCCAATTTAGATTTAGAAAAAAACCTGCGTAAATATTTAGCAGGAAATAGGACTGGTGATATATGGAACAAATTTATACATAATAGAAGTGGGATTACTGGATTGTTTCAAGCGTAGGTTAGACATAAAAGATAAGTGGGAGTGGTTAGAAATATGTAAGTGGGTGTTGTTAGACATATATGGGTGTGGTAAGACATATATGAGTGGGTGTGGATAGACATTTGAGTTGCCTCACATGGGCCAATAGACCTTCTGCAGGAGGATAAGGTACCCCAGGATGTGTCATGTGGAGGATAAGGTGCCCCAGGATGTGTCATGTGGAGGATAAGGTGCCCCAGGATGTCATGTGGAGGATAAGGTGCCCCAGGATGTGTCATGTGGAGGATAAGGTGCCCCAGGATGTCATGTGGAGGATAAGGTGCCCCAGGATGTGTCATGTGGAGGATAAGGTGCCCCAGGATGTGTCATGTGGAGGATAAGGTGCCCCAGGATGTGTCAACTGGAGGATAAGGTGCCCCAGGATGTGTCATCCTGCAGATGACACTGGGGTCAGACCCCGTGAACGAGTCGCGATTGGTGTAGGGGGCCACAGGTTGTGATAGGGGTCACCATTAGCCAGTATTGGGGTCGAGGACGGGGTGTGACGGGTGGGGGTGTGACGGGTGGGGGTGTGACGGGTGAGTGAGGTTCCTCGCAAGTGACGGGATCCGTCACCGGCCGTCACACAGGCAGCGTCTCTCCTACTCTTCAAAAGACAGCTAGCTGGTCACTCACCCAGGACCAGCTGGCAGATCTCCCAGCACCAGTTCACACATTACCAGCATCGCGTAATATCCTACTAGAGGGGGAATATGATCACAACATAGAAGATACTGACGGGAATAAACAATCTGGACAAGGACAGGCCTCTTTAAACTGCGAGAGGAGTAGAACGAGAGACGACGGGGCAGAATCCACCTTGGCCAACGACTGGTCATTCCTCTGGGTGCAACCCACAACAGTCAGCTAGTTCACTACAAGACGGAAGCCTCAGTTTGAAGGGAGCTCGCTTGCGTCTCGCCCTCCCGGGACCAATCAGTTAATTACGAGTCAACTGCGCTAATCACTGAACACAGATCACTTTATATTCAGACCATTAAGACGAACTATTAAAATGGAATACAGTGACATTAGTAACGTCTCTCAGCGTTAGTAACGGTGGGGCCCTGACAGCTGGGTGGACAGCGCTTCGGATTCGTAGTCCTGAGGTTCCGTGTTCGATCCCCCGATGGAGGCGAAGACAAATGGGAAAAATATTTCTTTCACCCTGATGCCCCTGTTCACCTAGCAGTAAATAGGTACCTGGGTGGGAGTTAGACGGCAGCTTCCTGGGGGGTGTAACAAAAGGAGGCCTGGTCGAGGACCGGGCAGATGGGACACTAAGCCCCGAAATACTCCCAAGATAACGTCTCGTTCACTTGTCTAATAACGGCAATACTGCAGCAAGATCTTGCTAACGGAGACATGCCAGCTTCTTACTAAGGTTAAAGTTTAACCTTTGAGAATGAACAGGTAAGGTCACTGAGCCGAGATAGTGAGACAACAGAACACTTAACACACTCATTCAGACGTGCACCCATCCCAAGGGTTAGAACGGTACAGCTAGGTACAGCTGTACTGTACAGAGGTGCAGTACCTCCCCCAGGGGTGAGTGCAGTACCGCTAGGATGAGCACATCACCCCTGCCCCACGGGGAATACTTTTAACAGAGATGAGCTGGGTAATACCTTTAGCTGGCAGCCTCCAACCAGCAACAGTTGTCTCTGCCACACACACACCTGCTCCTCGGCTCCCAATACCCAGGTGAGTATGATAACCCCGAGGTGGAGCCGGCTGAATGTCTTCGTAAGTGTTTAATGATGTATGTCTTCTAGTACATGCTTCAGTAAACGATCAGCTTGACCTGACATTGGACGCTGAGGTGGACGTTGTTGTTGTTATAGATCCAGCTGCTGGGAACAAAAAGTTCCAGTAGCACGGGCTATGGTGAGCCCGTATTGGACTTACCTGGCACAGGAGCGGGGCTGTAACTGTCTTCAGGTTGGCCTTCACCGTACGCTGCCTGCCCCACTACCCTTGGACGGGCTACTCCACCTCTGCTACGCGCGAACTGTATCAGCTCACCTCAGGAAATCCCGACTCTCTGAACCGGTTCAGGACGAGTACTGCAGAGATGGTGTGGGTGAAGGTGACTTGTAAACTTTTGTAAATAGGTAACTCACTCATCAACATAACTGTAAAAAAAAGTGAAATGAGAGTTATTCGCGGTATTTACCTTAAGTCGCGTCTAACCATCCTCCTGTTTTGGTAGTACTTATAGAAAGGTACCATGTAGTATATGTACCATATAGTACATATACCGACGTACAACGCAATTACAAAGTAAATCTGGTACTACTGAATTTCGCCAAACGGGAAAACAATTTTCTACTGATGTTGGAAAGATAGTAAAGTAATAATTATAATATACGAGCAATAAGATGTTATCTTACATACTAAGAAGGTTAGGTAGGTCAGTGTTTTCTATAAAAGCTTTTCAAGGTAAACTAAAATATTCACAATACATTAGTATGTCACATATGCACTTATTTAATAAGTCAATATTGACTGTACGAAAGTGCGAGAACGGTTGCTGGAAAGACTAAACTAGTTAACCAAACCTATTAGCAGTAAATAGGTACCTGGGAGTTAGACAGCTGCTATGGGCTGCTTCCTGGGTTGTGTAACAAAGAGGAGGCGTGGTCGAGGACCGGGCCGCGGGGACGCTAAGCCCCGAAATCATCTCAAGATAACCTAAACTTCTTAGGCCTAATATACGCTATCTGAGGCTTAATATAGATATATTAGTGATTAACTAGGCCTAGGAATATTTTTCATTTTTTAGTTTAATTTTGTTCGGACTCTGCAAAGCCCGTCACCCTGTACGCTTCAGCCCCCGTCACCCGTACAGCTGCCCCTGTCACCCCGTACAGCTGCCCCCGTCACCTTTACAGCTGCCCCTGTCACCCGTACAGCTGCCCCCCGTCACCCGTACAGCGGCCCCGTCACCCGTACAGCTGCCCCCGTCACCCGTTACAGCTGCCCCCGTCACCCGTACAGCTGCCCCCGTCACCCGTACAGCTGCCCCCCGTCACCCGTACAGCTGCCCCGTCACCCGTACAGCTGCCCCCTTCACCCGTACAGCTGCCCCGTGAGTGACAAAAGCAGCCACATGAAAGACCTGTATGATATGGGAATAAATCTACGTCTTGGAGAGACTGTCATTGATATCCCTTAGACTAATGTGATTATCTTGGCAGCCAGTGTGTGGTTTAAGCAGTTATCTTACCACGCAGTCAGCCTGTCAGTCCAGTCATCAGTCCGTCAGTCTGTTTATTCAGTGAAGTAGAAATCAGTCGGTTAGTTATTCTCTCATACAGAAAGTCAGCGAATCAATAAGCGAGCGAGTGAGTGAGTGAGTGAGTGAGTGAGTGAGTGAGTGAGTGAGTGAGTGAGTGAGTGAGTGAGAGCGTACGCGGTGGACTGCCCTAAACGGTGGGGTCGGGGAATACCCCTTCAGTCCCACCTCACATTCTTGCTCTCTTTTTGTAACCTCCTGCCCAGAACTCTTGCCCCTCCCTGCCCAGAACTCTTGCCCCTCCCTGCCCAGAACTCTTGCCCCTCCCTGCCCCAAACTCTTGCCCCTCCCTGCCCCAGAACTCTTGCCCTCCCTGCCCCAGAACTCTGCCCTCCCTGCCCCAGAACTCTTGCCCCTCCCTGCCCAGAACTCTTGCCCCCTCC
>WNGS01164437.1:20623139-20637966 GCA_020271785.1 Procambarus virginalis
ATTTGTCTGGCTGTGTAGAGGGTGGCCACTATGCTCTTTGGGCGCACTACAATCTTAGGTGTACAGTTACGGTGCATACAACATGTAGATACTTATATATAATATGTGTATGTAGTGTAATAGCACTGCAAACAGTATTATTGGGGGAAAAGTTTAGTGCGTGTGACCTTGAATGAGTAAGGGAGCCGCCAGCTGACTGTGTGTGTAGTGACGACTCTTAGTGCCTGAACTAACTATATCAACTTAGTTGTACAGTTGTGGTGAACAAAACATATACATACTTATATAACATCTGTATATAGTGTAATAACACCACAAATGGTATTGTTGGGGAGAAAGTTTAGTGCTTGTGACCTTGAATGAGTGAGGGAGCCGCCAGCTGACTGTGTGTGTAGCGACGACTCTTAGTACCTGAACTAACTATATCAGCTTAGTTGTATAGTTGTGGTGAACAAAACATGTAGATACTTATATATAACATCTGTTTATTGTGAATAAAATATAAAACAGGATGGTGGGAGGAGAAAGTGGGCAAGTGAGGCGTTGTTGAGGGAGTGGCAACGCATGGCTGGCTGGTATGTGGTGGTCACTCCTCGTTGCTTTTCGACTCTCAATATAAACTTAGTGGTTCTTTATGGTGAACAAAACATGCAGATACTTATATATAACATTTGTATAGAGTGTAATAACAGCAAAACTATTTGTTTATTGTTTTATGAACATAATAATTGAATCACTAATATGCACTCCATACTTTTGAGTATAGCAATTATTCACCTTTTTTATTATATAATATATCATAATACACACTATTGAATAATATTACTGCAAAAAAACTAAGAAAAAATCAATCAGACATAGAAATAATTAAGTGATAACATCTTTGTGGCAACTTCCACCTGTCAGCGCGGGTGACGCTGACCGACTCAGACAACCGCTCTGTCAACGCCCACTTTTTGCCAGACTTCCTCGGTCTATTGCGCCCAAAATATGTAACCTACGTTTTTTTTCCGTGCTCAGGGAACACAAATTAACATTTTTAAAAGACGAAATAATTTTTAGAATTTTTTTTTCGTGTGCACAGGGGTGTAAATCTCCTCAGGACTCCTTAGCAGCTTAATGGTTAAGGTGGGGTTTGTGGAGCGTATACTCACGACACACCCTTACTGGGCCTCGGCATGATCGGCAATAGCTTCTTGTTGGGTGTCCTTCCTCTGGTTATGGCTCTATGGTGGGTATGGGGGCACATTTGTGAATGAATATGTCTCTTCGTCTTTATGTCTTTGAATGTTCCTCTTGTACCCTCTCAGGCTCGTGGGGTGGGCGACCAAACCCCCGAGTCGGACTGTATTGGAAGACTGGACTCTGTAGCTCCCGTTGCGTTGGGCCCCAACCTTGCTCCTCCTTTGACCCTCCTGACTTCTCCCCTCGGCTCCCCTCCCTCCTCTGTGGTTGGGTCGAGCCACAAGCCCCCAGTGGTGACCACTTTGTCCCCAGGCGCGGCTCAGTCTCTTGTGACTACTGCGCCTTTTAACCCCTCTCTCTCTCTGGGGGTTCTCAACGCCATCCGCGCCACGGCCGCACTTGCTCGATTCCTTCACATACTGATGCGTATCAGGCCTTGTTTGGTCCCGCTTTGTGGGCCAAATTCTTTGATCTCCTCCCTCTTGATTCTACGCCTCCTGACGATTTCTCCCTCCATAGGCATCTTGTTGATTCCGTAGATGCCTCTGTTACCTTCAACCCCACTTGTCTCGGTACAAATGTCGTTGCTGCATTCTTCTCAGGATGCAGCTTCCCGCTTGGCTGCCTTATCCTGCCTTGGTGAGACCCCTGTTCGGGTCTCAAAGAATGCTCTGTTGAATGCCAGTGTTGGCACTATTTTCCTCCTGCCCCATGTTGCAACTGGTGTTCGGAATCTGCAGGACTGCCACGATGATATTCGGCATATCCTCGACGCTCAAGGCCATTCTGTCCTCAGGTAGAAACGTTTACTCGTCCCCCTCGTGGTCGTCGCCATCAGCCCCTTCGGGTTGTGAAGATTACCTTTAATGGTAGGACCCTTCCACCCTCTGTCATTCTTGCTGGTGCCAGGTGCTCAGTCCAGGAGTACATTCCCTCTCCTCGGCTCTGTAATAAGTGGTGTCCTCCACTGCCTTGGAACTGTCTCTCTGTCCTTTGTGTGTTGGCAAAGGGCACTCTAAGTCGGAGTGCACTTCTCCCCAGGCTCGCTGCCTCAACTGTGGTGAGTTCCACCCTACCTTCTCCCGTGCGTGTATCCATTACAAGCTTGAGGCAGCCGTCCTCAACTTGAAGCACTGGGATTGCTTATCTTTTCTTGAGGCGAGGCGCCAGGTTCGCCGTCTCCCGCCTTATGCTAACGTCTCTTATGCTCGTGTGTTGTGCTCTTCCTCTCCTTGTCCTTCAAACCTTCCTCAGACTCAAACCTTTTCCGGGCCTTGGACCCTGATACGCCCACGGCCCCCTTTTCTGTTCCTTTGAATTCTGTCCCAAAGGGTCCCCCGCCTGGTCCTCTGTCTGGGGTTCTCCCTTTTTTCTACCTGGTCTGTCATGTCTCTTGTTTCTTCTTCCTCGTCTCCCTCCGATCCTCCTTCCCATTCTCCTCCTCCATCTATTGACTCTCCACGCTGCCTGTCAGTACAGGCTGATGTCCATCGCTCTCCCAACGGCCGTCATGTATGCTCTCATTCAGCTTTTCCTGTTGAGATGCTGGAATCCGTTGCCCAGTACATAATTGCTGGGACACCTGTCTATTTGAGCCACAAGCGTAAGCCTGGCTCCTCTCCTTCCTCCTCCCCGACGGGTAAAAAGGCTTCGCTTTCTTCCTCGCCCCGTACTTCTGACTCTCTCGCNATATATATATATATCTTGTGACGATATCTCTTATCAGAGATTTAGCCTGCTATTTCTGCGAATCACGCCTGTCCTCATCAATATACAAGATACGTTTTGTAGTGGCTAAACGTACATATTAGCCACACGTACCAGCAACTCCCTCCTTCCCCCCACTCCAGCACCTGCACCTGGTCGACGCGCCGAACCCTTCAACGGCCTAACTAGCGACTTGCGACCATCCAGCTTCCTCATTGGCCGCCAACCAACACTCCACTCCGCTCCCCGCCACACAAGACCTCACCAGTTATTGTTGGAGTCCCTTGCGTTTCTGCCAGCCAGAATATTGTGTTCGCAAGCTGTGAACTCCTAAGTGACTCACTCTGTGTGGTCAAATAGAGTTCATAGTTAGTGCATATATTCCAGCATTCATATTTTACTTACTTTTGTATATCATTCTCCTCCCCATTAACGTAATCTATTTTCATGTTATATTGTTTATTATTTTGCCAGTAAGCCAAGATTTTGCATTATTTCAATTTGTGTTTT
Organism: Procambarus virginalis; assembly: GCA_020271785.1. Taxonomy (NCBI): domain Eukaryota; kingdom Metazoa; phylum Arthropoda; class Malacostraca; order Decapoda; family Cambaridae; genus Procambarus; species Procambarus virginalis. Next base: position 20,626,542 of record WNGS01164437.1, read on the forward strand.
TTTATTGTTATTAAAATCCATATTTTTTTTATTGTTTTTCGTCTTTCCAACCTTACCACAGATTACCAATCACGCAGTCATTCTTTTTTTTCTCTTTTTTTTTTCCTTTTCTTTTTTTATATATTATATGTGGCCCAGCACTGACACCTGCTAGTTGGAAGACTGCCGACCACCATTTCCAACTCGTTACCGTCACATATAAATGGGGGCCTGTCCACGGAGCCACTATAAATGGGGCCTGTCCACGGAGCCACTATTAAATGAGATCTGTCCACGGAGCTTCACTCAGGTATTGGTAATTGTGGTAAGCGCACTTGGCTTTATTTCCCTTGCTTCCATTATTCACATTAATCATTTTTATTTTATATGGTGCTGTGTATATTGTACATTACGGGAATAGCATATGGTGAGAGTGAGACAACTTTGGATTACGTGGTGACTGTAGGCCGCAGTCATACTCTTAATTGGTCGTCTCCCCTTCCGTGTTATCCTCCGTGTTTAACATCTTTGTCCCCCAATATTTCTCACTTTTTGACAGATTATCACATAGGTACCCTGGTACTGTGGTCTGTCTCCGGGTCAATAGCACCCAAGTCCTGCAATCCGACTCTAGGAGGAAAAAGAGGGCTTTAGATCCTCTAGCACGAACTATTATTGGCGAATTGGGACCTCGCCGATAGTTCTCGTCACCAGTTGACACTCGCACCCCTACTCGTCGGTCAGACTGATGGTATTTACCTAAGGTAGGGAATTGGCGTTCTTTCTTTTGAGCACAAAGTTCGCTAATTCTGTAAATACCATATTCAATTTCAGTGGGTACCATTGCTTATGTTCTATAGTGACTTGGCAAGGTATGACTACATTTTTTGGACTACCTCATTTATTTTGAAGCCATTTAGTGTTTCACTTGTATTTTAAATTAGTTTTCACTAATTAGTAGGATTTTCTTGCCTTTATCCTCCCATAGTGAGTACCAGGTACAAGATTTCCTGCGACCTTATTCATTTACCATCTTGAATTACTTTAATTATTAATTCCCCACAGGATAGGTATCAGTTGCCACGTTTCCTGTTTCTGACACTCACCATATTCTCACTATATTCGTCTCCTTTGTTTTGCTATATTTTCACCATGTTCCGCTTACAAGCTTTCAAGCAGATCCAGAAAGTGAAATAGGGACCTTACGTCACGCTAAGAGGGTCGATTTGTTAACTCTTGCACATGAGTATCACTTAGAAGTTCCTGATGGAGCCAACAAATTTGCCATTAATAATATGATACTGGATCACCTTGCTGATGAAGTATTATAGATTCTTCTACTCATGAACAGTACATTATTTCAGATAAAGATGACTTGAGAGCGATAAAGCTCAATTGGAACTTGCCAAGATCGAGCTACAGCAACAACAGAAGCAGCTGCAGCAGAGAGCGTGAAGCTGCAATCAAGAGCGTGAAGCTGCCCTCAGAAAGGAAGAAGCTGCCCTGAGAAAGGAAAAAGTGAAAGGGAGGCCCTACCCTCAAAGGACAGCAAGAACGTGAGTTGGCCTTATACAACAGCGACTCGAGATACAACGCGAACACGACCAACGACAGGCAGAAGCAATCTAAACTGTCGTGACCGAGAACTCACGAGGGACGCTGCACACCAAGCTCAACTCCAACAAGCGGCAGCTAGTCTTCCTCCCAGTTTCAATATCTCCCATGCAAGTAAGTTAATGCCCCCGTTCCTCGAAACGGAGGTTGATGTGTTCTTTACCACTTTTGAGACCCTTGCTGTTCAACTTAATTGGCCTGACGACCAATGGGCTACCCTTCTCAGAGTACATTTAACAGGTAGAGCAGCAGTCACACTCAGCACTTTGGCTTCGGAAAACGACTACACCACCCTGAAACAAGCTGTGTTGGACGCCTACCTTCTCTCCACCACCGAAGCTATCGACGAAAGTTTCGTGACTACGTCAAGGCAAGTACCACCACCTTCTTAGAATTTGCTAACACCAAACAAAGATATTTCATGAAATGGCTGGAGGCAGCACATGTCTCTACTTTTTCAGAACTTGTCAACCTCATACTGGTTGAAGAATTTTTGAGACGTGTACCTCCTCCTGTCCGCCTATACTTAGCAGACAAGGAAGAGACGGAGTTAGTGAAGTGTGCGAAGTCAGCTGACACTTACAGCCTCATCCACCGGCTGACTCCAGATCCTACCAGCAAGAAGTCTTGGTACAGTTACGAGAAAGCGAGCCCAGATCAAGGTACCTCTCAACTGTACTGCAGGTATTGTCGATTATATGGACACACCATTGACAAATGTGGTAAGTCCCAATCTAAAGGTAACGTCGAACCCCCTAAGTCTAAACTACTCACCCTAAGTCCGGTAAGCCTGTAATGAATGTTGGTGTTCATGCTAATGATCTCTCTCTCTTTACCAAGCATCTATCCAGGAACTATCTCTACCCACGGTTCAGATTCAGAGGGACGTTTCGGACTTAAGATCCTAAGGGACACAGCGGCTCTACAATCGATCGTTTTGAAATCGGCTGTGCCCAACGTCGCCTACACAGGAGACTGTGTTCATCACTGACCTTACTGCTACAACTCCTTATCCACTTGCCCGAGTTTACCTGGATTGTCCCTTCGTGACCGGTGAAGTCCAAGTCGCCGTCAGGGAAAAGCCTTTTCCCATGCCTGGAGTGCAACTTCTCCTGGGCAACGACTTGGCAGAAGACCAACAACCAAACAACCTGATCATCAAGGACATATCCAGGTAAGCAACTCTGTGGTGGATAACCCGATTTTTGAACATTTCCAGTAAAGGTTCAAGAGAGTGATGAAGGTTCTCCTCCTGTTATGGTGACCACCCGTGCTCAAGCTGCACGTCCACAGCCAGCCGACTCTACTGCTACCGCTGTCCCTCAGGACCCTTCGAAACTACCCCCTAACCTGACCGCGGTGGAGTTCCGTAAGTTACAGAGAGATGATCTTACATTGACACCATTATTCTTTCAGGCTGAAACCCAATCCGACAGTGTTCCTGGGTTCTTTATGGAGAACGAAATACTCTATCGCAGGTATAGACCCAGTAAACTGAAGGACGAGGACGATTGGGCAAACGTTGAACAACTAGTGATTCCCACCAGCCTGCGGCCCACGATTCTACACCTGGCCCACGGCGCTTTGTCACACTATGGGTTCAACAAGACTTACCATGGAATTCGACAAGACTACTACTGGCCAGGTATGGTAAACGACGTCAAATCTCATGTCAAATTATGCCACGTGTGTCAGTTAGCCGGGAAACCGAACGTTTCCATTCCCAGAGCACCACTGATACCCATCCAGGTGCCTGAGGAACCGTTCCACAAGCTCATTATCGACTGCGTTGGTCCTTTGCCTCGGACCAGTGCAGGCAACGCATATATCTTACCATCCTGTGTCCTACCACCAGATTTCCGATAGCAGTTCCAGTAAAAAATATTACAGCTGCTACAGTGGTGAAGAATCTACTGAAAATCTTCACCCAGTATGGATTTCCGAGGGAGATTCAGAGCGACTGTGGTACCAACTTCACCAGTGATCTCTTCAAACGGACTCTGGAGGAGTTCAACATCAAACAGGTACTGTCCAGCCCCTATCATCCTGCTTCACAGGGTTCTCTCGAGCGTAGTCATCAAACCATCAAGGCACTCTTAAAAAAGTTCTGTAATGAGACCTCAAAGGATTGGGATAGGCAAATTGATCTCATCATGTGTATTTTCAGAAGTCTTCCCAACGAGTCACTAGGAGTATCTCCTTATGAGATGCTCTACGGACGTAAGTGCCGTACACCTCTCAAGGCTTTCAAGGATTCTCTACGTGATGACACCTTCAGTGAGCATCAGAGTGTGCCCCAGTATCTCCAAAATCTCCGACACATTCTAGAGAGGGTCCATTCCTTTGCCAGCAACAACCTACAGAAGCCCAGGAGAGGATGAAGACTCGTTACGACCGGCACTGTAAAGTAAGGAAGTTTACACCAGGAGACTTAGTGCTTGCCTATTTCCCTATCCCAGGTTCTCCTTTACAGAACAGGTTCTCAGGACCCTACCGTGTTAAGGAGTGCCGGAACAACTTCAACTACGTTCTCGAGACCCCGATAGGCGGCGGAAGACCCAGCTGTGCCACATTAATTTACTCAAGCCCTACCATGGGGTTCCTCCCACTGTGTTAACCAATTTCACCTCATTTACAGGTCCATACAGCCACAGTGAGACCTTCCCTGCTTCTCCTTCCGAGAGCACTGACACTGAGACAGCGCTCTCTAACTCGGAAATCCTTACTAACCTTCAACATCATTTTCAGGACGATAATAGTGCTCCACTAATCAAACTCGTCAGAGAATATCAAGAGTTGTTTCGAGATGACCCCCAAGAGTGTACTGTAACTCGGCACGACATCCAACTGCTACCTGACACCCAGCCGATTCGCCAACCATTCTACCGAATCAGCCCGAGCAAAACGGAAGTCATGCGGGCTGAGGTACAGTATCTCTTGGACCATGGACTGGCTACCCCCTGTGAGTCCCCCTGGGCCTCACCATGCATCCTGGTACCCAAACCTCACGGCAAAATCCGTCTGTGTACGGATTATAGGAAGTTGAACCAGGTCACAGTGAAGGACGCCTACCCAATACCCAGGTAGACGACATTTTGGATGCCATTGGTAATGCCCGCTACCTGTCTCAGGTAGACCTACTAAAGGGCTACTACCAGGTGAGTTTAACGGAGCGAGCTAAGGTACTGTCCGCCTTTATAACCCCATTTGGTCTCTACAGGTACAATCGCCTTCCCTTTGGACTCTGCAATGCCCCAGCCACCTTTCAGAGAGCTGTCAACCGCGTCATCCAGGGCTTGGAAAACACCTATGCCTATTTGGACGACATTGTAGTAGCATCCAACACCTGGAGCGAACACCTGCTCCAGCTACAACGATTGTTCTACAAGCTCCTGAAAGCCGGCCTCACCATCAATTTGGGCAAGTCCACCTTCGCGAAAGGTAAAGTGCGGTACCTGGGTCATGTTATAGGGAGTGGCAACCTGGCTCCGTTAAACATTCACATTCAAGCAATCCAACAGTATCCACAGCCTACTACCAGGAAGCAGCTCCTGCGCTTCCTTGGTCTTGCTTCCTATTACCGTAGGTTTGTGAAGAATTTTAGCACTGTTGCAACCCCATTAATCACCTTAACCAGTCCCAAGCAACGATATAATTGGACCAGAGAGCAAACCGTTGCGTTCGAACAACTCAAATTCCTCCTCTGTTCTAATCCCATTCTCGCCTCACCAGATATCAAGAAGCCTTTCATCCTCCATGTCGACGCCAGTGGTACCGGCATCGGAAGTGTCTTAATGCAGCAGCGAGGCGAGGAGGTTCTACCTGTCAGCTACTACAGTTGCAAGTTGAAGCCTCATCAGAAGAACTACAGTACTATAGAGAAGGAACTCCTGTCCATCGTCCTGAGCTTACAACACTTTGCACCATATCTGCACGGTGCTAGGTCCACTACCATCTATTCGGACCACAACCCTCTGAGATTTTTACATCAAGCCCAATTTAATAACCAACGTCTGCTGCGATGGGCTTTATATCTTCAAGGCTTCAACTTAAAGATCTGCTACATCAAGGGGCCTGATAACATCATCGCTGATGCCCTCTCCAGAGTGCATGAGGTAGAGGCAGCTCCACCTCCCACTCTACCTCCAGTGGACGTGATTCACCCGAAACGGCAGGCTTCGGGGGAGAGTTGTGACGATAATCTCTTATCAGAGATTTAGCCTGCTATTTCTGCGAATCACGCCTGTCCTCATCAATATACAAGATACGTTTTGTAGTGGCTAAACGTACATACTAAGCCACACGTACCAGCAACTCCCTCCTTCCCCCCCCACTCCAGCACCTGCTGCACCTGGTCGACGCGCCGAACCCTTCAACTGCCTAACGAGCGACTTGCGACCATCCAGCTTCCTCATTGGCCGCCAACCAACACTCCACCCGGCTCCCCGCCAATCACAAGACCTCACCAGTTATTGTTGGAGTCCCTTGCGTTTCTGCCAGCCAGAATATTGTGTGCTCGCAAGCTGTGAACTCCTAAGCGACTCACTCTGTGTGGTCAAATAGAGGTTCATAGTTAGTGCATATATTCCAGCATTCATATTTTACTTACTTTTGTATATCAATTCTCCTCCCCATTAACGTAATCTATTTTCATGTTTATATTGTTTATTATTTTTGCCAGTAAGCCAAGATTTTTCCTTTGTTTCAATTTGTGTTTTTTTATTGTTATTAAAATCCATATTTTTTTTATTATTGTTTTTCGTCTTTCCAACCTTACCACAGATTACCAAATCACGCAGTCATTCTTTTTTTTCTCTTTTTTTTTTCCTTTTCTTTTTTATATATTATATGTGGCCCAGCACTGACACCTGCTAGTTGGAAGACTGCCGACCACCATTTCCAACTCGTTACCGTCACAACATACATACATACATACATACATACATACATACATACATACATACATACGTACATACATACATACATACATACATACATACATATACGTCCAGTCAGCATATAGCTATTTCGGGACAAAATCCAATACAGTTTATATTGGTGAGACGCCACTGTGATTGGGAGTTTAAATATCACAGGAACTGTAGGTTAATGTCTGATATAAGTGACGTTAGATGAGGCATCTATAAGCATCAGCTGGAGGCTGGAGGAATGTTGTGGAGGCTGCTGGTACTATGCCCAGATGTACGTTGGAGGGTGGGCTTTACACCCCCCCCTTCCCATATTGACCGCAGAACATCCAAGGTTACCTGCCAATCTCGGTTACCAAGGGTATCGCCCCCCCCCCCCACACACGCACACATGCATCAGATTCTTAATTTAAAATATTTATGATTTACCAGTTTATGTTACTACATAAACTCTTAATTTCACAATATGTATAAACGTGGAACTTAAATTTGTCAATCTGTTTCATAAATTTATAACTTTGTGGTACTGGACCCCATACCCATCTTCTGGGCGGTACTGGACCCCATACCCATCTTGTGGGCAGTAGTGGACCCCATACCCATCTTGTGGGCGGTAGTGGACCCCATACCCATCTTGTGGGCAGTAGTGGACCCCATACCCATCCTGTGGGTGGTAGTGGACCCCATACCCATCTTGTGGGCAGTAGTGGACCCCATACCCATCTTGTGGGCAGTAGTGGACCCCATACCCATCTTGTGGGCAGTAGTGGACCCCATACCCATCTTGTGGGCGGTAGTGGACCCCATACCCATCTTGTGGGCAGCAGTGGACCCCATACCCATCCTGTGGGTGGTAGTGGACCCCATACCCATCTTGTGGGCAGTAGTGGACCCCGTATCCATCTTGTGGGCAGTAGTGGACCCCATACCCATCTTGTGGGCGGTAGTGGACCCCATACCCATCTTGTGGGCGGTAGTGGACCCCATACCCATCTTGTGGGCAGTAGTGGACCCCATACCCATCTTGTGGGCGGTAGTGGACCCCATCCCCATCTTGTGGGCAGTAGTGGACCCCATACCCATCTTGTGGGCGGTAGTGGACCCCATACCCATCTTGTGGGCAGTAGTGGACCCCATACCCATCTTGTGGGCAGTAGTGGACCCCATACCCATCCTGTGGGTGGTAGTGGACCCCATACCCATCATGTCGGTGTTAGTGGACCCCATACCCATCTTGTGGGTGTAAGTGGACCCAATACTTAACCTGTGGGTGGTCGTGGACCCCATACCCATCTTGTGGGTGGTAGTGGACCCCATACCCATCTTGTGGGTGGTAGTGGACCCCATACCCATTTTGTGGGTGGTAATGGACCCCATACCTATCTTGTGGGTGGTAGTGGACCCCATACCCATCTTGTGGGCGGTAGTGGACCCCATACCCATCTTGTGGGCAGTAGTGGACCCCATACCCATCTTGTGGGCGGTAGTGGACCCCATCCCCATCTTGTGGGCAGTAGTGGACCCCATACCCATCTTGTGGGCGGTAGTGGACCCCATACCCATCTTGTGGGCAGTAGTGGACCCCATACCCATCTTGTGGGCAGTAGTGGACCCCATACCCATCCTGTGGGTGGTAGTGGACCCCATACCCATCATGTCGGTGTTAGTGGACCCCATACCCATCTTGTGGGTGTAAGTGGACCCAATACTTAACCTGTGGGTGGTCGTGGACCCCATACCCATCTTGTGGGTGGTAGTGGACCCCATACCCATCTTGTGGGTGGTAGTGGACCCTATACCCATTTTGTGGGTGGTAATGGACCCCATACCTATCTTGTGGGTGGTAGTGGACCCCATACCCATCTTGTGGGTGGTAGTGGACCCCCATGCCTATCTTGTGGGCGGTAGTGGACCCCATACCCGTCTTGTGGGAAGTAGTGGACCCCATACCCATCTTGTGGGCAGTAGTGGACCCCATACCCATCTTGTGGGTGGTAGTGGACCCACATACCCATCCTGTGGGTGGTAGTGGACCCCATACCCATCTTGTGAGTGCTTGTGGACCCCCGTACCCATCTTGTGGGTGGTAGTGGACCCCATGCCAATCTTGTGGGTGGTAATGGACCCCATACCCATCTTGTGGGTGGTAGTGGACCCCATACCAATCTTCTGGGTGGTAGTGGACCCCTTACCCATCCTATGGGTGTTAGTGGACCCCATACCCATCATGTCGGTAGTAGTGAACCCCATACCCATCTTGTGGGTGGTAGTGGACCCCGTACCTATCTTGTGGGTGGAAGTGGACCCCATACCCATCTTAAGGGTGGTAGTGGATCCCATACAAATCTTGTGGATGGTAGTGGACCCCATACCCATCTTGTGGGTGGTAGTGGACCTAATACCTATCTTGTGAGTGGTAGTGGAACCCATACCCATCTTGTGGGGGGTAGTGGACCCCATACCGATCTTGTCGGTGGTAGTGGACCCTATACTAATCCTGTGGGTGCTAGTGGACCCTATACCCATCCTGTGGGTGGTCGTGGACCCCATACCCATCTTGTAAGTGGTAGTGGACCCCATACCCATCCTGTGGGCGGTATTGGACCAGATACCCTTCCTGTGTGTGGTAGTGTAGCTGATCTGTAATATTCTAAGAGCATGGACACTAGCAGGTAAATTTCACAACCCATGTGGGACCTGAAAACTACAATTTTCATTATAATTGAACAAATTACGACTATTCTGCTATCTACGGCAATGGACGGGTACTGTGAGACGTAAATTGGTACGTGAGGAAGAGTTTGGGCCTTGGAAAAATGTAACTGGAAATATACCACATATGTACTAATTCATATTCAACATATTGACTTTAAGCATTAAGTCATATATGTGTTGTCTTGTGTGAGAGCGGGTTACTGAAACTCTCCCTGGACAGATGTAATAGGACCCAGTATCACCACACCAGAAATAAATATCTCTTTGATATTCCCAGAGTCAAACTTATTCTGTGTAAATACTCTATACAAATAAAGAGACCTATATTCTATGGAACTCACTCCCAAATGAATTGAAAAGCTGTCGAACTTTTGCCTCATTCAAAAACATGACTAAAAAGTGCCAAATTTCATCTTCATAGTTTCCTATCTTGTTGCTTTAAAATTGCACTGTATTTTTTTATCTGTTTATTATTGAAGTTGAATTTGCTGAAATCTCCTCCACCGGGAATCTGGACTGGTTTTGAAGGTCCATTCCCTATGGTTGTCATAACTTCAATTAAGTTGTGATCTGAGTAACAGGTATTTGTAATCATTATGTTCCTGATCAATTCATCATTATTAGTGAAAATGAGGTCCAGCGTGTTCTCCTTCCTAGTTGGTTCTACTATTTGCTGGTTTAAGGCAAACCTGTCGCACATTCGTAGCAGGTCATTAGCATGTGCCTGTTCATTTAGGCTACTTCCTGGTATTCTTTCTGATATTACTGTATTAGCCAGGTGCTTCCATTTCCGGTGCCGTAGGTTGAAGTCCCCAAGCAGGATGATTTTTTTTCTTCTTCTTCTTTGCAGGGATATTCCTGCGCGGGCCCTAAGCCTCTGGCTGGCCCACTAAGTGTTGCTTGTTTCTGTTTTACTTGGGCGGAGTATGAGTATTTATTACTCGTATGGTCGCTTCAGTAAGATTTTGCCATATGTGTTTAACAACTTCTTCTGCTCTGTTGAATATAAGTTGAAATCTTAATGGTTTGTAACTGTGCACTGTTACTGCTAATACCTCTACTCCATCCCCACATGAAACTGGGTCTATTTTCTTGCTAGGTATTGTGTTCCTGACTAGGGTCATTAATCCTCTTTGTCTCCCCTGCTCATACATAGTGCTGATATCCAGCTAATCTGAAGGATTTCGTGGCTGGGAAAAGAGTTTCTTCCAAAACGATTATATCTGCTTTCGTGCTGATTGCAGCGTCCTGAAGTGTGTGGTTTTTATTTCCAAGACCTTGTATGTTCCACTGCAGTATTCGTAATGGCCAGACGACGGTTTCGGTTGGTGTTGCCTGTTCTACCAGAACTCTTCTTCAGGATCGATCTCTATATTCTTCACCTCGCAAGTCCTGTCGTTGCAAATCGGACTGCATTGATTGTTCGTAGTCATCCCCGGCGTTGTTGGAATCTGTGCATAACTGTGGTCCATCACTTTGTTGTTGGTATTGCTGCATGTCGGACCGCATTGATTGCTCGTGGCTGTTTCTTGTGTTGTCGGAGCCTGTGCATCTCTGCTGTTCAATACGTCTTTGTTGGTGTTGTTGCATATCAGACTGCATTCGCTGTTGTTGTCTGTCTCTTGTGTTGTAAGATTCTGTTGATCTTGGGTGGTCACTGCTTCTTGCAGTTGCTTTTGTGAATGTTGATGTTCTGGTGTCTTCACTACCCGACTGTTGTTGGAAGTCTGTATGTCCATGTTGCGTTGTTTGTCCTCTTGTGCACCGTCTTGTCTCAGACTGTCTATTTCTTGTGTAACTGTGGTCTGCAGCACGATCTTGTCCATTATCACACAAGTGATGTCTTGAGTCTGTTGCTGTGAGGCGTTCTGCGTCATCTGTAGGCAATTGATAATGGTCTCTGCCATGATCTTCACGATGTTTTTCAGCTGGGACCTTGGTAAATCTGTATATCTTTTGTGGTTGATTCCGAAAGTAATTGTTTTTGCTCTCTTGCATTTCCTGTATTCTGCAGCACTTTTGTGTATTTTCTGATTTGGAATTAGTGATTCGGGAAGTTTTGCTCTGTGAGAGTGAGTGTCTGTTTGGCTGTGTACGAGTGTTCCAGACGTTGGTGTTGGTGTATGTTGGTGGTGGTCTGTGTGTTTATCCTGGCCTGAGCTGTCTTCACTTTTTCTTTCCGTGCAGAG
>WNGS01164437.1:20638066-20652026 GCA_020271785.1 Procambarus virginalis
CATCGTTTGACTCCACCATTTGGTCACCGTTTGGTCCGGGAGACATCTCCCGTCACGCAGGGTGCAGTCGCGCCTCCACAGATCTCCAGTATCATCTCTTGATATTGGTAATGGCTCAAAAGGGACACCACTTACGGCGCTATTCATGCCCGTGCCACCTCTTGGGTGGCTTAATCTTTATCAATCAATCAATCAGTTTGACTCCAGATGTCGGTGTTGTTGGAAAGAAGCATGACTTGAGACAGTGTAGAGTCAGGATTGACAAAGGAGAGAAATTTTGCCATCTTGCTGCAATTGTTGAGGCCTCCACAATGGTGGTTCCTCTCTGTCCCATGAAGCCCCGTGTGAGAGATCCAACCCGGTAACCATAATCAGGGTAAAACGAGGCTCCGAAGGAAGGCAAGATCGTACAACAGGAACAAGGAGAAACAGTGGGAAAGACAATGATTGCCTCAGTGACTAACGTTTGGGAGAAAGGCACGGCGACGATTATTCATTTATTCATGATTGATTGATGAAGATTAAGCCATCCAAAAGGTGGCACGGGCATGAATAGCGCGTAAGTGGTGGCCCTTTTGAGCCATTACCGGTATCAAGAGATGATACTGGAGATCTGTGGAGGTGCAACTGCACCCTACGTGACGGGAGATGTCTCCCGTGTTATTCATTTATTCATTTCTTCTCGCCTTTTGAAGTGAGAGGGTTAATTCATTAGGTCCCTCGCCTCTCATTAGCCTAATCGCGAATCTTCATTTATCTCTGAATTCTATCCCCAATACTCCATAAGTTCAATCATATCATTATCTCAGTAACATTATTTCTTGAGTCATGAGAATAATCTTGGGATTATTCTCATGCTTCATTGTGTACCTTCTCCAACTTGTTTAGTCTACCTTTACCAACACAAGACATGACCGGGGCAGCATAATCAATAAGAGATCTCACTGTATGTCATGTGATTACCATTAGAATGTGATATATAGAATATAATTAATAACTGTGCACTATATGGGTTTGTGAGCCCCTTAAGGGACCTTGCCCGAAACGCTATGCGTACTAGTGGCTTTAGGTACTGTATGTACCAGCTCACAGCACCGCTCCTGTGCCAGGTAAGTCCACTACGGGCTCACCATAGCCAGTGCTACTTGCCCCGCTCCTGTGCCAGGAAAGTTACGGGCTCACCATAGCCAGTGCTACTTGGAACTTGTTCTGAGTAGCTGAATCTATAACAACAACATGTACTAGCTCTATCTATAAATCCAACAGTATGTTTGTAACACTGCATCTTGAATATACTTTTCCTGAATAAAATATTATTATTATTATTATTATTATTATTATTATTATATATAGACAAGGGTAGAAATAGCCTAAGCTAATCGATCCTTTTTTAGATGTACTTTTTTCTCAATAAACGTACTTGAAAAGGAACACACCACAACAGACAGTCCTCAATACGCAGAAAATGTTGACAATTTCTCTCACATCAAATTAAGATGTACAAGTACAAGAAAAACACACACGCAGAACTCTCTAAATGTTCACCTTTCTCGCTTCACAAAACATTACTTGATCATAAATACTTAATGCTTCCTCCACTTCCCAGCCCCAAATACAGCAGATTTACATGATACTTGTATGTATCTCGATGCTTAAATCTGGATCATAAACTTCAATTGATGGCTGGAATGTCTAGCGAAGGACTGTGCAACACGCTTCTCAGCTGTCATTCAAGGCTGTTGCAAGGTAACCAGGGGGGGGGGGGGGCTTGGCGCGGTCTCATCCGTCGTTTACTTGGATTGAGTAACCTGAGGAGTGCTTGGGATTATGGTCCATTACGGGCTCACCATAGCCCGTGCTACATGGACATTTCGTTCTGAGTAGCTAAATCTAAAACAACAACTGGGATGATGGCCACCATAGATCACATTCACTCCCCCAAAAATCTACTGTGCCCCCATTCACTCCAAACATTTACCACTTACGGGCTATTGATGCCCGTGCCACCTCTTGGGAGCTTAATCTTCATCAATTATCAATGGGATGAAGGTATAGTGTCCCGCACCACTCCAGGTAGACAAATATAGTGTTTGACCCCTGGGTAGTGACGGGAGACATCTCCTGTCCACGAGGCTAACCATAGCCCGTGCTTCTTGCCCAGCTCCTGTGCCAGGTAAGTTACGGGCTCACCATAGCCCGTGCTACTTGCCCCGCTCCTGTGCCAGGTAAGTTACGGGCTCACCATAGCCGTGCTACTAGCCTCGCTCCTGTGCCAGGTAAGTTACGGGCTCACCATAGCCCGTGCTACTTGGAACTTGTTCCGAGTAGCTGAATCTATAACAACAACAACAACCCTGGGTAGTGCAAGTTACAGCCCCGCTCCTGTGCCAGGTAAGTTCAATACGGGCTCACCATAGCCCGTGCTACTTGGTACTTTTGGTTGCGAGTAGCTGAATCTAAAAACCACCCGAATCACAACCCGGGTTGTGTGTGTCGAATTGTGGGCATTGACACTAACGGCCATAAGTTGACGGAGCTAACACCTCAACCATGCAAGGTATAGCTTGTTATTCTCTGCAAGTTGGTTTCTCTCCTGTTATTTGCTAACTTGTTCAGTACAGCTGCAACCGATTCCTCTTGGGGCTTCGATTCCCGGACAGGGCGAGAGGGTCGGGAAATTTCCTTACACCTGAGGGCCTCTTCGCCTACCAGAAAACATGTACTAGGGCAGGCGATGAGTCACAATAACGTGGCTAAGTATGTTGACCAGACCACACACTAGAAGGTGAAGGGACGACGACGTTTCGGCCCGTCCTGGACCATTCTCAAGTCGATTGGGAATGGTTCGACTTGAGAATGGTCCAGGACGGGCCGAAACGTCGTCGTCTCTTCACCTTCTAGTGTGTGGTCTGGTCATCAATGTACAACACTTAGATCGTCTACGTAAATTTAAAGATTCGCAGCGTTCTAGAATAGTTTTAAGAGGCATCGTTCATGTTCAACAAATCACACCCATCTGAAGTGGTGTTTTTATTGTGTATACAACATTCAAAATGGAAGATGTATCTAGATTTCAAAATGTATCTGACAAAAAAACTCACCAAATACTTCTTTAAAAAAGAATACAAGTGTGTACAAATCCACAAGAGCCGTGACGAGGATTCGAACCTGCGTCCGGGAGCATCCCAGACACTGCCTTAATCGACTGAGCTACGACAGGGTAAAAGGGTTGAAACCGAAGTTCTACTGAACTTACTGTCTGGGATGCTCCCGGACGCAGGTTCGAATCCTCGTCACGGCCCTTGTGGATTTGTTCATTTTATGTATCACGTTAGTTGTTGTTGTTGTTATAGATTCAGCTACTCGGAACAAGTTCCAAGTAGCACGGGCTATGGTGAGCCCGTAACTTACCTGGCACAGGAGCGGGGCAAGAAGCACGGGCTATGGTTAGCCTCGTGGACAGGAGATGTCTCCCATCACGTTAGTGTGATCTCTGTGTGTAATACAAGTGTCTTAGACGGCTGTGTATGAAGATGATACCATCCTGTGAGACGGGGATTTGTAGTGATTGATTGATAAAGATTAAGCCACCCAAGAGGTGGCACGGGCATGAATAGCCCGTGAAGGAATTTTTAGCATCACATAGCCAGCTTTTGAAGCCAACTAGGTAACCCTTCGCGTAGTTCGGGGTAAGTACGCTAGTAAAGAAGGAAAATACACACAAGTAAAAACTATATTCTCGATTTATATAGATGGCACAGAAAATGGGCTATGGTGTTCCATACTTGCCATCAAGACAGAGTTGCTCAGTTGCAACACTACCAGAACGACACCAGTAGTTGCAACACTACCAGAACAACATCCAGTAGTTGCAACACTACCAGAACAACACTCAGTAGTTGCAACACTACCAGAACGACACTCAGTAGTTGCAACACTACCAGAACAACACTCAGTAGTTGCAACACTACCAGAACAACACTCAGTAGTTGCAACACTACCAGAACAACACTCAGTAGTTGCAACACTACCAGAACGACACTCAGTAGTTGCAACACTACCAGAACAACACTCAGTAGTTGCAACACTACCAGAACAACACTCAGTAGTTGCAACACTACCAGAACGACACTCAGTAGTTGCAACACTACCAGAACGACACTCAGTAGTTGCAACACTACCAGAACGACACTCAGTAGTTGCAACACTACCAGAACGACACTCAGTAGTTGCAACACTACCAGAACGACACTCAGTAGTTGCAACACTACCAGAACGACACTCAGTAGTTGCAACACTACCAGAACGACACTCAGTAGTTGCAACACTACCAGAACGACACTCAGTAGTTGCAACACTACCAGAACAACACTCAGTAGTTGCAACACTACCAGAACAACACTCAGTAGTTGCAACACTACCAGAACAACACTCAGTAGTTGCAACACTACCAGAACAACACTCAGTAGTTGCAACACTACCAGAACGACACTCAGTAGTTGCAACACTACCAGAACAACATCAGTAGTTGCAACACTACCAGAACAACATCAGTAGTTGCAACACTACCAGAACGACATAGAATAAATTATTACACACCCACTTAAAATCTCCTTAATTAATAGGTCTGGTGAATGGCAAATGAATGTTAATTCAAACAAATATCACGTAATAAATAATTAAAAACACAAATTTACAATTGGATGAAAAGGAAAGAGGGAAAGAGATACTGAAAGCAAAATAATTCAATAGATACTTGTGAATGACATATCTAGTGATAGACAGCCTAGCAAGTGCGCTGCTAGGCTGTGGAAAAAATAGCAAGCAGCAAAGCTAAATAGCAAGCAGCGAAGCTAAATAACAAGCAGCAAAGCTAAATAGCGAACAACAAAGCTAAATAGCAAACAGCAAAGCTAAACAGCAAGTAGCAAAGCTAAATAGCGAGCAACAAAGCTAAATAGCGAGCTGCAAAGCTTCAATAAGCTTTTACAGCTTGGCAATTTTCGAGAATATATGATTAACAATCACGTTTACCAAGGAGAATGGGTTTTTTTCCTTCTTGTCTTTTGTTCAGATTTTGCCGCAACTGAGCCTATTATAAAAGGATATTTATCGATTCGTTGATGTTTCCGACGAAGCAAATATTGTGACGGCAAGCTAGTTTTTACACCACAATTACACTTTAGGATTGTGTGGCCGTCAGCTCCACAATATAACACGAACAATTCCGGATAATTTACTGCTCACAAACGTCAGCCACATACCACAAAGACGAAGCTGACACTTATGTATATCATATATAATATCCTGCTTAAGAAAACGGTTTCTTTTCAGTTTTTAAAGGATAAAAGGCGATTTTAAAACATTTAGAAATTGACTCAGGCCAATTCTGAATTAGACATATATATTGAACCGAGAGTATGAGCAACTACCGCATAGTCAGGATGGCTTAGCAGTTTCTTATTATTATCTTATCAGAAACAATCCTTTTGCAATTATAGGCATGAAATATGACTCCCAAAATACCTGTTTGTGTAACCGTACAGTTAACATTTGCAACAGGTTATGAACCTGTTGCAAATGTTACAGAGTGATGTCACCCATATATTTCAGGGTAATACCCGGTACAGTTTAACTGTATTGCGTAAGTACTTGCTGAAATCGCAGATATTTCCTGTTTTCTATTGTATGTTTCTTGTACTCTCACCAAAGTAGATACATTAACAATGTGATTTGAATTACAGCCTAAAGCAAGGAATAACTCCCCCTGCTTTGTACTCACCTAGTTGTGCTTGCGGGGGTTGAGCTCTGGCTCGTTGGTCCTGCCTCTCATCTATCAACTGATGTACAGGTTCCTGAGCCTACTGGACTCTATCATATCTACATTTGAAACCTGTGTATGGAGTCAGCCTCCACCACATCACTGCCTAATGCATTCCACCTGTTAACTACAGATGGTGGACTACCGTCCGTGTCTTGGGACTACCACACAAGCACTGCGACTACCACCCATTTCCGGGGATTACTATCTGTGCCTGGGAATTACCACCTATGCTTGGGGATTACCACCTATGCCTGGGGATTACCACCTATGCCTGGAGATTACCACCTATGCCTGGGGATTACCACCTATGCCTGGGGATTACCACCTATGCCTGGGGTTACCACCTATGCCTGGGGATTACCACCTATGCCTGGGGATTATCACCTATGCCTGGGGATTACCACCTATGCCTGGGAATTACCACCTATGCCTGGAGATTACCACCTATGCCTGGGGATTACCACCTATGCCTGGGGATTACCATCTATGCCTGGGGATTACCACCTATGCCTGAGATTACCACCTATGCCTGGAGATTACCACCTATGCCTGGGGATTACCACCTATGCCTGGGGATTACCACCTATGCCTGGGGATTACCACCTATGCCTGGAGATTACCACCTATGCCTGGGGATTACCATCTATGCCTGGGGATTACCATCTATGCCTGGAGATTACCATCTATGCCTGGGGATTACCATATATGCCTGGAGATTACCATCTATGCCTGGAGATTACCATCTATGCCTGGAGATTACCATCTATGCCTGGGGATTACCATCTATGCCTGGGGATTACCATCTATGCCTGGGGATTACCACCTATGCCTGGGGATTACCACCTATGCCTGGAGATTACCACCTATGCCTGGGGATTACCCCTATGCCTGGGGATTACCACCTATGCCTGGGGATTACCACCTCTCACTCATGTTTACCTTCTTTTGTTATATTGACACACTTACGCAGCTTGGCTGTGTTTACTCCGCTGCCAGAGTGAAAGTCACTCAAGACACTCACACTGTCACTCTTGGCACTCTTGGAGACGGAGTTACTCTTTCTCGCATTAATTTGAAGTATATTATCATAATTATCAATTTCCCGTCATCCATATGGTGGCCGGGAACCACCGGGGGGGGGGGGGCTTAGTGTCCCCGCGGCCCGGTCCTCGCCCAGGCCTCCACACCCAGGAAGCAGCCCGTGACAGCTGACTAACTCCCAGGTACCTAGTTACTGATAGGTAGCAGGAGAATCAGGGGAGGGGGGGAAAGAAACTCTGCCCATTGTTTCTCGTCGGCGCCCGGGATCGAACCGGGACCACAGGATCATGCGTACAGTGTTCTGTCCGCTCAGCCACCGGCTCCCCCTTATCTACCTGACTTCACCTGACCTCATCTGATCTCACAGGACTTCACTTGGACTTACACTACACGAGAACACCAGGAGCCGGTGGCCGAGCGGACAGCACGCTGGGCACGTGATCATGCGGTTCCGGGTTCGATCCTGGGCGCCGGCGAGAAACGATGGGCAGAGTTTTCTTTCATCCTATGCCCCTGTTACCCAGCAGTAAATAGGTTCCTGGGAGTTAGTCAGCTGTCACGGGCTGCTTCCTGGTGTGTGTGTGGTATGGAAAAAAATAGTAGTAGTAGAAACAGTTAAGAGGCGGGCCGAAGAGCAGATCTCAACCCCCGCAAGCACAACTAGGTGAATACAACTAGGTGAATACCACCTGGAAGCCAAACACCTGGAGAACAAAACACCTGAAAAACAAAACATCTGCACGGAAGCAAAAATCGCTGACGATTTGCTTGCCATCGAAACAGGTCCAGAATCATAGCTGCCCCCACATCGTTACAGAAGTAAAAGTTATTGTATATTAAATAAAATACGCCCCATCACTTGCTGACAGGCAGCAAACCTGTTTGTGGATGTATATACCTGTTGTTTACCCACACATGGCCGGCAGGCGGGTGTGTAACACACTGTTGAGCATTGTCTGTTGCCTGTGAAAGGCGTAACAGCGAAACGTTGAATAAATTAACGTCTCCCAGCACCGCTCCTGTGCCAGGTAAGTTACGGGCTCACCATAGCCCGTGCTACTTGGAACTTGTTCCGAGTAGCTGAATCTCTAACAACAACATTAACGTCTCACTCTCACTACCTTTTTCCGAAGTTGCCAATATCATGACAATGCGTTGCACACAGTTCACAAATGAATAACGTTGAAACTGCAAAATACAAGAGATATAAAAAACCTAATACTAAAAATTGAGGAAAGTGTTTCATTTGTTGAGAAGAAATATTGTGATTAGTGCAGCCCGTCCTCCAAAAATGGGGAGGTAAATGTAAGAAGACAATAAGTGCAATTATGTACTATTCGTAGCAGTTAGGAATTGTACTTATTTTCACTTAGTATTATAAATCGTCTGTCAAATATATTGTGATTATTTGAGTTTACCTGAAAACTGAATAGAAACCACAACCTCGCCTAACCGTCTTATTTTTTGAAGAAATAATTTTATTGCTTCTTAATCACAATTAATACTTAACCTATAGCTATATTGATATTACAGTTTTATAAAACTAATAAAACAACTAAAATATATCAATAAATTGTAAAGTAACTCAGGATATTTTAAAATTTTGTATAAAATCTATATTGTTTAATAAACTGAAAAAGAAATTCCTGATATTTAAAACTTGTGTATTCAAATTGAAATTGAAAACTTCATCCTAAAATTCTGAGTGTTTTAACAGAAAACGAGGAGAATGAAATCGGGGGGAGGAGTTGGGTGAATGTACAGCCCCATAAGTAGTAAGAAGTGTACTTATACACTTAGTATTAAATGGCACTGTCAATTCGGAGGATGGGTTGCAGTATGTTAGTGGGTGAAGCAATCCGCAGGAAACAGTCATTACTGAAGAGCAGGAAGCTCAGTACTGCCCACAGTAGTTATCGACTCACTGAAGCTGCTGTTTCAGTGTACTACTCATTCAACTGGCTTGTTACGCGACTGTATTTATCAGAAATGGATTTGGCGTTAAAATTATAATAACCTATTTATACGGGGGGTCTTCACTGATCATTCTCATCCTCTAATACCCACCGACAACAGCTGGTTCGAGAACAATATTATGCGAGTTAGATGAGATAGATGAGACATGTTGTTGTTGTTGTTGTTGTTTAAGATTCGCTACTCTGAACAAAAGTTCCAAGTAGCACGGGCTATGGTGAGCTCGTAAACTGCCTTAATGAGACATGGTACTCGAGTACACTATAGAGTAATGCATTCACACGCGCAGGAAAGTCTTGAATACCTGTCTCAACATTCTCAATTTAACCCCATCACAGTTTTATATTTGTTTTAATTATCGAGTAATCTTTTTCGAATTTTTCTAGTCTTATCCCAAGGCTCTCTCAGCTGACTACAGCAGCTCACTTATATACAACCAGTTGTAAAACTTTAAAATTTAAATGTATTTTTTCAATGCGCAGTAAAATGTATATTTAATGGCTTGAACATAACTTTGCGAACAGTCCACGATTCTCCTGAAGTTGCAATGTTCATATTAACATTGCAAGGATCTCAGATATCCTCCCATCACATAACAAAAAAGCTTCAAACGTTATTTATTTCCATTAGGCAAGTATTTGCAATTTCCATTGCAATTATTGTTTTATATTATTGTTTATATCATACGTTTAGCAATTAACTTGTGTTAAGAGACGAGGCAGTCAATGTTACGTCTTCCTGCTTCTTCTCTTGCTGCACTGTTCATCTCCTTACCATTATCATAATTAATGCACTGTGTATTATTTTGTATACCTGGTAGCAAGTATAGTTTAACAATTGCTTATGCATTCAAAGTGTAGAAAATTAACATTATCTCCCCTCAAATAGTCATAATGTGTTACTTTAATATAACACATTATGTAATTTTAATACATAAGTTCAAGTTCATTTATTGAGACAAGAAAAAATACATCTCATAGGGATAGAGTAGCTTAGGCTATTTCAACTCCTTAAATATAATTATAATAAAAACAACAGTTTTATTATAGTCCCCCTCTAACTTTGCTCGCATAACCAAGAGATGGAATGGAACTATCAGGGAAAGCGTCAAGCCATGACGACCATCTAGCACTTGGAAGATGTCAGGATAAGGATTTGGATGGGACGGGGGAAGGAATGGTGCCCACCACTTGGACGGTCGGGATTGAACGACGACCTGCATGAAGCAAGACCGTCGCTCTACCGTCCAGCCTAAGCGGTTGGATTACCAAACCAGAGTGGCATTATGAAACATTATCCAGAACATTCCACATACAATGCTGAGCAAACGTGGAGTAACTTCTAGAACTTTTCAGTAATACAATATTATATATATAGAGAGAGTTTGAACCTACCAGTTCAGTTTCGTCCCAGCCGCCGTAGTTGATACATATCTGCGTTTTTCAGACTCCAAATGCTGGCATTCCTGATGGGTCTCAAGGTGGGTTTTACCACGTTTTCCCCCCTGCTGTCCTTGCCTGTGGGACTACAGGAACATCAAGGCGCACTACCACAGGTGGAACTGACCAGAGTGGACTCAGTTCTCTGTGGAGGAGAACACCGTCAAGTAGAAGGGGCTTTATCATAGACGATGATTTGATGTCATCAATACTATAAGACAAAGAAGACTACCGACCTCCTCATTAAAACAGCCGAACCCGATGGAGAACCCTGTACAGCGGACAAACGTGGTATACATGTACACTTGCCTCCACGAAGGATGTAACCTTCAATCTAAGTACATATGTATGACGTCGACCAAGCTGACGAGGGCGTTTGACCTGTCATCTTCAATCCGTGCCCCTAAATATCACATGAGATAAGCCCATGACATCACCCTAACAAGAGAAATGTTGAATAAAACACTTGTATATTAGACAAACCCCATGATGTAAAAAGATTACAAATTCTTGCAGCCCTTCACATAAAAGTGGGACAACCCACCATGAACACCCAAACAACGGAACTATTCACTCTACCCGCCATGGGAGAGTGAGAGCACTCAACCCATCATGAGAGTGAGAGCAAGACCGGAACGCGAAGATGACAACGATGTCACTGGCCAAAACGCCATGCTCACTACACCTGACTCGGGCTCACCATAGCCCGTGCTACTTGGAACTTGTTCCGAATAGCTGAATCTATAACAACAACAACATACACCTGACTAATCTTTGTAGACATAGGTTATTGACCTAAGCCTCTTACCTACACGCCTCATCCCTCACCTATTTGCATGTAAAAAAAACATAATGCAAAAAAAAATAAAACGTCCAACAATGTACAACAGGCTCGTTCCTGAGCTAAGGGGACTGAGCTGTGAGGAAAGACTGAGGAATCCTCCCATAATACATGAATAAGGAATAAGGCAGACATGATAACGACGTACGAGATTCTAAGGGAACTGACCAAGTAGAAAGAGAAGCAATGTTCAAAGTGAGTAACAGTAGAACAAGGGGAGATGAACTTCTTCACCTTGAGTCGTAACTGCAAAGGATTAGATAGAAAATCTGTAGAGGACAATTTAATACGTAGTTTTTTATATAAATACGATAAGAAAAACGACCGCAGAGTGTGACAGATTGAGCTACGGATGGTTAAAGGCGAGGCTTAACAAGAAGCACCAACTCTATATATCTAGATGGTACCACACACACACACACACACACACACACACCACACACACCACACACAACACACACACACACACACACCACATACACACTACACACACCACACACACACACACACACATACACACACACACACACAACGGGGCCTCGTAGCCTGGTGGATAGCGCGCAGGACTTGTATTCTGTGGCGCGGGTTCGATTCCCGCACGAGGCAGAAACAAATGGGCAAAGTTTCTTTCATCCTGAATGCCCCTGTTACCTAGCAGTAAATAGGTACCTGGGAGTTAGTCAGCTGTTACGGGCTGCTTCCTGGGGTGTGTGTGTGTGTGTGTGTGGTGTGGGAAAAAAAATGTAGTTAGCAAACAGTGATTGACAGTTGAGAGGCGGGCCGAAGAGCAAAGCTCAACCCCGCAACACAACTAGGTGAAAAAAACACACACAGGTGTGTAGCACTTGCCAGGTATGCAAGCATATTCCCGGGAACCACAGATTATTTGAGATGATTTCGGGGCTTAGTGTCCCCGCGGCCCGGTCCTCGGCCAGGCCTCCACCCCTAGGAAGCAGCCCGTGACAGCTGATTAACTCCCAGGTACCTATTTACTGCTAGGTAACAGGGGCATCAGGGGGAAAGAAACTCTTCCCATTGTTTCTCGCCGGCGCCCGGATTGAAGCCGGACCACAGGATCACGCGTCCATGTTCTGACCGCTCAGCCGCCGGCTCCCTAGGTGCGTAGAGAAGCAGCATAAACCACACCACCACCACCACCACCAAGGATAGTGGTAGTAACACCACCGCCAATTTCACTTGTGAAACTTGCGGTCACCAGACAATTAAACTGAGACAGTTAAGGACGCCTGTCATATTTCCACCCGTCTATTTATTATTATTATTATTATTATTATTATTATTATTATTATTATTATTATTAATACTATTGTTGCTATTGTGTTAGTCACCTGTAAGTAACATTAAACCGATATTATCGGAACAAAAACATTAACATAATGTGTAAATAGACTTCAATTTCGCTAAAATGACGAATTGTAAATAATTGGGCAAAAATTTGGCAGAAAATGTGATGACAAATGAAGAATTAAATTGAATAATAAATAGTTGACAGTTATCTTCTTGATAATAAGCCGTTCAGAATTTACTAAATCTGATACGGAAAATATCTTGCAGACATGATTGGTCCATGAAATCGATATGTACAAATTTAAACGAGGTAATTGGGATACTAATTTTTGACAACTGGCTGTGTTTACACATAAGAAAATTACTTTTTCATCAGTTTTATCTTGCCCTTGATAGGATACATTTATGTTATAAATTATGTAACAAATTTTATATATAACAAAATCTGAAGCGTCACAAAGCTCCCAAATGAAAGAGGGAAAAAATGCTTCATTTATATTAGAGAAAGGCGTAGCATAATGGCATAAAATTATAGAAGTATAGAAATGTGAACAGATGTTGTAAAATGTATTAATGGAAGTATACAGATGAATAAATATAACACGAGGGTATAGCTAGGATGTTATAACCTACCTAGGGTGATAGTATAGAGTGTGCAACAACTGTATCAACAGAAATTGGGTAATTTTAAAGTCAGAAAATCCTGGTAAGTACTGAAAAAACAAGAAAGAGGGGCTGTTGTCTTATGTTGCTTGTTGTTGTTGTATAGATTCAGCTACTCGGAACAAGTTCCAAGTAGCCAGGGCTATGGTGAGCCCGTACTTACCGGCACAGGAGCGGGGCAAGTAGCACGGGCTATGGGACCGTGAGCCCGTATGACTTACCTGGCAAAGAAGTGGTGGCCTGCTTGCTTATGTTGCAGAGGTGCCGGAAAGATATACCACCGAGGTGCACAGTAACGTTGCAAATCTTCATTCACCTTGCAGCGTTGTGGCAAATCCGGGTGCAGGTTGCAGGCGGTCGTGCAGAGTGCAGACGCGGCTGTTCTCCACTCGTTGCACCAACTCTTCCCATGCACTCACGTGTGTATTCGTCACTCTCAGACCCAACATCCGCTCCGTCTCTGCGTCAGCCTCAACTGCCGTTAGAACATTGATTTTGATTTAGAAGAAGGAACGCGTCCGCGGCCAGTCATTACTGTTCAGTTGTGTCTAATGTCCTGGTTGTAAGTTGGTCCAGTTTCCACTCACACTCTCCTCTCTCTCTCTCTCTCTCTCTCTCTTCTCTATCTCTTCTCTCTCTACTCTCTCTCTCTCTCTCTTCTCTCTCTCTCTCTTCTCTCTCTCCTCTCTCTCTCTCTCTCTCTCTCTCTCTCTCTCTCCCCCCCTGGAAGAACGAGGCTGTATTCTACGTTCATACAAAAGGAAAATTTGTCTCTAAAGTTGACGTTCGAGTCTTCATTCTTGAGAACACGCATAAAAATAATGATAATCATACTAATAATACAAATATAAATAAAAAAAAAGAAGCAAA
>WNGS01164437.1:20663914-20678914 GCA_020271785.1 Procambarus virginalis
AATCAATCAATCAGTTTGACTCCAGATGTTCGGTGTTGTTGGAAAGAAGCATGACTTGAGACAGTGTAGAGTCAGGATTGACAAAGGAGAGAAAATTTTGCCATCTTGCTGCAATTGTTGAGGCTACCACAATGGTGGTTCCTCTTTGTCCCATGAAGCCCCGTGTGAGAGATTCCAACCCGGTAACCATAATCAGGGTAAACGAGGCTCCGAAGGAAGGCAAGATCGTACAACAGGAACAAGGAGGAACAGTGGGAAAGACAATGATTGCCTCAGTGACTAACGTTTGGAGAAAGGCACGGCGGACGATTATTCATTTATTCATGATTGATTGATGAAGATTAAGCCATCCAAAGGTGGCACGGGCATGAATAGCGCGTAAGTGGTGGCCCTTTTGAGCCATTACCGTATCAAGAGATGATACTGGAGATTGTGGAGGTGCAACTGCACCCTACGTGACGGGAGATGTCTCCCGTGTTATTCATTTATTCATTTCTTCTCGCCTTTTGAAGTGAGAGGGTTAATTCATTAGGTCCCTCGCCTCTCATTAGCTAATCGCCGAATCTTCATTTATCTCTGAAATTCTATCCCCAATACTCCATAAGTTCAATCATATCATTATCTCAGTAACATATTTTCTTGAGTCATGAGAATAATCTTGGGATTATTCTCATGGCTTCATTGTGTACCTTCTCCAACTTGTTTAGTCTACCTTTACCAACACAAGACATGACCGGGGCAGCATAATCAATAAGAGATCTCACTGTATGTCATGTGATTACCATTAGAATGTGATATATAGAATATAATTAATAACTGTGCACTATATGGGTTTGTGAGCCCCTTAAGGGACCTTGCCCGAAACGCTATGCGTACTAGTGGCTTTAGGTACTGTATGTACCAGCTCACAGCACCGCTCCTGTGCCAGGTAAGTCCACTACGGGCTCACCATAGCCAGTGCTACTTGCCCCGCTCCTGTGCCAGGAAAGTTACGGGCTCACCATAGCCAGTGCTACTTGGAACTTGTTCTGAGTAGCTGAATCTATAACAACAACATGTACTAGCTCTATCTATAAATCCAACAGTATGTTTGTAACACTGCATCTATGAATATACTTTTCCTGAATAAAATATTATTATTATTATTATTATTATTATTATTATTATATAGACAAGGGTAGAAATAGCCTAAGCTAATCGATCCTTTTTTAGATGTACTTTTTTTCAATAAACGTACTTGAAAAGGAAAACACCACAACAGACAGTCCTCAATACGCAGAAATGTTGACAATTTCTCTCACATCAAATAAGATGTACAAGTACAAGAAAAACACACACGCAGAACTCTCTAAATGTTCACCTTTCTCGCTTCACAAAACATTACTTGATCATAAATACTTAATGCTTCCTCCACTTCCCAGCCCCAAATACAGCAGATTTACATGATACTTGGTATGTATCTCGATGCTTAAATCTGGATCATAAACTTCAATTGATGGCTGGAATGTCTAGCGAAGGACTGTGCAACACGCTTCTCAGCTGTCATTCAAGGCTGTTGCAAGGTAACCAGGGGGGGGGGGGGGCTTGGCGCGGTCTCATCCGTCGTTTACTTGGATTGAGTAACCTGAGGAGTGCTTGGGATTATGGTCCATTACGGGCTCACCATAGCCCGTGCTACATGGACATTTCGTTCTGAGTAGCTAAATCTAAAACAATAACTTGGGATGATGGCCACCATAGATCACATTCACTCCCCCAAAAAATCTACTGTGCCCCCCATTCACTCCAAACATTTACCACTTACGGGCTATTGATGCCCGTGCCACCTCTTGGGAGCTTAATCTTCATCAATTATCAATGGGATGAAGGTATAGTGTCCCGCACCACTCCAGGTAGACAAATATAGTGTTTGACCCCTGGGTAGTGACGGGAGACATCTCCTGTCCACGAGGCTAACCATAGCCCGTGCTTCTTGCCCAGCTCCTGTGCCAGGTAAGTTACGGGCTCACCATAGCCCGTGCTACTTGCCCCGCTCCTGTGCCAGGTAAGTTACGGGCTCACCATAGCCCGTGCTACTAGCCTCGCTCCTGTGCCAGGTAAGTTACGGGCTCACCATAGCCCGTGCTACTTGGAACTTGTCCGAGTAGCTGAATCTATAACAACAACAACAACCCTGGGTAGTGCAAGTTACAGCCACGCTCCTGTGCCAGGTAAGTTCAATACGGGCTCACCATAGCCCGTGCTACTTGGTACTTTTGGTTGCGAGTAGCTGAATCTAAAAACCACCCGAATCACAACCCGGGTTGTGTGTGTCGAATTGTGGGCATTGACACTAACGGCCATAAGTTGACGGAGCTAACACCTCAACCATGCAAGGTATAGCTTGTTATTCTCTGCAAGTTGGTTTCTCTCCTGTTATTTGCTAACTTGTTCAGTACAGCTGCAACCGATTCCTCTTGGGGCTTCGATTCCCGGACAGGGCGAGAGGGTCGGGAAATTTCCTTACACCTGAGGGCCTCTTCGCCTACCAGAAAACATGTACTAGGGCAGGCGATGAGTCACAATAACGTGGCTAAGTATGTTGACCAGACCACACACTAGAAGGTGAAGGGACGACGACGTTTCGGCCCGTCCTGGACCATTCTCAAGTCGATTGGGAATGGTTCGAGGTTCGACTTGAGAATGGTCCAGGACGGGCCGAAACGTCGTCGTCTCTTCACCTTCTAGTGTGTGGTCTGGTCATCAATGTACAACACTTAGATCGTCTACGTAAATTTAAAGATTCGCAGCGTTCTAGAATAGTTTTAAGAGGCATCGTTCATGTTCAACAAATCACACCCATCTGAAGTGGTGTTTTTATTGTGTATACAACATTCAAAATGGAAGATGTATCTAGATTTCAAAATGTATCTGACAAAAAAACTCACCAAATACTTCTTTAAAAAAGAATACAAGTGTGTACAAATCCACAAGAGCCGTGACGAGGATTCGAACCTGCGTCCGGGAGCATCCCAGACACTGCCTTAATCGACTGAGCTACGACAGGGTAAAAGGGTTGAAACCGAAGTTCTACTGAACTTACTGTCTGGGATGCTCCCGGACGCAGGTTCGAATCCTCGTCACGGCCCTTGTGGATTTGTTCATTTTATGTATCACGTTAGTTGTTGTTGTTGTTATAGATTCAGCTACTCGGAACAAGTTCCAAGTAGCACGGGCTATGGTGAGCCCGTAACTTACCTGGCACAGGAGCGGGGCAAGAAGCACGGGCTATGGTTAGCCTCGTGGACAGGAGATGTCTCCCATCACGTTAGTGTGATCTCTGTGTGTAATACAAGTGTCTTAGACGGCTGTGTATGAAGATGATACCATCCTGTGAGACGGGGATTTGTAGTGATTGATTGATAAAGATTAAGCCACCCAAGAGGTGGCACGGGCATGAATAGCCCGTGAAGGAATTTTTAGCATCACATAGCCAGCTTTTGAAGCCAACTAGGTAACCCTTCGCGTAGTTCGGGGTAAGTACGCTAGTAAAGAAGGAAAATACACACAAGTAAAAACTATATTCTCGATTTATATAGATGGCACAGAAAATGGGCTATGGTGTTCCATACTTGCCATCAAGACAGAGTTGCTCAGTTGCAACACTACCAGAACGACATCCAGTAGTTGCAACACTACCAGAACAACATCCAGTAGTTGCAACACTACCAGAACAACACTCAGTAGTTGCAACACTACCAGAACAACACTCAGTAGTTGCAACACTACCAGAACAACACTCAGTAGTTGCAACACTACCAGAACAACATCCAGTAGTTGCAACACTACCAGAACAACACTCAGTAGTTGCAACACTACCAGAACGACACTCAGTAGTTGCAACACTACCAGAACAACATCCAGTAGTTGCAACACTACCAGAACAACACTCAGTAGTTGCAACACTACCAGAACGACACACGGTAGTTGCAACACTACCAGAACAACATCCAGTAGTTGCAACACTACCAGAACGACACTCAGTAGTTGCAACACTACCAGAACGACACTCAGTAGTTGCAACACTACCAGAACAACACTCAGTAGTTGCAACACTACCAGAACGACACTCAGTAGTTGCAACACTACCAGAACAACATCCAGTAGTTGCAACACTACCAGAACACACTCAGTAGTTGCAACACTACCAGAACAACACTCAGTAGTTGCAACACTTCCAGAACAACACTCAGTAGTTGCAACACTACCAGAACAACACTCAGTAGTTGCAACACTACCAGAACAACACTCAGTAGTTGCAACACTACCAGAACAACACTCAGTAGTTGCAACACTACCAGAACAACATCCAGTAGTTGCAACACTACCAGAACAACACTCAGTAGTTGCAACACTACCAGAACGACATAGAATAAATTATTACACACCGACTTAAACTCTCCTTAATTAATAGGTCTGGTGAATGGCAAATGAGTGTTAATTCAAACAAATATCACGTAATAAATAATTAAAAACACAAATTTACAATTGGATGAAAAGGAAAGAGGGAAAGAGGTACTGAAGCAAAATAATTCAATAAATACCTGCGAATGACATATCTAGTGATAGACAGCCTAGCAAGTGCGCTGCTAGGCTGTGGAAAAAATAGCAAGCAGCAAAGCTAAATAGCAAGCAGCAAAGCTAAATAGCAAGCAGCGAAGCTAAATAACAAACAGCAAAGCTAAATAGCGAACAACAAAGCTAAATAGCAAACAGCAAAGCTAAACAGCAAGTAGCAAAGCTAAATAGCGAGCAGCAAAGCTAAATAGCGAGCTGCAAAGCTTCAATAAGCTTTTACAGCTTGGCAATTTTCGAGAATATATGATTAACAATCACGTTTACCAAGGAGAATGGGTTTTTTTCCTTCTTGTCTTTTGTTCAGATTTTGCCGCAACTGAGCCTATTATAAAGGATATTTATCGATTCGTTGATGTTTCCGACGAAGCAAATATTGTGACGGCAAGCTAGTTTTTACACCACAATTACACTTTAGGATTGTGTGGCCGTCAGCTCCACAATATAACACGAACAATTCCGGATAATTTACTGCTCACAAACGTCAGCCACATACCACAAAGACGAAGCTGATACTTATGTATATCATATATAATATCCTGCTTAATAAAACGGTTTCTTTTCAGCTTTTAAAGGATAAAAGGCGATTTAAAAAACATTTAGAAATTGACTAAGGCCAATTCTGAATAAGACATATATATTGAACCGAGAGTATGAGCAACTACCGCATAGTCAGGATGGCTTAGCAGTTTCTTATTATTATCTTATCAGAAACAATCCTTTTGCAATTATAGGCATGAAATATGACTCCCAAAATACCTGTTGTGTAATCGTACAGTTAACATTTGCAACCTGTTGCAACTGTTACAGACTGATGTCACCCATATATTTCAGGGTAATACCCGGTACAGTTTAACTGTATTGCGTAAGTACTTGCTGAAATCGCAGATATTTCCTGTTTTCTATTGTATGTTTCTTGTACTCTCACCAAAGTAGATACAATAACAATGTGGTTTGAATTACAGCCTAAAGCAAGGAATAACTCCCCTGCTTTGTGCTCACCTAGTTGTGCTTGCGGGGGTTGAGCTCTGGCTTGTTGGTCCTGCCTCTCATCTATCAACTGATGTACAGGTTCCTGAGCCTACTGGACTCTATCATATCTACATTTGAAACCTGTGTATGGAGTCAGCCTCCACCACATCACTGCCTAATGCATTCCACCTGTTAACTACAGATGGTGGACTACCGTCCGTGTCTTGGGACTGCCACACAAGCACTGCGACTACCACCCATTTCCGGGGATTACTACCTGTGCCTGGGGATTACCACCTATGCCTGGGGATTACCACCTATGCCTGGGGATTACCCCTGTGCCTGGGGATTACCACCTATGCCTGGGGATTACCACCTATGCCTGGGGATTACCACCTATGCCTGGGGATTACCACCTATGCCTGGGGATTACCACCTATGCCTGGGGATTACCACCTATGCCTGGGGATTACCACCTATGCCTGGGATTACCACCTGTGCCTGGGGATTACCACCTATGCCTGGGGATTACCACCTATGCCTGGGGATTACCACCTATGCCTGGGGATTACCACCTGTGCCTGGGGATTACCATCTATGCCTGGGGATTACTACCTATGCCTGGGGATTACCACCTATGCCTGGGGATTACCACCTATGCCTGGGGATTACTACCTATGCCTGGGGATTACCACCTATGCCTGGGGATTACCATCTATGCCTGGGGATTACCATATATGCCTGGAGATTACCATCTATGCCTGGGGATTACCCCTATGTCTGGGGATTACCACCTATGCCTGGGGATTACCACCTATGCCTGGGGATTACCACCTATGCCTGGGGATTACCACCTATGCCTGGAGATTACCACCTATGCCTGGGGATTACCATCTATGCCTGGGGATTACCACCTATGCCTGGAGATTACCATCTATGCCTGGAAAATACCATCTATGCCTGGGGATTACCATCTATGCCTGGAGATTACCACCTATGCCTGGAGATTACCATCTATGCCTGGGGATTACCACCTATGCCTGGAGATTACCATCTATGCCTGGGGATTACCATCTATGCCTGGGGATTACCANGTACTCACCTAGCTGTACTCACCTAGCTGTACTCACCTAGTTGTACTCACCTAGCTGTACTCACCTACTTGTACTCACCTAGCTGTACTCACCTAGCTGTACTCACCTAGCTGTACTCACCTAGTTGTACTCACCTAGCTGTACTCGCCTACTTGTACTCACCTAGTTGTACTCACCTAGCTATACTCACCTAGTTGTACTCACCTAGCTGTACTCGCCTACTTGTACTCACCTAGCTGTACTCACCTAGCTGTACTCACCTAGTTGTACTCACCTAGCTGTACTCACCTACTTGTACTCACCTAGCTGTACTCACCTAGCTGTACTCACCTAGCTGTACTCACCTAGTTGTACTCACCTAGCTGTACTCGCCTACTTGTACTCACCTAGTTGTACTCTTCTAGCTATACTCACCTAGTTGTACTCACCTAGTTGTACTCGCCTACTTGTACTCACCTAGCTGTACTGACCTAGTTGCGCTTGCCGAGGGGAAGAGGGGGGGGGGGGGCTCTTTGGTCCTGCCTCTCAATTGTCAATCAACCGGGGTACAGATGTGTATTTAACTATCTGTATTTTACTATTTGTATTTGCAGAATCGAGCTATTAGCTCTTGGACCCCACCTTTCTAACCAATTTATTTTTCTTCTATTGTGTCTACTACATATATTTGTCTTATATACACACACAGGAAGCAGCCAGTAGCAGCTGTCTAACTCCCAGGTACCTATTTACTGCTAGATGAACAGTCCCACCAGGTTGAAAGAAACTCTGCCCATGTGTTTCTGCCTCCGCCTATCATATCAACTTTTAAAGTTGTGAGTGTCGGTTGCTTCTACAACCTGCTCCCTCCGTTCATTCTAATTTGCAACTACTCTTGCAATAATTTTTTTCCTACCACCGTTATAGCCATTCATTAATATAATGATATCCAGCATATATACATTTTCTACTGTCCTGACAGCTGGGTGGACAGCGCTTCGGATTCGTAGTGCCGTGGTTCCGTGTTCGATCCCCGGTGGAGGCGGAGACAAATGGTCAAAATGTTTCTTTTACCCTGATGCCCCTGTCACCTAGCAGTAAATAGGTACCTGGGGGTTAGACAGCTGCTACGGGCTGCTTCCTGGGGGAAGGAGGGGGGGGTGTAACAAAAAGGAGGCCTGGTCGAGGACCGGGCCGCGGGAACGCTAAGCCCCGAAATCATCTCAAGATAACCTCCATAGACAGGGTTCTAATTCTTATAGTACAGTGGGTCACTGAATCCAATTTCTTTCTTTATTATGCACCCCATACCCATCCCGTGGGCGGTGGTGTAAAGGATTACAGAGGCACATAATCGGTTCAGGAACAACATTCGATTACAGGTGATCGAAGCTGAGTGGTTTGGCTGTAGTTTATGTTGTGATACATGCCATACATTTTCGTCTGTCCTACATTGACGGGGAGTCGATATATATATATATATATATATATATATATATATATATATATATATATATATATATATATACATATATATATATATATATATATATATATATATATATATATGCGAACAAGCCTGAATAGTCCCCAGGACTATATGCAACTGAAAACTCACACCCCAGACCATTCAGGCTTGTTCGCATTTGTGTTCCTCACGTGTGCCCCAAAGAATGAGGTGATTTGATAAAATGCTATGCCCGAGATTACCATCCGAGTGCCGGCGGGGAAGTGGTTCAAATAGCTTCGTTGTTGTTTTTATAGATTCAGCTACTCGGAACAAGTTCCAAGTAGCACGGGCTATGGTGAGCCCGTAACTTACCTGGCACAGGAGCTGGGCAAGAAGTACGGGCTATGGTTAGCCTCGTGGACAGGAGATGTCTCCCATGTAAATAGCTTCGGGTATCACTTCCTTATGTCCGGTCGTGATGGTCAAGTGGATTAAGGCGTCCTGTACATACAAGTTGCGTTGCTCCTGGCAGTATGGGTTCGAGTCACTTCTGGGGTGTGAGTTTTCAGTTATATATATATATATATATATATATATATATATATATATATATATATATATATATATATATATATATATAACATATATGTATATATATAACATATATATATATATATATATATATATATATATATATATATATATATATATATATATATATATATGTTACATATAGTAAAGCTGGTTATTGAGTACTCAACTACACAATGTGATTAAAGTGTGAATACAAAAGGTGAAATGCAATTGTGAACATCTTACACATATACAAATGCTTATGCACCAACGATCAAGTAATACTGATCGATAATATACAGAATAACCACAACGAAATGGGAAATATCAGCTGTAACGATTTCGACTTCTATTGAAGTCATCCTTAGTAACTTGAACACACACTCTCTCACTCACACACACACACACACACACACACACACACATCAGCAGCATATGCCAGGTTGGCTAACATTACAACGGCCTTTAGAAACTTGTGTAAGGAATCTTTCAGAACATTATATACCACATATGTCAGACCAATCCTGGAGTATGCGGCTCCAGCATGTAGTCCATATGTAGTCAAGCATAAGACTAAACTGGAAAAGGTTCAAAGGTTTGCCACCAGACTAGTACCCGAGCTGAGAGGTATGAGCTACGAGGAGAGACTACGTGAATTAAACCTCACTTCGTTGGAAGACAGAAGAGTTATAGGGGACATGATCACCACATTCAAGATTCTCAAGGGAATCGACAGGGTTGATAAAGACAGGCTATTTAACACAAGGGGCACACGCACTAGGGGACACAGGTGGAAACTGAGTGCCCAAATGAGCCACAGAGATATTAGAAAGAACTTTTCTAGTGTCAGAGTGATTGACAAATGGAATGCATTAGGAAGTGATGTGGTGGAGGCTGACTCCATACACAGTTTCAAGTGTAGATATGATAAGAGCCCAATAGGCTCAGAACCTGTACACCTGTTGATTGACGGTTGAGAGGCGGGACCAAAGAGCCAGAGTTCAACCCCCGCAACCACAATTAGGTGAGTACACAGAACCCTACACATCTTTCCGTGTAAAAACGTTTTACCGGTTCACGTACTTAACCCAGACCGCCGCCGCTGCTGTCAACCCTGAAACATTCTCATCTACTTCAGTTTTTTCCTTCAAGAAATGCTGATCATACTTGGTAATTAGTTTCCCAGTGTTCTTATGTCCAGAGAGAAGACCCGGTTCACGGAGCCACACCCATCACCACACTTAGCCACACCCTCACCACACTCAGCCACGCCCCTCACCACACTCAGCCACACCCCTCACCACACAGCCACACCCTCACCACACTTAGCCACACCCTCACCACACTCAGCCACGCCCCTCACCACACTCAGCCACACCCCTCACCACACAGCCACACCCTCACCACACTTAGCCACACCCATCACCACACTTAGCCACGCCCCTCACCACACTCAGCCACACCCCTCACCACACAGCCACACCCTCACCACACTTAGCCACACCCTCACCACACTCAGCCACGCCCCTCACCACACTCAGCCACACCCCTCACCACACAGCCACACCCTCACCACACTTAGCCACACCCATCACCACACTTAGCCACACCCTCACCACACTTAGCCACACCCATCACCACACTTAGCCACACCCTCACCACACTTAGCCACACCCATCACCACACTTAGCCACACCCCTCACCACACAGCCACACCCCTCACCACACTTAGCCACACCCATCACCACACTTAGCCACACCCATCACCACACTTAGCCACACCCCTCACCACACAGCCACACCCCTCACCACACTTAGCCACACCCATCACCACACTCAGCCACACCCCTCACCACACTTAGCCACACCCATCACCACACTTAGCCACACCCATCACCACACTTAGCCACACCATCACCACACTTAGCCACACCCATCACCACACACAGCCACACCCCTCACCACACTTAGCCACACCCATCACCACACACAGCCACACCCCTCACTACACACAGCCACACCCATCACCACACACAGCCACACCACTCACCACACTCAACCACACCCTCACCACACTCAACCACACCCCTCACCACACTCAACCACACCCATCACCACACTCAGCCACACTCCTCACCACACACAGCCACACCCATCACCACACACAGCCACACCCCTCACCACACTCAGCCACACCCCTCACCACACACAGCCACACCCCTCACCACACACACCATGGAGACTCCTCACATTGCCACTACAAAGGAAGCCTCCAGCCAGTAAGTAGACTGATGTCACCTATTATCATAACTGATGTCACCCATTACCACGGTTGATCGAATGTGATGGCACTGATCACTATCAATCTTGCCTGCGCCCCCTGCCTTTCATCGTTATCATCAAGAAACACCAAAGTTCTTAATTCATCTCCAATAAACAATGACGCAGAACAGTGATACACAAGCTGAGGACGACAGAGGGGGAACGGCTCAGAACACCGAACCATCCGCAACTTGGAACCTACCTGACAGCATCCCTGGCAGGGAAGACCTTCACCAAATACAAAACGGATCATATAAAGCCAAACAGGTTTCGTTAGACTCCCAAACATGTGCACAAGTGGCGACACGTGGGTGAATGGAATGGAATTATCAGGGGAAAGCGTCCAAGCCATTGCGACTATATAGCACTGGGAAGGTGTCAGGATAACAACAGCACCGCTCCTGTGCCTGATAAGTTCACTACGGGCTCACCATAGCCCGTGCTACTTGGAACTTTTTGTTCCAGTAGCTGAATCTATAACAACAGTCAGGATAAGCATTTGGGATGGGACGGGGGAAAGGAATGGTGCCTAACCACTTCAGCTTTAAGCCAATAATTTTAAGTCTCATGGCCAAAAGAAAAGCTTAAAGTACTTTTGAAGCAAAGGGAAAAAAATACCAGTTACTGTGAAAGGTCGTTGGGGTGACCAGGGTAGGGGGGGGGAGGGGGAGCCCGTGCCCACACCAGGGGGCCAGTTCAAGGGTTGTTGGGTACTATACCCACCGAACAACACTAAAAAACTAGCCACCACTTCTAATGGTAAACACACAATCAAGGACACTAGGGACAATTATACACACACACACACACGCGCCACAACTGCGATTTGAAAAAATACAAACTATATCCTTCGGCATGTTTTGTTTTGCCTCGTCACATGGCACCTGTTTGAAGTGACAGGCACGTGACAACAATACTTACAAGTGTCGATACTTAAGTGACAGGCACGTGACAACAATCACGGGAATGCAAAATTCCTGCAAAATTCTCAGGGGAATTGAGAGGGTGGACAAAGACAAACTCTTTAGCGCGGGTGGAACACGAACAAGGGGACACAGGTGGGAACGTAGTACCCAGATGAGCCACAGAGACGTTAGAAAGAATTTTTTCAGTGTCAGGGTAGTAAACAAATGGAATGCATTAAGTAGTGTTGTGGTGGAGGCTGACTCCATACACAGTTTCAAATGTAGATATGATAGAGCCCAATAGGTTCAGGAATCTGTACACCAGTTGATTGACAGTTGAGAGGGGGGACCAAAGAGCCAGACCTCGACCCCCGCAAACACAACTAGATGAGTACTAGGTGAGTACGGGAGACATCTCCCGTCCTCCACAGATCTCCAGTATCAGCTCTTGATACTGGTAATGGCTCAAAAGGGCCACCACTTACGGGCTATTCATGCCCGTGCCACCTTTTGGGTGGCTTAATCTTCATCAATCATCAATCACAACAATACTCAAGCTACTCCAGCCGGGGTCGAGGAAGTTGTGACCACAGGAGAAAGTTGTGAACTTGTGAACCAGTGACTTAGATGGAGGATGAACAAGGAGATTCCAGGCCTTTTCAGGTAGTGATGATCAGGAGAAACAAACGGAAAACTGGGCGCAGAGAGCTAAGTCATACAGACAGTGATGAACGAGTGAAGAAGTGTATTGATCGACGGCAGACTGAACCTGTGTTACAAAGTTCTAACTCAGGGGGATAATCTCACCGGAAGAATGCAACAGGACCACATACTGCAAGAGGCGGGGATTAATGGACCACATACAGCAAGAGGGGGGGATTAATGGACCACATACTGCAAGAGGCGGGGATTAATGGACCACCTACTGCAAGAGGCGGGATTAATGGACCACATACAGCAAGAGGGGGGATTAATGGACCACATACTGCAAGAGGCGGGGATTAATGGTCCACATACTGCAAGAGGNATTGTTTCAAGGTTAGGTTAGACATATATATGAATGAGTTTGGGCGGATATAAATAGGAGCTGCCCACGTATGGGTCAATAGGCCTTATGTAGCTTTTTTTTCTTATGTTATGTTCTTATGCTCTAAGTCAACGTAAGATAGCATCTCCAATACTCTATCTGAGTATAAGAACATAAGAAAAAGGTAACTGCAGAAGGCCTATTGGCCAATACGAGGCAGCTCCTATGGTGCTGCTATCTACCATATCTACCAGCTTGGAGGTGCTATCTACCATCTTGGTGGTGCTATCTATCAGCTTGGAGGTGCTATCTACCATATCTACCAGCTTGGTGGTGCTATCTACCAGCTTGGAGGTGCTATCTACCTGAGATAGCACCTCTCAGTGAGCTAACACTCCGCCTGAGCCTCTATCTTAATCACTCTACTATGTGGCACTGTATCAAAACCTTCGCTAGCAAAAAGTGAGGTGCACACCGTCACAAACCTTTCCTCTGTCAACTGCCTCAATTATGATAAAATAGAATAGCTAGTAAAGTTGTCAAACATGAACGGCCGTTAGTAAAACCATGATGTGAATCATTTATCAATATGTTTTTTTTCAAGATGAAAACAAATGGCTTTTGCAGTTATCGATTCAAGCAATTTTCTTATAATAGTCGTTAAGGTAATTAGCCGATATTTCGACTCTATCTATTTCCTTTCTTGAAAATTGGTTCCACATTAACAACCCTCCACGATTCCAGTACTCTGCCTGACTAATGATTTATTAAATATGCTAAACAATGGCTCACAAAGCTCTTCTTTGCATAGATAATATCGAAATTGCGAAGTCTGAATACGAGATATTCTTGGGCTCATGAGTAGCATTGATTTTAATTGAAAAATCAATTCCAATATATACGAAATATAGCAGTATTATATTCAATGTTAGTCTTTCGCTATATCTTGCAACACTTTGGTGCCGTCTACATTATGCAATTCAGTATTGGTCTCCGTACAACAGAATGAACATAAATTTTATCAACGCGTGCTGAAGGATGGAAGACTTTACTACACTACACACACATATCACAATAGCGTGATGTATCAAATGAACAAGTCCACAAGAGCGTGACGAGGATTCGAACCTACGTCCGAGAGCATCTCAGACGCTGCTTAGTCGATGTCTGGGATGCTCTCGGACGTAGGTTCGAATCCTCGTCACGGCCCTTGTGGATTTGTTCGCAAGGATGGAAGAGTTAATGAGTTACCTGAAACGTCACTTATGAAGAGATAATTTTTTTACATAGACACATGATAATTAAAGGTTGAAATGATTGAATATAAATGAATAAAAGGGTAAGAGAAGTTTGGGTTAAATCAGATTTTAAGTATATCAACACACAATAGAATCCTAAACAATAGATATGAATTGGAGAGGTTAGATTCTGGAGAGACCTGGGTAAATACTGGTTTGAAATACAGGGTTGCTGATTTATGGAATAAATTGCCGGGTAATATAAGATACGTGAGGTTGTTTAATTGTTTCAAGGGCAGGTTAGCCATATATGAGTTTGGGAGGATATAAATTGGAGCCGCTTCGTATGGACTAATAAGCCTTCTGCAGTTTCCTTTACTGTTATATTCTTATGAACTGCATAATCTAAATGAAGCCCAACTTGGGAAAAACAAAGTTGAACAATAACACTAGATATCTTGATTTTAACGATTCCATAAATAATTTCCTGTATCTTATCTGCTTTATTCCATACATATGACATGGATTTTTAGGCTCTAAATTGCTACTAAACATGAATAGCAGATCTTATTCCCACTCAGATTTTGCAATTTCAGCATTATCTTTCCCCTCCCTGATATCCCGCTACACATAAAGGGCATAACTGGCAAACCCCTCACAGTGTTCAAGAGAGAACTGGATAAGCACCTCCAAAGGATACCTGATCAACCAGGCTGTGACTCATACGTCAGGCTGCGAGCAGCCGCGTCCAACAGCCTGGCTGATCAGTCCAGCAACCAGGAGGCCTGGTCGATGACCGGGCCGCGGGGACGCTAAGCCCAGGAAG
>WNGS01164437.1:20681414-20695905 GCA_020271785.1 Procambarus virginalis
CACATGGGCACATACACACGCACATGTAGTCCTGTCTACATATAGACACAAGCCAACTCACACTCAAATGAGCCACAAAAATATTAGAAGGAACTTTTTTAGTGTCAGAGTGGTTGACAAATGGAATGCATTAGACAGTGATGTGGTGGAGGCTGACTCCATACACAGTTTGAAGTGTAGATATGATAGAGAACAATAGGCTCAGGAACCTGTACACCAGTTGATTGACAGTTGAGAGGAGGGACCAAAGAGCCAGAGCTCAACCCCCGTTGGCACAAATAGGCGAGTACAAATAGGTGAGTACTGGATAGAAACCTTACATAATAAACTATACTAGTAAGGCGGGAACCAAGAGCTTTGCTCCACTTCTTGTAATTACAATGAGGAAATTACACATACTATTTTAATTGATCAAAGAACAAATTCATGTTATCTGTCAAGGAAACTAAAACAACGGAACCAGGTCTTTCGATATCTGTATTAAGGACAACTTCTTGGAAAGCGCATCAGAGGTTCCAAGGTGTCCTCCACACAGAGTGAAAGTTAGGGATCCGTTTTCCTAGTTTCTCTGGCATACACCAGACCTTGTTTATCCACGTAAATGTTCTCGGAGTAGACATATCGCTTATTATCCACGAAACTCTAATTACAGCCCCGCTCCTGTGCCAGGTAAGTTCACTACGGGCTCACCGTAGCCCGTGCTACTTGCAACTTTTTGTTCTTAGTAGCTGAATCTTAAACAACAACAACAACACGAAGCTCTCCTTGAATCGACATATTAAAACCTGAACAAGTCCCTCGGGGCCATATGCAGTATTTTAAAGAATTTTCAAATGGGTGAATTATTCAAATGTAACATTTAATTTACGTTGACTGACCGTTGTACCCACTGGGGTAAAGACGAACTCGGCTCATCTCATGCTTCTGCTCACCTAGCAGTAAATAGGTACCCGAGTGTTATTCAGCTTGCTGTGGATTTGCAATCTGGAGATGGTCGGTGGTTCGACCTTGGGGAAAATCTCTATATACGCCTAACTTAAATATACACACACAGGCTGCCTGTCCCATTACGGGCTCACCATAGCCCGTGCTACATGGACATTTCGTTAAGAGTAGCTAAATCTAAAAACAACAACAACAATGCCTGTCCCGGACAAAATAAATGAATTATTTGGAGTCGAGCAGAGTACCAGAGTCGTGAAGGGTTGCACGTGAGGTGATGCTTTTAAGGAGACTGAACACTTGCGTGGAACTATCGTCCACTTAGCTTAACGTCTATTAAAGGAAAATTGCTTGAATCTATAATCTTAAAAACCATTCGCTTACATCTTGACCAATCCACACACTAGAAAATGATGGGACGACGACGTTTCGGTCCGTCCTGGACCATTCTCAAGTCGATTGATGAAGGTAACTGTAGAAGGTAGTGACACAACTTGAGAATGGTCCAGGACGGACCGAAACGTCGTCGTCCCTTCACCTTCCAGTGTGTGGTCTGGTCAACATACGTCAGCCACGTTATTGTGATTCATCGCCTGCATTCGTTTACACCTTGAAAAATAAAGATTGATGAAGAGTTCACTATTTACTAAGTGAATTAGTAAAATGTGTAAACTAGTAAAGACTAACTTTACTAAGTTCTGCTTATGTTAAACACATTTACTCACATTTCTTTTCAGTACATTTCAAGCGGTTGATGGCGGGGAGGAGTGCGACATTCTATATCTTGACTTTAGCAAAGTCTCTGATACAATACCTCACCAGACGAATACTCATAAAAAGTTGCAGGCACAAGTATCATGGAAGTAGTTGTTGTTTAAGATTCAGCTACACGAAGCCAAAAGTTCCAAGTAGCACGGGCTATGGTGCAACCCGTCCTCTTAAAAAGAACGTCACTTTTGGCTCGTATGCGCGATATGGCCAAATTTCGACGTAATTTGAAATGAAATCGACTCACAAAAGTGACGTTCTGTTCCGTTTTCTATTTGAGTCGTCCGGCGTACGCGCAGAGGTTATGAGAGGACACTTTAAATTAACGTTTTTCATAACGTTTTGAAACTTTAAGAGAATTTCCTGCCCACCTAACCTATCAGAGGACCCTTAACTTACTGTTGTTGAAAAAAAAATCCCAAATTTATTTTCATATTTTTTTCATTTTCAAATTACGTCCAAATTCGGCCGTACGAGCAAACGGCCAAATGCGACGTTTTTTTTAAGAGGACAGGTTGTATGGTGAGCCCGTAGTGGACTTAACTGGCACAGGAGCGGGACAAGTAGCATGGGCTATGGTGAGCCCGTAGTGGACTTACCTGGCTCAGGAGAGGGGCAAGTAGCATGGGCTATGGTGAGCCCGTAGTGGACTTACCTGGCACAGGAGCGGTGCTGTAACTGGATATTGTGGAAGGGGGGGGGTTATCCAAAGTTGGATTGAAGTTGGGTTACTACAAAGACAGCAAGGAGCTAAACATGACAAAAGTTAAGTCCCACTGAAAAACTGATCTCAGCGGAGTGTTCCTGGGCTCTGTCTTAAGAATCTCTGATGTTTACTATATAAATAAACAATTTAGATACAAGATTGAATAGTAACATTTGTAAATTTGCTGACGATACAAAAATAGAGAGAGCAATTAACCCAGAAGACTCCAAATCGCTGCTCGACGATCTACATAAGCTTTCAAATGGGACGAAATCTAGCTGATGTAGTTTAAAGCTAAAAAATTATGGGTTCTGAGTTAGGGTAATTATAATCCTGGATATCTGCTGGACAATATTGAAATTGTGAAATCTGAATGCCAGAGAGATCAGGGAGTTATGGTTAGTAGGGATCTTAAACCACGGAATCAATGCATAAATATACGAAATATAGCAATTAGGATTTTGGGATTTATTCCTAGACGTGTTAACAATACGAATTTAATCCCAGGAATTAGTAACCTCTCCTATGAAGAGAGAGAGAGATCAATAACACTTAAATTTACATAAACTAAAGAAAGTAGTTACATAATTGAAAAATATATATTGATCAACGGGTACTAGAATGGGGATATAACTAAGTTTTTATATATATATATATATATATATATATATATATATATATATATATATATATATATATATATATATATATATATTTAAAAAATATATATATATATATATATATATTTAAAAAATATATATATATATATATATATATATATATATATATATAT
Organism: Procambarus virginalis; assembly: GCA_020271785.1. NCBI lineage: Eukaryota > Metazoa > Arthropoda > Malacostraca > Decapoda > Cambaridae > Procambarus > Procambarus virginalis. The sequence goes on from WNGS01164437.1 coordinate 20,684,624, forward strand.
ATATATATATATATATATACAAAATACATCTCGAAGCATTGGACAAAAAATTGACAAGTTTAGATTCAGGAAAGACCAGGGTAAATACTGGTTTGGAAAGAGGGTTGTGATTTATGGAACAGATTACCGGGTAAAATAACAGACGTAGGATCACTGGACTGTTTCAAGAGTAGGTTAGACATATATGAGGATGAGTTTGGGGCTGAAAAAAAAGAGCTGCCACGTATGGGCTAACTGGTCTTCTGCAGTTTTATTTATTAAAATTAGTTTTTGACTCATTGGGCAACATTATTCAAGGACACTTTCCATGCCTCACTGAGGGTCACTCACCAACACTCACTCACGCCTCACTGAGGGTCACTCACCAACACTCACTCACGCCTCACTGAGGGTCACTCACCAACACTCCCTCATGACTCACTGAGGGTCACTCACCAACACTCACTCATGCCTCACTGAGGGTCACTCACCAACACTTCCCAATGACTCACTGAGGGTCACTCACCAACACTCCCCAATGACTCACTGAGGGTCACTCACCAACACTCCCCAATGCCTCACTGAGGGTCACTCACCAACACTCCCCAATGACTCACTGAGGAATGTGAGGGGTGAGGTAGTACTCACCAACGCCAATCATGACTCACGCGACAATAGGAAAATACTAAAACACTTCTGGCATCGCTTGCTGTATAGCGGTCTTTCACAGCGTCGCTGTGTTCACGTCGCGTGCGTCTGCTCTCTAGTCTAGATTCATCTGTTAATATGTGAAATGTCGCGGTCATGGCACTCATATTCATCTGTGTGTGTGTACTCACCTAGTTGTACTCACCTAGTTGTGCTTGCGGGGGTTGAGCTCTGGCTCTTTGGTCCCGCCTCTCAACCGTCAATCAACAGGTGTACAGTTTCCTGAGCCTAATGGGCTCTATCATATCTACATTTGAAACTGTGTATGGAGTCAGCCTCCACCACATCGCTTCCTAATGCATTCCATTTGTCAACCACTCTGACACTAAAAAAGTTCTTTCTAATATCTCTGTGGCTCATTTGGGCACTCAGCTTCCACCTGTGTCCCCTAGAGCGTGTGCCCCTTGTGTTAAACAGCCTGTCTTTATCAACCCTGTCGATTCCCCTGAGAATCTTGAATGTGGTGATCATGTCCCCCCTAACTCTTCTGTCTTCCAACGAAGTGAGGTTTAATTCCTGCAGTCGCTCCTCGTAGCTCATACCTCTCAGCTCGGGTACTAGTCTGGTGGCAAACCTTTGAACCTTTTCCAGTTTAGTCTTATGCTTGACTAGATAGGGACTCCATGCTGGAGCCGCATACTCCAGGATTGGTCTGACATATGTGGTATATAATTTCTGAAAGATTCCTTACACAAGTTTCTAAAGGCCGTTCTTATGTTAGCCAACCTGGCATATGCTGCTGATGTTATCCTCTTGATATGAGCTTCAGGGGACAGGTCTGGCGTGATATCAACCCCCAGGTCTTTCTCTCTCTCTGACTCTTGAAGTATTTCATCTCCCAAATGATACCTTGTATCTGGTCTCCTGCTTCCTACCCCTATCTTCATTACATTACATTTGCTTGGGTTAAACTCTAACAGCCATTTGTTCGACCATTCCTGCAGCTTGTCCAGGGCTGTGTGTGTGTGTGTGTGTGTGTGTGTGGTGTGTGTGTGTGTGTGTGTGTGTGTGTGGTGTGTGTGTGTGTGTGTGTGTCTGTGTGTGTGTTTGTACTCACCTAGTTGTGTTTGCGGGGGTTGAGCTCTGGCTCTTTGGTCCCGCCTCTCAACCGTCAATCAACAAGTACAGATTCCTGAGCCTTTTGGGCTCTATCATATCTATACTTGAAACTGTGTATGGAGTCAGCCTCCACCACATCATTTCCTAATGCATTCCATTTGTCAACCACTCTGACACTAAAAAAGTTCTTTCTAATATCTCTGTGGCGCATTTGGGCACTCAGTTTCCACCTGTGTCCCCTAGTGCGTGTGCCCCTTGTGTTAAACAGCCTGTCTTTATCTACCGTGTGTGTGTGTGTGTGTGTGTGTGTGTGTGTGTGTGTGTGTGTGTGTGTGTGTGTGTGTGTGTGTGTGTGTGTGTTTGTGTGTGTGTGTGTGTGTGTGTGTTCACCTAGTTGTACTCACCTAGTTATGCTTGCTGGGGTTGAGCTTCGGCTCTTTAGTCCCGCTTCTTAACAGTCAATCAACCGGTGTACAGATTCATGAGCCTATTAGGGTTCATATCTACATTTGAAACTGTGTATGGAGTTTTCCTCCACCACATCACAGCCTAATGCATTCTATTTGTTTTCTACTAACTCTAAAAAAGTTATATCTAATATCTCTATGGTTCATATGGGTACTCAGTTACCACCTGTGTCCCCTTTGCGTGTGCCCCTACGTTAAATTGTCTTTATCTACCTTATCAATTCCTCTGAGAATCTTGTATGTGGTAATCATGTCTCCCCTAACTTTTTTTCTTTCAGCGACGTGAGGCTTAGTTCCCATAGTCTCTCCTCGTAGGGAATACCCCCTCAGTTCGGGTACTAGTCTGGTGGCATACTTCAGAACCCTCTCCAATTTAGTCTTGTGCATCAAGAGATACGGACTCCATGCTGGAGTTGCATACTCCAGGATTGGTCTGACATATGTGGTATACAAGGTTCTGAATGACTCCATACACAAGTTTCTGAAGGCCGTTCTTATGTTGGCCAACCTGACATATGCCGCTGATGATATTCTCTTGATGTGGGCTTCAAGGGACAGGTCTGGCGTGATATCAATCTCCAGGACTTTCTCACTCTCCTATTCTTAAAGAATTTTATCTCCCAAATGGTACCTTGTGTCTGGCCTCCGGCTCCCTACACATATTTCTATTACTTTACATTTTCTCGGGTTAAACTCTAACAGCCATTTGTTGGACCATTTCTTCAGTTTGTCCAGGTCATCTTGAAGCCTCATGCAGTTCTTTTCTGTCTTAATCCTTCTAGTAATTGTGGCATCGTCAGCAAACATTGAGACTTTTTGGGAGATCATGTATATATATCCGAAACAGGATAGGTCCGAGTGCAGAGCCCTGTGGGACTCCGCTGGTAACCTCACGCCATTCTGAAGCCTCACCCCTCAGAGTAACTTTCTGCTTCCTACTGCTTAGGTACGCCCTTATCCACTGGAGCGCCCTACCAGTTACTCTTGCCTGTTTTCCTGTGTTTGTGTATGTGTATTCACCTAGTTGTGCTTGCGTTGGTTGAGCTCTGCTCTTTCGGCCCACCTCTCAACTGTCAATCAATAAACTGTTACTAACTACTGACTAATTATTTTCACACACACATACCCTAGGAAGCAGCCCGTAAAAGCTGTCTAACTCCCAGGTACCTATTTACTGCTAGGCAACATAGGCATCAGGGTGAAAGAAACTGCCCATTTGTTTCCGCTTCCGCCGGGGATCGATCCCCGGACCCTAGAACTACGAATCCCGAGCGCTGTTCACTCAGACGTCAGGCCCCCGTGACGTGCGTGCGTGCGAATGCGCGCTTGTCTTAGTCATGTTATAATGTCCTTCAGACGCATTATAAATATCCCGTCTCATTAAACAATTATATTGCCTAGCAAACCCGCCTTGATCCGTCTACAAGAAGCCCACTAAGAAGGCAGGATGCCTCGATTTCTCACGCAAGAACGTGTTGTGAGGCCTCAAAAACCTCACAAGAAAAACCTCACAAGGGCGCGGCGTCTCGCTCCACGCACTCACAACTCATCCTCTCAACCAGTAGCTCGCGTTTGCTACGTTAACTAACGTTATAAATGCAGCCTACTATAAACAGCTGCTGAAGAATAAACCACCTAAAAAGGTGGCACGGGCATGAATAGCCCGTAAGTGGTGGCCCTTTGGAGCCATTACCAGCATCAAGAGCTGATACTGGAGATCTGTGGAGGTGCGACTGCACAAACTGAAGTTCATTTGAACTTAGCGGAAAAAAACACATAATTCCCACTGCATGTAAAAAATATTTGGATTAAAGTCAGATTAACTAATAAATTAATCCACCCAGAGGCGGATTAGCGTTTGAATGTGGAAGCTTAAGCAATTCCCCCAACTAATCCAGGTTTTAACCACATAAATCTAGGCTTAATATAACACTCTAATATACGGATTAATTAAGGATTATAGTTCCACGCGTTAAATCCGGGTACTTATGAGATAAAGGAAAATATAATCCGAATGAAACCTTGGTAAATCCGCGTTGAAAACCAGGAAAAGTCCGGTTATTAGAAGAAATCGCCTCAAAGGATAGATGGGTAAACCTCTCGCTGCTCAGGTTGCCAAACGTTAGGTAAGGTAAGGTAAGGTAAGATAAGGTAAGGTAAGGTAAGATTAGGTTAGGGTAGGTTAGGTTAGGTTAGAGGAGAAAAACCTAAACCGCTCAAAACGTCATTACTAGAAGGTGTTATTGTGGTTCAACCAGGCCAAGTGCGTCAAGCAACCAGGCCAAGTGCGTCAAGCAACCAGGCCAAGTGCGTGAAGCAACCAGGCCAAGTGCGTCAAGCAACCAGCCAAGTGCGTCAAGCAACCAGGCCAAGTGCGTCAGCAACCAGGCCAAGTGCGTCAAGCAACCAGGCCAAGTGCGTCAAGCAACCAGGCCAAGTGCGTCAAGCAACCAGGCCAAGTGCGTCAAGCAACCAGGCCAAGTGCGTGAAGCAACCAGGCCAAGTGCGTGAAGCAACCAGGCCAAGTGCGTCAAGCAACCAGGCCAAGTGCGTCATGCAACCAGGCCAAGTGCGTCAAGCAACCAGGCCAAGTGCGTGAAGCAACCATGCCAAGTGCGTCAAGCAACCAGGCCAAGTGCGTCAAGCAACCAGGCCAAGTGCGTGAAGCAACCAGGCCAAGTGCGTGAAGCAACCAGGCCAAGTGCGTCAACAATACAGGTCACGGGCGTCAACCAGCCTCCAGTGAGGTCATGAGCATCACACAACCAACAAGAGCGACATATGTGAACCAGTCAACCAAACCAGTTAATGAACGCGGCCGGAAGCTTGGCTTTGTGTTTGTACTCACCTAGTTGTACTCGCCTACTTGTACTCACCTAGCTGTACTCACCTAGTTATACTCGCCTACTTGTACTCACCTAGCTGTACTCACCTAGTTTATACTCGCCTACTTGTACTCACCTAGCTGTACTCACCTAGCTGTACTCACCTAGCTGTACTCACCTAGCTGTACTCACCTAGCTGTATTCACCTAGCTGTACTCACCTAGCTGTATTCACCTAGCTGTACTCACCTAGCTGTATTCATCTAGTTGTACTCACCTAGCTGTACTCACCTAGTTGTATTCACCTAGCTGTACTCACCTAGCTGTACTCACCTACTTGTACTCACCTAGCTGTACTCACCTAGCTGTACTCACCTAGCTGTACTCACCTAGCTGTACTCACCTACTTGTACTCACCTAGCTGTACTCACCTAGCTGTACTCACCTAGCTGTACTCACCTAGCTGTACTCACCTAGCTGTACTCACCTAGCTGTACTCACCTAGCTGTACTCACCTAGCTGTACTCGCCTATTTGTACTCGCCTAGCTGTACTCACCTAGCTGTACTCACCTAGTTGTACTCACCTAGCTATACTCACCTAGCTGTACTCGCCTACTTGTACTCATTTAGCTGTACTTACCTAGCTGTACTCACCTAGTTGTACTCACCTAGTTGTACTCACCTAGCTGTACTCACCTAGTTGTACTCACTACTTGTACTCACCTAGCTGTACTCACCTAGTTGTATTCACCTACCTGTACTCACCTAGCCGTACTCACCTACTTGTACTCACCTAGCTGTACTCACCTAGTTGTATTCACCTACTTGTACTCACCTAGCTGTACTCACCTAGCTGTACTCACCTAGCTGTACTCACCTACTTGTACTCACCTAGCTGTACTCACCTAGTTGTATTCACCTACTTGTACTCACCTAGTTGTACTCACCTAGCTGTTCTCACCTAGCTGTACTCACCTAGCTGTACTCACCTAGCTGTACTCACCTAGTTGTTCTCACCTAGCTGTACTCACCTAGCTGTACTCGCCTAATTGTTCTCACCTAGCTGTACTCACCTAATTGTACTCACCTAGCTGTACTCACCCAGTTGTACTCACCTACTTGTACTCACCTAGCTGTACTCACTAGCTGTACTCACCTAGTTGTACTCACCTACTTGTACTCACCTAGCTGTACTCACCTAGTTGTTCTCACCAAGTTGTACTCACCTAGCTGTACTCACCTAGCTGTACTCGCCTACTTGTACTTACCTAGTTGTTCTCACCTAGATGTACTCTCCTACTTGTACTCACCTANCCTCCTCCACCACAACCCCACTTTCGCCACATTGATAAAAAATTAGCTTACTTCGGCTGTTAAATGGTTTATGAATATTACAACCCATCCTCTGTTTACATAGTACTTTTTTAATCTATGTCCACCAGGGTACAGACGCAAAAGGTAATTAGATAGTATTTGGTACTAGTCACTTTATCGAGTCTGAAAAAATAAAGCTAAAACACAAATATTCCCAGGCCTAGTATAGCACATATATGTACTATATTAGGCCTCAGCTAGCGATTATTAGGCCTAGGAAGGTTAGGTTAGGTTAGGTTAGGTTAGGTTAGGTTGTGTTAGGTTAGGTTGTTAGGTTAGTAGGTTAGGTTAGGGTTAGGTGGTTAGGTTAGGTTAGTTAGGTTAGGTTGGTTGGTTAGGTTAGGTTAGGTTAGGTTGGTTAGGTTAGGTTAGGTTGTTAGGTTGGTTAGGTTAGGTTAGGTTGGTTAGGTTAGGTTGGGTTAGGTTAGGTTAGGTTAGGTTAGGTTAGGTTAGGTTAGGTTGTCTTTACAACATAAATACAAAGTATTTTCCACTTTGTCCAAATTGAATAGTAACGATTTTACTTTCTAACTACTCAGTAAGTGATATATGTACAATGGTCCTCATCGTTACTATAAGTACTAACTAACCAGGAGGCTGGGCGGTATATCAGCAACATATAGACCCAGACGATGAGTTACATATCGTGACTGAAGATATGATGGCCAAAACGTCGTCGTTTCTTCATTTCCTGATGAGTGGTTTGGTCATCAGCACTGACCTCAGCACCGACCGCTGAGGAACCCACTCATCACCTCTCTCCATTATGTTAACTCTCCTCTTACTGCACTCTTTGTCTCCGATTGCAGTAGTGATCGTTTTATGTATTTTAGTTTCTACCATTGCTATTGCATCACTGTTTCATCAGTTCTTTGTTTCAGCACATCTGCTTTGTTTGGAATTCCATCTGTGGTGTGTGTGTGTGTGTGTGTGGTGTGTGTGTGTGTGGTGTGTGTGGTGTGTGTGTGTGTGTCACCTCTCATTATCTCTCCCTCCCACTCCACCCTCCCCCCCCACATCCCCCTCCCCCCTCCACAGGCTGCTGTGGGTGGTATGGTGAAGGAGAGGAGGAGCAGGAGGAGCGCGGACGCTGCTAGCGGACATTGGCAACTCGAATCCCGTTACTCCTGCAGAAGGCAAGGACAACGCCCCGTGCACCAGACGCCTCCCGCCCGCTACCCGCACCCACACCCACAACCTGCACCCACTCTACCCGCACCCCACACCCACAACCAGCACCCACTCTACCCGCACCCCACACCCACAACCAGCACCCACTCTACCCGCACCCACACTCATTACTTAAAAGGATACCAGACAAACTAAGAGTTATGATTTGAAGACAGGAGTGAAGAAACCAACAGGGATCGAACCCTGACGAACTTAGTTGTCAAGACACAAACATACAAGCCAGCGTAGGCCTAATTAGGTGCAACCCCCCCCCCCAAACACTGGGACCCGTTAGTACCACACTGATCCTACTGTGAGGGTACAGGCTCCCGCTCCCTCATACCTACACACGCCTGGACCAGCATTTATTAAACATTTACGCATCACCTTACGAAACCTGTACATCTGTCCTAAGTCTTAGCGGCTTTATCTACATTTAATGACCAGTTTACAAACTCGAAAACTTCGCAACTCAAGGTAATTATTGTCATAAACAACCTCTCATAGTACCTAGTTCATAAACTGCTTAACTAACCTAACCTAACCTAACCTAACCTAACCTAACCTTAACAGTAAACAACCCCCCCCCTATGATTGTTGAAAGATACACAGGTTTCGTGCCAATGTGTACACGTTCAGAAGGATCACTACCCAAGTTCACCTGTCCCTCTCACCTAATACCTGACCTTTGTAACGTAATCGTCTAATCTATTACAAAATGGGACCTTTCAGTACAAACTAATCCAGTAATGTTGATTTTTTTATATGCATCTCCCTTGATGGGTTAGGGGGGTTGGGTGGGTTCGTACGGTTCTGGGTAAGGCAAACCAGTTGCATTTGTCAAGTGGTTTATCTTGGTCTATCTTGATCTATCTTGGCCAGTGAGATCTAGCTTCGCCAGTGATAGCTATCTTGACCAGTGAGATCTATCTTGGCCAGTGAGATCTATCTTGGCCAGTGAGACCTATCTTGGCCAGTGATATCTATCTTGGCCAATGAGATCTATCTTGGCCAGTGATATCTATCTTGGCCAATGAGATCTATCTTGGCCAGTGAGATCTATCTTGGCCAATGAGATCTATCTTGGCCAGTGAGACCTATCTTGGCCAGTGATATCTATCTTGGCCAGTGAGACCTATCTTGGCCAGTGAGACCTATCTTGGCCAATGAGATCTATCTTGGCCAGTGAGACCTATCTTGGCCAGTGAGACCTATCTTGGCCAGTGAGACCTATCTTGGCCAATGAGATCTATCTTGGCCAGTGAGACCTATCTTGGCCAATGAGATCTATCTTGGCCAGTGAGACCTATCTTGGCCAATGAGATCTATCTTGGCCAGTGAGACCTATCTTGGCCAGTGAGACCTATCTTGGCCAGTGAGACCTATCTTGACCAGTGAGACCTATCTTGGCCAGTGAGACCTATCTTGGCCAGTGAGACCTATCTTGGCCAGTGAGACCTATCTTGGCCAGTGAGACCTATCTTGGCCAGTGAGACCTATCTTGGCCAGTGAGACCTATCTTGGCCAGTGAGATCTATCTTGGCCAGTGAGATCTATCTTGGCCAGTGAGACCTATCTTGGCCAGTGAGATCTATCTTGGCCAGTGAGACCTATCTTGGCCAGTGAGACCTATCTTGGCCAGTGAGAAGATAATTCAGTCTAAACCACCTTCTGCAGTTTCCTTTATTATTATATTCCATTGTTCTTCTGTTCTTAAGTGGAAGGGGAGCTGAGAATTTGGAAATGGGAAGGAAGATATAAAGAAAATGAAGGTAAAATGAAAGAAATGAAGGCAGAGGACGAAAGAACTGGGAGAAGGGAAGGAAGATAGCATGGGAGGAAAGATGCAAAAGAGAGAGAAGATAAGGAGGAAAGGGGAAATAGAAATGAAGATAGCAAGAAAGGAATGATAGTAAGGTGAAAAGGTTATGGAGAAAAATTAGAGAGGAAGAGAAGGGAGGGGGGATGGGGGAAGGGAGGGGGGATGGGGGGAAAGGCAGAAGGATGGGAGGGGTAGGAAGCTGGGCGTGGAAGGAAAGAACAGGTGTTGTGGCGATAAGCTCTTATCATCCATGAACGACATGTGGTACTAGGAGTAATTACACACCGTAATGAGGATAACGGTAGTGAGGCCACACACGCGCGTGCGTGTGTGTATGTGTGTGTGTGTGTGTGTGTGTGTGTGTGTGTGTGTGTGTGTGTGTGTGCGTGTGTGTGTGTGTGTGTGTATTCACTTAGTTGTATTTTACGGGGGTTGAGCTTTGCTCTTTCGGCCCGCCTCTCAACTATCAATCAACTGTTTACTAACTACACTAACTACTTTTTTTTTTTTTTTTTTTTTTCCACACCACACACACACACACACCCCAGGAAGCAGCCCGTGACAGCTGACTAACTCCCAGGTACCTATTTACTGCTAGGTAACAGGGGCATACAGGGTGAAAGAAACTTTGCCCATTTGTTTCTGCCGGGTGCGGGAATCGAACCCGCGCCACAGAATTACGAATCCTGCACGCTATCCACCAGGCTACCTGGCCCCTAGGCTCTATCAAATCTACATTATAAAATGTGTATGGAGTCAGTCTCCACCACTGCTTAATGCTTTCCATTTGTTGACTACTTTGACACTGAAAAAATTCTTTCTAATCTGTGGCTCATTTGGGTATTAAGTTTCCACTTGTGTTCCCTTGTTCGTGTTCCACCAGTGCTAAAGTGTTTGTCTTTGTCCACCTGTCCTGTCAATTCCCCTGCGAATTTTGTATGTGGTGATCATGTCTCCCCTCTCCTGTTTTTTGTCCTCTTTGCCCCCTGTCATGTTTGAATACTGGGACTACATTAGCTGACATGCAGCTTTCCGATAGGTCTCCTGTTTCCAGTGACCTGTTATGCACCATAGAGATGGTACACTTAGTGCTTCTGCACCCTCTTTTAGTATCCATGGTGAGATTCTGTCAGGCCCAACAGCCTTTGTCACATTCAGCTCCAACAGATTCCGTTGACCCAGTCACTGGTGAGCTCAAATTCCTCCAGGGTTGCTGGGTATGCCTCCTCCTCATTAAGTGCAGGGGCTTCTTCTTGTTCTATTGTGACTTCCTGAATCTCTGTTGAGTTCTTCACACACCTCCTTTGTCATTCTCTGTGTATCTGTTCCCCCTTTTCTCAGTTTCATCACTTGCTCCTTCACTGTTGTTTTCCTTCTGATGTGGCTGTGGAGCAGTTTGGTTGGGTCTTGGCTTTATTCGCCATGTCCTTTTCATACTTTCATACTGTCTTTCTGCTTCTCTCCTCACTCTGAGATAAGGGAAGTCAAATTTTGAAGTCCCTATGGGAATGAGTGATACAGTGTATTGACATTTGAGTACGTTCTGGTGGAGGTAGGATAACGTGTCCAAGAAAGGGATCGGAAAGAAAAAGGCCAAATTACCGAAGAGGAAATATGACGAGAGGAGGAACTTCCTAATGGGAATACCATGGGAAACAGAACTCAAGAGAATCTTACAGATATGATGGACTACGTCATCTAGAAGTGCCAGGAAGCTGCAACAAGTTTATCCTGGACCAAAAGGAGAAAAAAGGAACAGAAGAATCCGTAGTTTAATCAGGAATGTAAGGTAGCGAAGTAATTGAGTACAAGAACATGGAGAAACTAAACAGAGCACCAGAGAGCAGGGAGATATACCAGAGGGCCAGAAATGAGTGA
>WNGS01164437.1:20698650-20744510 GCA_020271785.1 Procambarus virginalis
TTCTTTCAAAGCTGCTTGGTTTACCGCAACCTCTCTCAAATCAGGGACTTCTCCTTGCTCTACTGGAAGGCTGTTGCCTTTGGACACTATTGTTGAGTTCTCATACTCCTTGTATCTGTTATCATACTCTTGTCAATCTCACTCCTTGTATCTGTTATCATACCCTTGTCATTCTCATTGTACCTGTTATCATACTCCTTTCTTCTCATTGTACCTGTTATCATACTCCTTGTCATTCTCATTGTACCTGTTATCATACTCCTTATCATTCTCATTGTACCTGTTATCATACTCCTTGTCATTCTCATTGTACCTGTTATCACACTCCTTGTACCTATTATCATACTTCTTGTCATTCTCATTGTATCTGTTATCATACTCCTTGTACCTGTTATCATATTCCTTGTACCTGTTATCATACTCCTTGTCAATCTCATTGTACTGTTATCATACTCCTTGTCATTCTCATTGTACCTGTTATTACACTTCTTGTCATTTTCATTGTACCTGGTATCACTCATTGTCATTCTCGTTGTACCTGTTATCATACTCCTTGTCATTTTCATTGTACCTGTTCTGTCACCTGTACCTGTACCTGTCATTGTACGGTGTTTTGCTATTTCTGTAGTTTATTCATATTCTTGTACTGCATTGCCTTTCTTCCTTACCTTCCCTACTGATCCACTATTCTCTTATGGATTTAAGTTTTTCCTATTGAACCGGGATAAACTTGTGTGTTGCCTTCTGACACATCTGTAATGCAGTCCATGATATATTGTGTTTTTTTTATTTGAGGTTGAAATTACCAGAGATGAGATCAGGGAAGCATCTACTGGAACTGGAAACAAAGGCTGTTTGAGCTGACGAAATCCACCACAGATACTACAAGAGGAAGTAGAAGCACTGAGGGGCCATTACGTTGCATAATAAGCACTATAGAAACATGAGACACAAGAAAATTGAAAAAAGTTAATGCAGTCCCAGCATACGCAAAGGGAACAGGCAGGAACTATCCCTAACTTGAATACCATGCAATGTGATGGAGAAGATCGTGGAGACAAAAGCTAAGAGTACATCTGGAGAGAAGAGGACTTTGTAACACACCCCCAGCATGGGTTCAGGGATGGTAAATCTTGCCTCACAGGTTAAGTAGCATTCTATGACCAGGCGACAAAAATTTGACAAGAAAGAAAAGGGTGGGCAGACGCACACACACATGTCCCAAATAAGTGTTAGGTAAGAAAGCAAATGCATTAACACGCACACGTGAAAAACACGTGCACATGTATAAAAACATGTTTGCAAGGTACACACGCACACGACAAGCATGATAACGACTATACAAACACATTTGCAAGTGCACGCACCCATGCGGAAGGTATGACAGCAACAGAAGAAAATTTAAGAGGAATCGACTATGTAGATAGAGAAGCAATGTCCTGTTGTCAGAAACAGCACAAGGGAGACATTACTCGTAACAGCCCGACATGAGGACACAAATGGAAACTGGAGAGACAGAGATATCAGAAGGAACTACTACCATTCAGAGTTGGCAAGACCAATTCGTAAACAGTTATATATGTAAACACACTTATATAACATACCATATGTGTGTATATCATGAAAATAAACACGTGATTAAAAATGTGACAGTGTCAGACCACGGAGGAAAATTGAAACAGGAATTTCCTTAAGTACTTTCGTATATTAATATATATTGATTCCTTCTGAAGACGTATTAATATACGAAGTACTTAAGGAAATTCCTGTTTCAATTTTCCTCCGTGGTCTGACACTGTAACATACCATATATGTAAAAGTATCAAGTGCCTTGGAGAAGACACTTCAGCCTAGACAACCAGAGAGCTTCTCTATAGTCTCCCGGCACTGCACGATGTCAACTACTACAGGTAAACATAGGAAACATGAGCGAAAGGAGCCATTGCATTGAACTGTTGACAGTCGAGAGGGTTTAAGCGCAGAAGCCTGAGCCTACAAGCGCATCCTGGAGTACATCCGGGTGAGTATATCTGGGTTGAGTACATCCGGGTGAGTATATACACGAACACACACACACATACATTAGCAGAATGACGTCAGAAGTATATTCCAAACTGGCCAACGTCCGTATTGCCTCCCGAAATCTAGACAAAGTAGCCGTCCGAGTCCAATGTCTGACACACTTACGTCAGACAAATTTGTGAGTATGCAGCCCCGGCCAGTAACCCAAACATGAAGTATCACAGGACCAAAAACTATCAAGGTCCAACAATATTCAACGACGATCGCTCTAGAGGTAAGGGCGTCCACAATGAATAGACGGAGAGATAGACAGGACATGATAACGACATGCAAGATCCTCAGGAGAATTTATAGACAAAGAAACATTGTTCATAGCTAAGAACAACAGAACAAGTAGAATGGATGGAAACAAGAGACTACAATTATTCACATACATGAATTAGAGCTAAGTATGAACTGTGTACACGATATAAATATTGCAATAAGCCGTGGGGATCGGGTCGGGGCACTGAATGTTGGGAAGGCGGGGCCCAGGAGTCGAAACTCGATCCGCGCTAGCATGACTAGGTGAGTACACATAGATGAGAACGGCTGAGGGCCGTTGTCTCTTGCCGGTGAAGACTGCGGGTGATACTCTTAGATAACTGTACCGCTTGAGTCCATCTAGACCCGCCCTGTCCGCCCCGTCCAACACCACCTACCCGTCCAGCACCACCTACCCGTCCAGCCCCTCCCCGTCCAGCACCACCTACCCGTCCAGCCCTCCCCGTCCAGCACCACCTACCCGTCCAACACCACCTACCCGTCCAGCACCACCTACCCGTCCAGCCCCTCCCCGTCCAGCACCACCTACCCGTCCAACACCACCTACCCGTCCAGCACCACCTACCCGTCCAGCCCCTCCCCGTCCAGCACCACCTACCCGTCCAACACCACCTACCCGTCCAGCACCACCTACCCGTCCAACACCACCTACCCGTCCAGCACCACCTATCCGTCCAGCCCCTCCCCGTCCAGCACCACCTACCCGTCCAGCCCCTCCCCCCCACAGCCTAGCCACCATACTCGGCTCTGTCAACCCGTCTCAACTAACCTGTCCCTCAGAGCCTTGGACCTGTCCTCTAAATATTTTTTTCCTCTTTGAAAACAAGTTCTTTAGACTTTTGCAGTCCCATAAAATTCACTAGTCCTCGTAGGTCACTCATCCACCCACACCTCACTCATCCACCCACACCTCACTCATCCACCCACACCTCACTCATCCACCTACATCCCACCCTAACACCCCTGGTACACTACACCCGTCTCCACACACACTTTAACACACTCTTGGGAAAGTCTCTTGAGAAAATGTATATGAGTGGGATTGGGTGGTTATAAATAGGAGCTGCCTCGTATGGGCCAATAGGCCTTCTGCAGTTGCCTTTGTTCTTATGTTCTTATGTTCTTAGTTACTCTTACGCTGGATGATGCCCTCATGCGGGAGGCTGCATCTCCATGACGAGCATCACGCGGCGTGATCTTGATACACTGGAGGCTGCATCTTTTATGACAACTGTCATGCGGTATGACAGGCAAATGAACTTCTGCAACATCTCCGCTCTAGCTCCTTGCAAGATGCAGTTGATCACAACTGCCACAGTAGTGTTGTGATGCCAATTTCATCATTCCCTTAAATTACCTCCAGTTGGCAAACAACCAAACCATGAGTTGGGGGATCTGAAACTTTTTCCATTATCGTATACAGGATGGGTATGTGGGTCCAACACCACCCACAGGATGGGCATGGGGTCCAACACCACCCACAGGATGGGCATGGGGGTCCAACACCACCCACAGGATGGGCATGGGGTCCAACACCACCCACAGGATGGGCATGGGGGTCCAACACCACCCACAGGATGGGCATGGGGGTACAACACCACCCACAGGATGGGCATGGGGGTCCAACACCACCCACAGGATGGGCATGGGGGTCCAACACCACCCACAGGATGGGCATGGGGGTCCAACACCACCCACAGGATGGGAATGGGGGTCCAACACCACCCACAGGATGGGCATGGGGGTCCAACACCACCCACAGGATGGGAATGGGGGTCCAACACCACCCACAGGATGGGCATGGGGGCCAACACCGCCCACAGGATGGGCATGGGGGTCCAACACCGCCCGCAGGATGGGCATGGGGGCCAACACCACCCACGGCATGGGGTGGTGTTGGACCCCCATGGGGTGCCAAATAAATGAACACTATCACCACTCAGAACCTCCTCCCGATAAACACTAAGCAATATCAATAAAATAAACAAAGACCCAACATGTCTAACCTTTCCTGCAGAGGTGGTTCCCCGCCATCACGTCCCTTCCTGTCTCCTGCACCCGACACTTAGTCCCAAGTTGGACGAAAATATATTATCGTTCCAGTTTGCAAATTGCGTGTTCCGTTCGCCCTAAGTACAGGGTCAGAGTGCCGACAGCAACAGCGTCACTGATCTCAGTTAATGCACCTCTGAAGGACAACGCTGCCATAATACACAGGAATTAATCGTCACTGCCGTAGGGCCTATCGACATGAATTGGCTGGTAAGAAACAGAATTGTATACAGACATCACAACAGTGTGATGCATCAAATAAACAAATCCACAAGGGCCGTGATGTGAGGGCAGTAGCACTTCAGGTTGCAATTCTTTTACCGTGGCGCAGTCGACTAAGGCGCGTCTGTGACCAAACACTTGGGCTGGACGGTAGAGCGACGGTCTCGCTTCACGCAGGGAGGCGTTCAATCCCCGACCGTGTAAGTGGTTGTTCACCATTCTTTTCCCCCCCGTCCCATCCCAAATCCTTATCCAGATCCCTTCCGAGTGCTATATAGTCATAATGGCTTGGCGCGTTTTCCTAATAATTCTGTTGTTGGGATCATCCCGGACGTGGGTTCGAAGCCTCATGATGGCCCTTGTGGATTTGTTCAGAAAGAATTGCTTCTTGTAGGGTCGGCGTTCAATCCACAATGGTCCACTTGGTAGGGCAGCGTTCCTTCACCCCTTCCTAATAGTCCAATGGAACTTAATGGAACAATGGAACATTGGAACTTGTCCTTATGGGGCAAGGAATGTCCCATACCGACATCCCTTATGTCGCTTCCAAGTGCTGTACAGTCAGGATAGCTGGGAGTTTCTCCTCAAGATCTCCTCATAAGTGCCTTCTCCTGTAGATGGTGATGAGAGATAAGTTCTTGTATGGATATAACCCTGAGTACTAGAGTGCCTCACTACTAGTAACCTGTGTGCTAGAGTAAGAATGCCATACCCTTCTCTTACAAGGAGCAGGAATATGGTATCAGCTTAAGAGGCTGTCCCCTTCCCCAGAATATTCCACCTTACCCCACCTACACACTGCTAGGGACCAGAAGCGATGGTCCTAGGGTCACGTCCCGGTCGACCCGTGACGTTCAAGTATGTTTATTGAGACAAGAAAATAATACATCTCAAAGGGATAGAGTAGCTTAGGCTATTTCTACCCCTCCCCCCTCCCCGTGAGGTATATCACTCTTCCAGGCGAGGAGTCACAATAACGTGGCTGAAATATGTTGACCAGACCACACACTAGGAAGTGAAGGGACGACGATGTTTCGGTCCGTCCTAGACCATTCTCAAGTCGATTATGAATGGACTTGAAATGCATCCCGACTTGAGAATGGTCCAGGACAGACCGAATCGTCGTCGTCCCTTCACTTTCTAGTGTGTGGTCTGGTCAACTTATCTCTCTTGAGCTCCGGAGGAGATACTGAACCAGCTTCGAACGAAAGGAAATTCTCCCATGTTGTCTTGATACATTAATCCACCTTTCTGGGAATGTTGAAGAGCAAGGTCATATGGTCTCCTCTGTTCTCGTTTGAGTAACCTTGGCTGGGTCTGTGTCTGTTAGCCATCCTAAGTCTGAACAAATCCACAAGGGCAGTGACGAGGATTCGAACCTGCGTCCGAGAGCATCCCAGACGCTGCCTTAATCGACTGAGCTAAGGCAGCGTCTGGGATGCTCTCCGACGCAGGTTCGAATCCTCGTCACGGCCCTTGTGGATTTGTTCATTTGATGCATCACGCAATTGTGATTTCTGTGTGCATCCTAACTCTCTTGTTTGCTCTCTCTCTCCCCGTCCCAACCACTTGGGCTGGACGGTAGAGCGACGGTTTCGCTTCATGCAGGTCGGCGTCCAATTCCCGACCATCCACAAGTGGTTGGGCACCATTCCTTCTCCCCGTCCCACTCCAAATCCTTATCCTGACCCCTTCCAAGTGCTATATAGTTGTAATGGTTTAGCGCTTTCCCCTGATAGTTCCTTCCTTCCTTCTCTCTCTCCCCTCCTCCTCCTTCAGACGCGCTCTAGTCAACTGTACCACGACACGGTTAAAAGAAATGCAACCTGGAGTGCTTCTGCACCCACAAGAGTTCCGAGGCTTCTACTGAAGCCTAACCGGAGTTAGGCTTCTTTTATTGAAAAAATATCCCCTCCACCTCCCTCCCTACATCTCTCTCTCTCTCTCTCTCTCTCTCTCTCTCTCTCTCTCTCTCTCTCTCTCTCTCTCTCTCTCTCTCTCTCTCTCTCTCTCTCTCTCTCTCTCTTACTACAGACTCTGTAGCTCCGCTGACCAGCTGTCGTTTCTATCACGAATCTCGCCGGGTACTTGCAACCAACGCCAGTCTCACTATGACTGACTCGTCCACCTTGATTGAGGTTGTCAGCTGTACCATCGTGCAGATTCACTGACTTGTTCTTCTATCCTCAAGTTACCTTGTCACGGCGCTGTTGTCTGATGACACCTCTACCCTGTAGAAGAGTCTTGGGGTAAGAAGTCTTCAGTATGGTCTCCTTCAGACTCCTCAGCAGCCACCACATCTGCTCGTTTAAAGGAAATCCAAAGTCTTTGACCATCCTTCCCTTACTGGTTACCATTTTCACAGCTTTCTTGATTTTTTTTAATTTTTAAACGCTGCCCCTAGGGGCGAGTTTATTAGGCAGCGACACTCATCCTGTGAGTGGACACATATCCATAGCAGCATACACAACACTCCCCAATAGGAAGAAAACCCACTGAGTTGTTCATCCTGTCACTTGTACCCAGACACAGCTGGGACTTGCTTAACTGTCTCAAGTGAAGAACTTATCAAACAAGGAGATTAACATTTGATTTCAGCGATTGTCCCACGTTTTCTGCCAGTTTTTAAAGACTTGCGCTGGGGCTTCTGAGTCAGTGTAGATCACTTCTAGATTGATTGATTGAAGAAGATTAAGCCACCCAAAAGGTGGCACGGGTATGAATAGCCCATAAGTGGTGGCCCTTTGGAGCCATTACCAGTATCATTAGCTGATACTGGAGATCTGTGGAGGTGCGACTGCACCCTACGGAGAGGTCGTGACCTCTGTGCTCTTCTAAGTGTCTCCTTTTAGGTATATTAAAGTCAAAACAATACCAGTGAGTTAATGTGACTTGCGGTTATAAGTTATTGACCTCAATCCGTGTTGTTCCCGTTGGTGTTCTGGTCAGCGGGTCACCAGAGGTCAAGGCCTTCCATAGAGGCGAGACAATGGAGCTCCCTCAACACAACTCATCTCCCGGCTCTCCAGGAAACATTAGAGGTAATGGTGGTCACACGCGGAGGAACCTTCCCGCTGGACGAAGACAAACATTTCCCACTATTGTTGGGGCCAGCACAAACATGTCCCGGAGCAGCCTCCAGCCAACCCAACCTCCTTCACCACCACCACAACCCCACCTCCTCCTCCACCACAACCCCACCTCCTCCACCACAACCCCATCTCCTCCACCACCACCACCTCATGTCCTCCCCCACAACCCCACGTCCTCCACCACCACAACCCCACCTCCTCCACCACCACAACCCCACCTCCTCCACCACCACAACACCCACCTCCACCACAACCCCACCTCCACCACCACCATCACAACCCCACTTCCTCCACCACCACAACACCCACCTCCACCACAACCCCACCTCCACCACCACCATCACAACCCCACCTCCTCCACCACCACAACCCCACATCCTCCTCCACAACAACCCCACCTCCTCCTCCACAACAACCCCACCTCCTCCTCCACAACAACCCCACCTCCACCACAACCCCACTTTCGCCACATTGATAAAAAATTAGCTTACTTCGGCTGTTAAATGGTTTATGAATATTACAACCCATCCTCCTGTTTACATAGTACTTTTTTAATCTATGTCCACCAGGGTACAGACGCAAAAGGTAATTAGATAGTATTTGGTACTAGTCACTTTATCGAGTCTGAAAAAATAAAGCTAAAACACAAATATTCCCAGGCCTAGTATAGCACATATATGTACTATATTAGGCCTCAGCTAGCGATTATTAGGCCTAGGAAGGTTAGGTTAGGTTAGGTTAGTTAGGTTAGGTTAGGTTAGGTTGGTTAGGTTTGGTTGGTTAGGTTAGGTTAGGTTAGGTTAGGTTGGTTAGGTTAGGTTAGGTTAGGTTAGGTTAGGTTAGGTTGGTTAGGTTTTCGGTTAGGTTAGGTTTTGTTAGGTTAGTTTAGGTTAGGTTGGTTCGGTTAGGTTGGTTAGGTCGGTTAGGTTAGGTTAGGTTGTCTTTACAACATAAATACAAAGCATTTTCCACTTTGTCCAAATTGAATAGTAACGATTTCTACTTTCTAACTACTCAGTAAGTGATATATGTACAATGGTCCTCATCGGTACTATAAGTACTAACTAACCAGGAGGCTGGGCGGTATATCAGCAACATATAGACCCAGACGATGAGTTACTATATCGTGACTGAAGATATGATGGCCAAAACGTCGTCGTTTCTTCATTTCCTNAAAAAAAAAATCTAAAAAATAAATTAAAATAAATTAAATAAAATAAATAAATAAATAAATATTAAATATAATAAGTTAGATAAATATACACACATACCAAAAGAATAGGGGTGGTAGGAGAAGAAAATATCAAAGTGTTCAGTGAGGATCCACAAGGTCTTCTCTGAGTACTCTTTATTTTCTTCTCCGAGGCTATGGGTCCCTACACTTGCACCAGAGGTGGTACCCCTTCTAGGTTAAAATATATATATATATATATATATATATATATATATATATATAATATATATATATATATATATATATATATATATATATATATTATTCACTTGGGCCACCGGAGCCTCAAATCAAGGACCACAAAAGCGGAAGAAGAAGATAGTTCTACCAGTTCTACCAACTAAGGTACTGAACACCCACAACAGAGGAGGATCTGAGTGACAAGCATCTGATATCCAACTGAGATTTGCACCTGTGCACCCCATCTAGTTGGTTCAATACAGGAATGAATGAAAATATTGCCGGATTGCACGTTTAAGTTGAGGAGATACCAAGTATCTGTCCTAGAGTTACATTTACCGTAAACGATTGATTGATTGATAAAAGATTAAGCCATCCAAGAGGTGGCACGGGCATGAATACCCGTAAACATACCGTAAACATTTTGAAAAGACAATTGTTCTCCCAATGTCGTGAGGGTGTGTAAGATAACCCGTCACCCAGTACTGGAGCCCACTTCTCCTTGTAAGGAGCACCTAACTGTTGCCAAAGCGTTACGATCCATAAACTCAGAGAACAAGCAATGTCATGCAAAGCTGATGATGAGATGCTGATTTCATGAGGAAGAGTAATGACAGGGTGTGTGTAAGTGGTTTTGGGGCATTCTACTAGCAGTGGGGCAGGTTTGTTCCAGTGGGGCAGGTTTGTTCCAGTGGGGCAGTTTGTTCCAGTGGGGCAGGTTTGTTCCAGTGGGGCAGGTTTGTTCCAGAGGGGCAGGTTTGTTCCAGCGAGGCAGGTTAGTAGGAGTGGCGGGGGTAGGATGGTTGTGGTGGAGCAGGTTAGTGGTTGTAGGGTAGGGTGGTGGTGGTCTAACCAGCACCAAAAGTCAAGGGCAGGTTGGTGATGGAAGGGCATTCTAGTGGTAGTGTGTGAAGGTTGTAGGGGTGGACCTGGATCTGGGGAAGAAGGAATGTCTGAGGCAGACATATATGGCCTTATTCCGGAAAGGTACAGACGCAGCTCAACACCAGAGGGCAGGCGGGGCTGCCCCATGATTTAACTGTTGGTACAGTTAAATCATGGCCTTATTTTGTAAATATAACACGTACTCGATGATGTTTTAGAGTTGTTAAGAGGAGCGGTTATCAATAAATCATCGCCTTAAGTAAGATTTCGTCTCTGACCCCAGTGAGTCCATGAAGCTGTATCCGGATTCTTTTTCGCAAATTTAAAATTTTGCCCCCATAGGAAGACTTTAATTGGGTAGCTTCACTGATCCTGTGAGTAAACATACCGCCATATGAGCATGTGCAATACTCCCACGATAGGAAGAAAACCACCTTGTTTGCTCATCCTGCCACTTGTACCCAGACACAGCTGGGACTTGTTTGACCGTCTACAGTGAACGGTTTATCAAACAAGGAGATTAACATTTACCAATCCCTAAGCTTACGTTATCACACGGGTGCAAAGTAGGGGAGATATTTTAAGAACAGTACCTATTCGATACAGAGACTTTTCTTAACTAAAGAACTGCAAGGCTTTTTAATCTACTCTTGTTTCTACTGTCTCTTAGAAACACAGCCTCACATGCAGAGGTCAAGACAATACCATCTCCCGCGCTACCAACGTATTGTAGGACGAAAACCTGATAGTAAATTGTCTGTTTTCGTCCATTCATGTGGCCCGGGGTTGCTCTTCCGAGGTTATATTATTGTTATTATTATTATTATTATTATTATTATTATTATTATTATTATTATATTATTATTATTATTACATAAATAGTAATTCTTGCTTTTGAGAGAGTAAACAGTGCCGGTTTCAGACAGTAAACAGCGTCACTTCTTACTGAAGGTCTGTTCGAGTGTAGAAAGTTCTCAAATTGTTGTTTGTTGATAATGATCTTATGTTCGGACATAAAGGTCATTAGTCTGTTAGTAGCTCTTTCATCTATGAATATGCTTGTCGAAGCTTAACAACCTGCCGCTCCACACGCCCTGGTAGAACTATGCAATCCAGCTCTGCATCTTGATTGGCTAGTTTTGTATGTGGTTGGCTCTTGCAGAGTACATATATCTTCAGTGATATGTGGATATTGTTTGTGCTAGTTGTAGACGCGAGAGTCTTGCTCTTGATTGCTCGTTATGCTTCATGCAATGGAAGACTCTCACAAGTTACGAGGACGAGGTTATCGGTGTGTGCCACATCCCTGCCACACCACAACCACACCATTTCATCATTACTGCAACTACTTCAACTACTTCATTTCTGCAATACCATTGCCACAACACTGGCCATAACGGCCCCCAGACAACCAGTGGTCACAACCTGCTCCAATGGTCACAACCTGCTCCAATGGTCACAACCTGCTCCAATCACCAAGAACCTTTTTGTCCGGCTGCACATTCTTGTGGCTGCACATCCCTACCTTATGACACCCGACACCAAGTGTATTTTGTATTTTGAAGGAATTCAGCGGGTCTTATCCCTGTATCTTCCTTGTACCAGTTTTGATACAAATTTGTATTCACTATATGTTCTATTTGTATTGGTATATGTTGCACTCTATTAGTATCCCCTCTGTAGTCATCCATGACACAATTAGTGTGCTTTCATCCGTAAGTTAATCATAATAATCGTATGACTTCATCCATACCATTACAACCGTCGTGTCATCCGTTAGTCTTTGTGTCTTTATACAAGTTAAGCGTTTGTAATCTCTCCTCATAAGGAATTCAAATAAGTTTATTGAGGTATATATATATATATATATATATATATATATATATATATAACCTTAAATACACAATAAAGCATAAAAAAAAGGAAGGGGGTGGTAGGAGAAAAGCACACAGAAACTGTATTGGAGGGGACCTACATTCCCTCCAATGCGTTATGTGTGATTTCCTCCGAGGCTATGGGTCCCCCTTCTTCCAGCCAGAGGTGGTACTCCCTTCTATATATATATATATATATATATATATATATATATATATATATATATATATATAATTTGATTCAGAGAAGGTCTGAGTAAATACTCAGTAATTTACTCAAATACTGAGTAAACTGAGCACTTGCCACCTCACTCAACACAGGTAAACTCTCAAGTTAAACCCCCCTAAAAATCAGTTCTTCCTCTACACGTTCACACCCTCAAGTTTACACCTTGAGTGTTTGAACTCGCTCAAGGTACACCTTAAGTGTATGAACTCTCTCAAGGTGTAACCGACCAGACGATGCGTTTTGTTCCTTGAGGATCATATAATAATAATATTTATATACAATATACAGGTTAATGCTAGAGCGTTTATGCATATAAAATACTTATATTTTATGTGAAGCTCTTGATCACTCAGACTAAGATGGCAGGCAGACGACCTTCAAGACACAAATTATGGTATTATATTTGTTTTTCTTGTGATTATATCTGACCAAATTGTGTTTTTTTTTGGCCGGGATGAAGAATGGGAAGCTTAAGATATCACAGGTGGGCAACTTAAGATATCACAGGTGGGCAACAAGATATCACAGATGGACAACTTAAGATGCCACCTGTGGGCAGCTTAAGATATCACGGGTGGGCAACTTAGGATATCATAGGTGGGCAACTTAAGATATCACATTTGGACAACTTAAGATGCCACCTGTGGGCAGCTTAAGATATCACAGGTGGGCAACTTAAGATATCACAGGTGGGCAGCTTAAGATATCACAGGTGGGCAGCTTAAGATATCACAGGTGGGCAGCTTAAGATATCACAGGTGGGCAGTTTAAGACAGCCTGGGGTCAGGCTTGATTGTTTCGGTAAACTAGTTATGTAACTGGCATATTTACTGTGCAGTACAGGTAAGGGGCCATGTTTTTCCCTTACATAAATATTCTGTTCTCTTTAATTTCATTAAAAGACCTCAATTTGGACCCTGGTGTTGACGGCCTTCAAAAATAAGCGTAGTGTGACGACAGGCTGAGTACACAGAAAACACTCCACACTTGGGTGTAGCGGTGGGAGACGGTACATACACTGCCAGGTACACACACACTGTCAGGTACACACACTCACTGCCAGGTACACACATACTGTCAGGTACACACACTCACTGCCAGGTACACACACACACTGCCAGGTACACACACACTGTCAGGTACACACACACACTGTCAGGTACACACACACACTGTCAGGTACACACACTCACTGCCAGGTACACACACACACTGTCAGGTACACACACACTGTCAGGTACACACACACTGTCAGGTACACACACTCACTGCCAGGTACACACACACTGTCAGGTACACACACACTGTCAGGTACACACACACACTGTCAGGTACACACACTCACTGCCAGGTACACACACACTGTCAGGTACACACACACACTGTCAGGCACACACACTCACTGCCAGGTACAAACACACACTGCCAGGTACAAACACACACTGCCAGGTACAAACACACACTGTCAGGTACACACACTCACTGCCAGGTACACACACACTGTCAGGTACACACACACTGTCAGGTACACACACACACTGTCAGGTACACACACACACTGTCAGGTACACACACTCACTGCCAGGTACACACACACTGTCAGGTACACACACACTGTCAGGTACACACACACACTGTCAGGTACACACACTCACTGCCAGGTACACACACACTGTCAGGTACACACACACACTGCCAGGTACACACACACACACTGCTAGACACACATACACACACACACACACACTGCTAGACACACATACACCACAACACACACTGTCAGGCACACACACACACACACACTGTCAGGTACACACTGCCAGGTACACACACACACATATACAAAAAGGGTGACAGACAAGAGGCACTGAACTACAGGCCAGTGTCCTTAACTTGTATACCATGCAAGGTGATGGAGAAGATTGTGAGAAAAACCTAGTAACACATCTGGAGAGAAGAGACTTCGTGACAACCCATCAACATGGGTTCAGGGAGGGTAAATCTTGCCTTACAGGATTGATAGAATTCTACGATCAGGTGACAAGAATTAAGCAAGAAAGAGAAGGGTGGGCGGACTGCATTTTTTTGGACTGTCGGAAAGCCTTTGACACAGTACCCATAAAAGGTTGATGCATAAGCTGGAGAAACAGGCAGGAGTAACAGGTAGGGCGCTCCAGTGGATAAGGGAGTACCTAAGCAATAGGAAACAGAGAGTTACAGTGAGGGGTGAGACCTCAGACTGGCGTGAAGTCACCAGTGGAGTCCCACAGGGCTCTGTACTTGGACCTATCCTGTTTCTGATATACGTAAATGATCTCCCAGAGGGTATAGACTCATTCCTCTCAATGTTTGCTGACGACGCCAAAATTATGAGAAGGATTAAGACAGAGGAGGACAGCTTGAGACTTCAAGAAGACCTGGACAAGCTGCAGGAATGGTCGAACAAATGGCTGTTAGAGTTTAACCCAAGCAAATGTAATGTAATGAAGATAGGGGTAGGAAGCAGGAGACCAGATACAAGGTATCATTTGGGAGATGAAATACTTCAAGAGTCAGAGAGAGAGAAAGACCTGGGGGTTGATATCACGCCAGACCTGTCCCCTGAAGCTCATATCAAGAGGATAACATCAGCAGCATATGCCAGGTTGGCTAACATAAGAACGGCCTTTAGAAACTTGTGTAAGGAATCTTTCAGAACATTATATACCACATATGTCAGACCAATCCTGGAGTATGCGGCTCCAGCATGGAGTCCCTATCTAGTCAAGCATAAGACTAAACTGGAAAAGGTTCAAAGGTTTGCCACCAGACTAGTACCCGAGCTGAGAGGTATGAGCTACGAGGAGCGACTGCAGGAATTAAACCTCACTTCGTTGGAAGACAGAAGAGTTAGGGGGGACATGATCACCACATTCAAGATTCTCAGGGGAATCGACAGGGTTGATAAAGACAGGCTGTTTAACACAAGGGGCACACGCACTAGGGGACACAGGTGGAAGCTGAGTGCCCAAATGAGCCACAGAGATATTAGAAAGAACTTTTTTAGTGTCAGAGTGGTTGACAAATGGAATGCATTAGGAAGCGATGTGGTGGAGGCTGACTCCATACACAGTTTCAATGTAGATATGATAGAGCCCATTAGGCTCAGGAAACTGTACACCTGTTGATTGACGGTTGAGAGGCGGGACCAAAGAGCCAGAGCTCAACCCCCGCAAGCACAACTAGGTGAGTACAACTAGGTGAGTACACTGTCAGGTACACACACACCACACACATACCACACACTGCCACGTACCACAACACACACACACTGCAGACACACATACACACATACACACACACACTGCTAGACACACATACGCACACACTGCCAGGTACACACACACACACACTGCCAGACGTACTAAGAGTCCTACAACATGAGAGTATTTACCTTAACAAAGTAACAAGCCCAACATCTCCTCATGAGCTCAGAGCCTTGACTCAAACCTGAAAATAATCTACCGCTAATTACCATATTTAACAAACCCTTAAAATAACGACCATATGAAGGCCTTTAAGGCAGCAACACATGATAATCACTCAACAGGTGTTAGTTGAAACACTAGCAACCATTATTTGAGGCAACAGTTGCTTAAAACATTGGCAACAAAGCAAGGAGGACAAATCAAAGACCCTGCTTACCCAGCTCATTATTACGCGCAGGAAAATGTCGAGTAATCAAAACTCCAATAAAGGTTGGCAAGTAAAGCAGCATCAAGAGACCACGAAGATCCTGGACTTTTGGACGGATCTTAGGACCTTCCAGGATCCTGGACGGAGAAAAAGACTAGGACCGCATAACGAAGCAACAGTGCGAATGGTTGCAAAAAAAGGTGAACCTCTCAAGGGAGTGAAGAAAGGGGACTGGGGGATCACACGACGGTTCGTACACGTATTTTAAAACTTACTTAACCTCACCTATCTTGAGAGGTTATCTTGAGATGATATCGGGGCTTTTTAGTGTCCCCGCGGCCCGGTCCTCGACCAGGCCTCCACCCCCCAGGAAGCAGCCCGTGACAGCTGACTAACACCCAGGTATCTATTTTACTGCTAGGTAACAGGGGCATAGGATGAAAGAAACTCTGCCCATTGTTTCTCGCTGGTGCCTGGGATCGAACCCAGGACCACAGGATCACAAGTCCCGCGTGCTGTCCGCTCGGCCGACCTAAGCTACCCCCCTAAACCCATTTAGTCTAACCCAAGCCAGCCAGATACTTCTAATGCAATTTAACACCTCGTAAAGTAACGATGTTTACAGAATTTATAGTCAGAAAACTACCTCAGTCTATCTCAGTATGAGATTTGTCTGTACCACAGTGACTGCCACACCCACTTATGTCTGTACCACAGTGACTGCCGCACCCACTTATGTCTGTACCACAGTGACTGCCACACCCACTTATGTCTGTACCACAGTGACTGCCACACCCACTTATGTCTGTACCACAGTGACTGCCACACCCACTTATGTCTGTACCACAGTGACTGCCACACCCACTTATGTCTGTACCACAGTGACTGCCACACCCACTTATGTCTGTACCACAGTGATTGCCACACCCACTTCACCTATACACATTGGTACAATTTCGTCACACATTTCGAAACGTAATGGAACGCCAGAGGGTAAAGACTGCATGGGTCCACATGTGAACAACAGTCAGATGTGAACACAATAACACAAAGGCATGGACAATTACTAAACATGCAATTAAGCGGGAAACAATACTCTCTCTCTCTCTGACAGTATCACTAATAACACACTAAGAGCACTTATCAGTATACGAATAATTAACGAAATCAACAAACAGTAAAATATTTCCAAATGACTTTGTAGCTGTGGGAGGATCGTCTGTTTCGTGCTGTTATAGCCAACGTATGATTGGATTTTTTTCTCCCGAGATCATTATGTAATGTTTCATATTACTAAAGTTCTTTTCTAAACTATTTAGCCAGGCAGTTGGGGGCCAGTGCGAAAATCAGTCGTGGGGGTCAGTATGTGACCACGGCACACTCTTCTCTCTTGAATTCTGGCAACCCTGATCCGACCATGTTGGACACGTGCCCCACAGATCTCAGAGTGCAAAGTTGGGTGAGGCTATCCCCAAGCATCTGGTCTGCCTGACAGACAGACACAGACAAAACTCTCTTTTTATCAGCAGACTAGTCTGACAGTAAGGTTATCAAGAGGAAAGTATAAATCTATGGTAATAAAAGCTTGGCGATCTACGAAAAGGGAAAAAAAGATGAGCATGACTGAATTTTCCGGTAAGAGGCTTCGTATCCCCTTTGGGGATGGGGGGAAAGGGGTTGTGGGGGGGGGTCATTTTGGGGTGTAAATGTCCTTCCCATCCTGAAGGGGTGTAAATGTCCTTCCCATCCTGAAGGGGTGTAAATGTCCTTCCCATATGGTAGGGGTTTAAATGTCCTTCCCATCCTGAAGGGGTGTAAATGTCCTTCCCATATGGTAGGGGTGTAAATGTCCTTCCCATCCTGTAGGGGTGTAAATGTCCTTCCCATATGGTAGGGGTGTAAATGTCCTTCCCATCCTGAAGGGGGTGTAAATCGTTTTATCGTTTTACAACTTTGACTCAACAGGTGTTGCGATGCAGTGTACTGTACTCCCACTGAAACACACAGGAGACAAATTGACAAGCTGCCGGCTTCCTGTCCTCATCGAGGCCAGTAGAGAGATGGTAGCCCTCAGGTAAAATCAGGTTTCGTGTCATGACTGAACCCTACGCACACAACACCACTACTGACAGCGTGCGCCTGATTGATTGATTGATTGATGAAGATGAAGCCACCCAAAAGGTGGCACGGGCATGAATAGCCCGTAAGTGGTGGCCCTTTTGAGCCATCACCAGTATCAATAGATGATTCTGGAGATCTGTGGAGGTGCAACTGCACCCTGTGTGACGGGAGATGTCTCCAATGAATGTGTCCAAGATGAAGATTATGCCATCTAGAAGGTGGCACGGGCATGAATAGCCCGTAAGTGGTGGCCCTTTTGAGCCATTACCAGTATCAACGAGCGTGCGCCTGTTGTTGTTGTTATTTAAGATTCACCTACTGGGAACAAAAGTTGCAAGTAGCACGGGCTATGGTGAGCCCGTAGTAGACTTACCTGGCACAGGAGCGGGGCAAGTAGCACGGGCTATGGTGAGCCCGTAGTAGACTTACCTGGCACAGGAGCGGGGCAAGTAGCACGGGCTATGGTGAGCCCGTAGTAGACTTACCTGGCACAGGAGCGGGGCTGACAATCGTGCGTCAGCATGCGCCGTCACCGCACATTAACAAACAGGTGGAACAGGGCAGTTCTTACCAGGCTCCAAGTGTAATTACTCTGGAATTACAAAGACCAGATAAGGTAATTCATGTTTCATAATTGTCCAAACTGTTACTGGGCATTAGTTCCGCTTGAGGCGGTGCCCTGGGGACAACATAACTAGCGGTGGAGGGGACAAAGGGTTGTTGTTGTTATAGAGTCAGTTCCGTGCTACTCGGAACAAGTTCCAAGTAGCACGGGCTATGGTGAGCCCATAACTTACCTGGCACGGGAGCGGGGCAAGTAGCACGGGCTATGGTGAGCCCGTAGTGGACTTACCTGGCACAGGAGCGGGGCAAGTAGCACGGGCTATGGTGAGCCCGTAGTGGACTTACCTGGCACAGGAGCCCGGTAAGATCCTGGCAGCCTCGTGCCCTATCATGCCTATCCTGGCAGCCTCGTGCCCTATCATGCCTATCCTGGCAGCCTCTTGCCCTATCATGCCTATCCTGGTAACCTTCGTCAAGTTATCTTGAAATGATTCCGGCCTCGACCAGGCCTCCTTTTCGTTACCCCCCCCCCAGGAAGTAGCCCGAAGCAGCTGTCTAGCTCCCAGGTACCTATTTACTGCTAGGTGAATAGTGGCATCAGGGTGAAAGAAACTCTGCCCATTTGTTTCCGCCTCCACAAGGGATCGAACCCGGACCCCATAGGACTGCGAATCCCGAGAACCGTCAGACCCCATTGTTTTTTTCAGTAAGAGCTAATTAACCTAATTAATTAAACGAGTTAATTAATTAAACGAATTAACTAATTAATTAAACTAATTAATTAATTAATTAAACGAATTAACCTTAACCAAACCAGAAACGTACAAACCCAGGCCACCCACCAAACCTAGCACTCCAATGCATAGAAAATGTAGATCCCTGTGAACCTTTACTTTGTATAGTAGATTGCTTTTGTAACGTTGTTTGCCATAACGTACAAAATACGACCTATTACCCGAGAGGACGGATTACAGTATTTATAAACTCAATACAGTTCTAGCTGCAGTAAACTGGTATTACAGCTGTAGAAACAACATATACTTTACTAATGCAACTCCAATGGTAAACTTATGGTCTACCATTAGAGGCGAGACTGATACTCAAAATATAAACCACAGGAGTAATCTCTCTAAAATGTTCTCCCTAAAAATGAGGGTCAAACAAGGTGGTGGTCTGAGTCCAATTTTGTTTGCTATCTATCCTGATCCATTGTTGAAAGGGGTCCGGAGCCAGTAGATCTGGCTGTCACAGACAGCAATGTTTACTGTTACGTCTATGATCTAGTCCTACTCGCACCGACTAAAGAGGCTATGGAAACCTTGATAGGCATATGTGAAAGATATAGTGGAGAATACAACCTATTGTGCCATCCTAGAGAATGTGCTGTGGCTGCTTTCAACTCACAGGCATCTTTGTATTACCATTCTAAAAATTTCTTGGCATATTCCAGTAAAGTATTCTGAAAAATTTCTGGGGTATATTATATCTTCAAATGACAACTTCTCAATTTTTCTGATGGAATTAGAGACCTGAAGGTTAAAACGAATGTCATTCTTGATACCCGGTTGGAAATAAAGTTACTTAACAAGGTGTAAGCGTACATGGATGTGAACTCTGAGACCTAAAATAAAAAGGTGACCTTGGTAAGCTTAACTGCGAATGGGGGGAATGTTGCACAGGTGTCTTCGATGTCCATCCTGGCACTCTCCTACCTGGCTCATGTCCACACTCACACCCGAAGAAATAATTCACAAACGAACGATATCATTTTGTCTGAAAGGACTCACCCATCCAATAAACTCAATCGACTCATTTTGGTTTTCCAGGAACTCACTTCCCTGCAAACACACAACATAACTGTCCCTAGCTACGGGCTCACCATAGCCCGTGCTGCATGAAACTTTATGTTCCAGGTAGCGAATATTTAACAACAACAACAACTGTCCCTGTTTTCCGCTTGTCACAACATGTAATAAAGTTGTTACATCTTGTTATAACGCATATATAACGGATTAGACTGTTGTCACAACTTGTTATAGTAACGATGTGGTCGGGAGTACAAAAATATCGTGATGGACCACCAAAAATAGTCTTTTGTAATATTGAATTTGGACAAACCGGAGAAGCTTTTATATTTTTGTTGCTAATAAAGCCTAACCTGACCATCCTAATATACACGCTATCTGAGGTCTGATATATTATATTGGCTTAATTTTATTTATATTATTTAAA
The DNA here is from genome assembly GCA_020271785.1 of Procambarus virginalis. Classification (NCBI taxonomy): domain Eukaryota; kingdom Metazoa; phylum Arthropoda; class Malacostraca; order Decapoda; family Cambaridae; genus Procambarus; species Procambarus virginalis. The sequence goes on from WNGS01164437.1 coordinate 20,719,357, forward strand.
TTTAGTTTTTAGCTTTATTTTTTGCCCGACTATATAAAAATAGTACAAAAAATGGCTTACTAGGGTTCCATTGCTGTTATTACTATTCATTACGCCATTACTATCCAAACAGGAGGATGGGTTGTAGTGTTTGTAAGAACATGTATGGGAGTCCAGAGATGACTGCTTTGGAGAAGTCATACTTCACACACACACACACAGCCCAGTAGGCTCAGGAATCTGTACACCAGTTGATTGACAGTTGAGAGGCGGGACCAAAGAGACAAATCTCAACCCCCGCAAGCACAAATAGGTGAACACACACACCTAGTACTCAACTAGGTGAGTACACACAGACGTCATAGTGTTCGTTTGAAGGGTGTAGGGAACGAAACAATGGGCATAATGGGAGGGAATAATGGGCAATGGCGCGTTGGTATAGGTAGGTGGGGAGGGGTAGGGGGGGGGTGACCTTGGCGAGCCTCGGCTTGGGTGGATGACATCGATCTCAACCGAAGGTTACGTCCTTACAGCCGTAATGGTTGTGAGAGTCGAGGAGCTCCGCCGCTGATGATGACCTCACTAAGGTCGACCACCACACAGCCACACCGGAGAAACTCAACCATACTGCCAAGTCGACTATGAGTCGACGCTCAACTGGCTGGTTATGATGGCTATTGTAACCTTGGCAGAGATGATTTCCCCAAGACAGACACTCGTTGTTATTGTAATAACGCTCTCAATGTCAATGAAACATTATATGTATTGTTTATATGTATAAAATATAAAACCTAGAAGGGGTACCACCTCTGGTGCAAGTGTAGGGACCCATAGCCTCGGAGAAGAAAAATAAAGAGTACTCAGAGAAGACCTTGTGGATCCTCACTGAACACTTTACAATATGAACAAATCCACAAGGGCCGTGACGAGGGTTCGACACTACGCCCGAGAGCATCCCAGACGCTGCCTTACAGGGGGAAGCAGACGGGCTCACCATAGCCCGTGCTACTTGGAACTTCGTGTTCCAGGTAGCGAATCTTTAACAACAACAACAACGCTGCCTTAGATGGTTAGATGGTGATGTTGGTGAACGTCATAACAAACTTGTTAACTTCATTTGTGACCAAAATTATGAAGCTGTGGAACTAAATTATCAAGAAAATATAATTAAGTGTGACAATTGCCAGAGCAGGAGGCTATGGCACGGGGCTGCCCTTCCCGGCAAGACATAGACCAATATGACCCCTGTTGGCTTGTTATAGATTCAGCTACTCGGAACAAGTTCCAAGTAGCACGGGCTATGGTGAGCCCGTAGTAGTGGCTCACCATAGCCCGTAGTGGACTTACCCGGCACAAAAGTGGTGCTCCCCCTGTTGGCTTCTTGGAGGGGTCGGATATGGAGGTCCCGCCCCAGAACTGGTCCACACCCCACCCCCCCCCCCGCCTGAAGACATGCGCGCGCACACATCTACATGAAGTGAAGACCAACACCAATGCAACACAGTACACAACATGGAAGGTGGTAGCAAGTATTGCTGGATGTTCTCAGCGCGGACAATGTCGGCCGTCTTACATCGTGTTCAGTAAAGAAAGGATTTAGAATAATAGTCAGCATCTGATTTAAGGAACACACACACAAATTAATAATTAGTTGCAGTCTAGCAACAACAGCACCATCAATAGCCGTCAGACACCAACACTCCCACACACCTGTCAGAAGTACTGTCTATAATCCCCCCTTGTCTCACTCACCATCCCGGAATCCTGACTATGATAACTCAACCTATAATTACTGTCCCTTTTCCTGTATCATATAATCAAACAAGCCTGTTAACAACCCGGCAAAATCCTGTTGTATATAATGGTCTCGTGACCAGCACAAGGCATATGTTAAGCTCACCAGGCCTTGCTGTGACCTCACCTACGAGTAAACAATGACATCCTGGCACCTGAGGCCAGATTCACGAAGCAGTTACGCAAGCACTTACGAACCTGTACATCTTTTCTCAATCTTTGGGCGGCTTTGTTTACAATTATTAAACAGTTAATGAGCTCCGAAGCACCAGGAGGCTGTTTATAACAATAACAACAGTTGATTGGAAAGTTTTCATGCTTGTAAACTGTTTAATAAATGTAACCAAAGCCGTCAAAGATTGAGGAAAGATGTAAACGTTCGTAAGTACCGGGGGATGTCGGAGGTGGTGGAGAAGAGGGAGGTGTAAGGGGAGGCGGAGGAGGTTAAGCAAAAAATAGTTTAAAACAAAAGGATCAATGCATAAATGTTCGTAATAAGGCAAATAGGACACTCGGATTTATTAATCGCAGCGTAAGTAACAAGACACCTGGTGTGATTCTCAAGCTATATCTTGCTCTGGTTAGGCCCCATTTAGATTATTGCAGTTCAGTTTTGGTCGCCATATTATAGAATGGATATAAATTCACTTGAACGTGTCCAGCGTAGGATGACTAAGTTAATTCCCCAAATTAGAAATCTTTCATATGAAGAAAGATTAACAAAGCTTAATTTGCATTCACTGGAAAGGCCAAGAGTTAGGGGTGACATGATAGAGGTTTACAAGTGGATGAATGGACATAACAAACGGGATATTAATAGGGTATTGAAAGTATCAACACAGGACAGAACGCGAAACAATGGGTATAAATTGGATAAGTTTAGATTTAGGAAAGACTTGGGTAAATACTGGTTCAGTAACAGGGTTGTTGATTTGTGGAACCAATTGCCGCGTAACATTGTGGAGGTGGGGTCCCTCGATTGTTTCAAGCATGGGTTGGACATGTATATGAGTGGGATTGGGTGGTTATAAATAGGAGCTGCCTCGTATGGGCCAATAGGCCTTCTGCAGCTGCCTTTGTTCTTATGTTATGTTCTTATGAAGATAATGACGGGAGACAGGTGAAGATATCAACAAGAAGCAGGTGAAGATATCAACGAGAATCCCCCCAAAAAGAGAAACAAGCTAACGCAAGAATGATAAAACTATTATTTATCACCCACCAACATGAACCACGAAGGAGGATGGGCAGTTTCACGGACGAGGGAGGGAGTATTAGGGGTGAAGGACAAAGGGTCAAGGCCGAGAGTCAAGAGCTAACTACGGGGGCCTTGACTGCAGCAGCACCCATCTGCTTCCAGGAGTCTCAGGCACGTATGACGAACATCTAAATATAACGCCCACCTTCGCTTATGAACCCGCGGTTCTCCACTAATACCTCTCCTTTCGTACCTCGTGGTCCCGCACCGTACAATTTACAAGCACTACGATAAGTAGCGGTTCGCAAGTATCTACGTTTTCTACGTGTAGGTAGGTTAGGTTAGGTTGGGTAGTTTGGGTTCGTGCGTTTCTGGTTAAGCTAGAACGTTGAATTTTGTACGTGGTTGCAAGTTGAGAGAAAGGGCGGGCAAGCACACTGGTTACCGCCATGAAGGGTCACGGGAGACATCTCCTGTCCACGAGGCTAACCATAGCCCGTGCTTCTTGCCCAGCTCCTGTGCCACGTAAGTTACGGGCTCACCATAGCCCGTGCTACTTGGAACTTGTTCCGAGTAGCTGAATCTATAACAACAACAACATGAAGGGTGGGCTGGTTAACACCACTCACAGTGCTAGGCACAGCAGGTCAAAGTTAAAGAGGCACAGCATATGACACAGCAGCTGACACAGCAAGTCAGTGCGCCGCTCTCTGTGAGTCTTAAACATATCAAAACAAACACTTGTAACAGTTGCAAACACAGCAGTAGCCACAGCAACACTAGGCGTCACAGCAGCTGTTTACATATGCAACTGGGAAATTGATGTATCCAGTCAGAGTGAATGCATCTTCTGCCAAACAGTCAAGTTCAAGTTCAAGTATGTTTATTGAGACAAGAAAAATAAATCTCAAAGGGATAGAGTAGCTTAGGCTATTTCTACCCCCTCTACTTCAAGTCCCTCAAGGGGCGCACAAATTCAGTGAGTACAAATAGACAAATAACATTACAAGAATCCCATTTAACATTGCAGGTTAATATAGTAAGTACAGCATATAACTGTTACTCTTGGGGCAAAATTCTTGTAGCTCCTAAGTATTCTGTCTATCATGCCATTATCACACATCCAAACAATTTGATGTGGTACACTACTTATTTCCGTATTTCTATAGTTATCAATAAGTTGACACTCTAATACATAATGTTCTAAGGTGTGGGCATGCGGCATACTACATAATTTACACTCCTTATCTTTTTCACTGACATCAACACCGTATTACCAGATATATTTGTATCCTAATCTTAATCTCATGTAAATTGAATCCTTCCAAGTAGACTTTCCTCTACCATAGGTGACGGACGAATTTGTATTTATTATTGAATAATTCTTAAATGTGTTACTACTGTCCACCATTGCCATTCTCTTTATCATTTCTTCACCCTCTTGGATCATCTTGATTCTTGTTTTTATTTGCTTCAAGGTTATCTGACATACAACATCAACAAGAGTTTTTTTCCGTGGCTCTCTTCGCTATCTCATAAACTACCTAAATTCAACAGTATTCCCACATGTGAAGGGATCCGTTGTTTGTTGTTGTTATAGATTCAGCTACCCGGAACAAGTTCCAAGTAGCATGGGCTGTGGTGAGCCCGTAACTTACCTGGCACAGGAGCGGGGCAAGTAGCAAGGGCTATGGTGAGCCTGTAACTTACCTGGCACAGGAGCGGGGCAAGTAGCAAGGGCTATGGTGAGCCCGTAACTTACCTGGCACAGGAGCGCGGCAAGTAGCACGGGCTATGGTGAGCCTGTAGTGAACTTACCTGGCACAGGAGTGGAAGGGATCCACATGAATCTTACTTTATACCCATTTTTTTTCTTATTTCTTAACATTCTCTCTACACTCTATCACAATATTCTGGTATACTGGGCGTCTGCTATTTAAAGACTCTAACACTCCTCTACTGTCAATAAAGAAGCAGGCATTTTACCACATTTGACTACTTCCTGTAATCCTGCTAATACACCTTGGAGTTCAGCCTGCGTTGAAGAAACATTGTCAGTTAAGCGGCGTCCAATAAAAGTATCTATAGTGCTGATGTCAGTGTACTCCCTGATCAGACTTCACATCCTGTCTTCCCATCCCTAGCTACTCACCCATCACAATATACATGTAGAGTGTTTTCTGTAGGTAATTTTCTAATTATACAATCATATGTTGCCCTCAGCTCTCCTATTTCATAAATACTTTTTTCTTTTGCAAGGGAATAATTACTACATCTACATTACAATCCTCCCATGGTGGTGTGAATTGTCTCTTAGGCACAGCAATACACTTTGTAATAACATCATACTTTATAACATTAGAGCATAAGGTACTCATATATCCTCTCTTCTTTATCATACATTGTTCATTACTTCCCACCTTTTGAACCGAGAGGATTAATTCATTAGCTCCCCCACCTCTCATTAATCTAATGGCAGAGGCTACATTTATCTCTGAAATTCTATCCCCAATACTCTTCAGATTCAACTCCATCCTCATTATCTCAGTCACAGCATTTTTTGGGTATCCTAAGGTAATTCTCATGGCTTCATTTTGTACCTTCTCCAGCTTGCCCATCCTACCTTTACCAAAACAAGAAATGACAGGTGCAGCATAATCAATTATGGATCTTACAGTGCTCAAGTATATCATTCGTAGCACAGGGACTCCCACTCCCTTTCCACAGCATGCCAAGGCCTTCAGAAGTTGTAATTTCTTCCGACATTGATCCAACAGTCTGTTCATTTCAGCTTTCAAACTCTCATGGGTATATCCAACATATATGCCTAAATATTTATATATATTAACTCTCTCTATATTTTTACCGTTTATTTTCATTGTAATGGGCCTCCGACTTCTACATTCAAACTTAGTTTTGTCTTGTTGACCAGACCACACACTAGAAGTTGAAGGGACGACGACGTTTCGGTCCGTCCTGGACCATTCTCAAGTCGCTTGTGAATGGTCCAGGACGGACCGAAACGTCGCCGTCCCTTCAACTTCTAGTGTGTGGTCTGGTCAACATACTTCAGCCACGTTATTGTGACTCTTCGCCTGCACTTAGTTTTGTCTTCATTAACCACCAGTCCCATATGGTGATACAGGTTTCCGAAAATATCCAACACTGTTTGAATCTTTGAAATATCTTTGCCCTGAAACAAAATATCATCGGTATATATGACCGGAGTTACCGATCATATATGCTCCGACCATCCGATCCGATCATAATTTGAGTATCTCTCAGATGCTATCTTATTCATTAGTACATTAAACAGGGTGGGACTCAACACTCCTCCCTGAGGTATGCCGAGTTCACAGTCACAGAAAAGCCGCTACTTCACTATCTCCTGGAATGTGAAGCAACCAAGGACCTTAGAAGAGCTTTAAGAGTCCCTGAATCTTGCGGTAACCTCACACAGCACCGCTCCTGTGCCAGGTAAATCCACTACGGGCTCACCATAGCCCGTGCTACTTGCCCCGCTCCTGTGCCAGGTAAGCTACGGGCTCACCATAGCCCGTGCTACTTGCCCCGCTCCTATGCCAGGTAAGCTACGGGCTCACCATAGCCCGTGCTACTTGGAAATTGTTCCGAGTAGCTGAATCTATAACAACAACATCAACAATGAAATAACCACACTGAAGCCATCAACACTGCCACTCTTCTGGTCAAAAAAGGTGTCCAGCACCTGTTCAACAGAAGGAGACACAGCAGTTGTTCAACAGTAGGAGTCACAGCAGTTGTTCAACAGAAGGAGACACAGCAGTTGTTCAACAGTAGGAGACACAACAGGTGTTCAACAGTAGGAGACACAACAGGTGTTCAACAGTAGGAGACACAACAGGTGTTCAACAGTAGGAGACACAACAGGTGTTCAACAGTAGGAGACACAGCAGGTGTTCAACAGTAGGAGACACAGCAGGTGTTCAACAGTAGGAGACACAACAGGTGTTCAACAGTAGGAGACACAACAGGTGTTCAACAGTAGGAGACACAGCAGTTGTTCAACAGTAGGAGACACAACAGGTGTTCAACAGTAGGAGACACAACAGGTGTTCAACAGTAGGAGACACAACAGGTGTTCAACAGTAGGAGACACAACAGGTGTTCAACAGTAGGAGACACAACAGGTGTTCAACAGTAGGAGACACAGCAGGTGTTCAACAGTAGGAGACACAGCAGGTGTTCAACAGTAGGAGACACAACAGGTGTTCAACAGTAGGAGACACAACAGGTGTTCAACAGTAGGAGACACAGCAGTTGTTCAACAGTAGGAGACACAACAGGTGTTCAACAGTAGGAGACACAACAGGTGTTCAACAGTAGGAGACACAGCAGGTGTTCAACAGTAGGAGACACAGCAGGTGTTCAACAGTAGGAGACACAGCAGGTGTTCAACAGTAGGAGACACAGCAGGTGTTCAACAGTAGGAGACACAGCAGGTGTTCAACAGTAGGAGACACAGCAGGTGTTCAACAGTAGGAGACACAGCAGGTGTTCAACAGTAGGAGACACAGCAGGTGTTCAACAGTAGGAGACACAGCAGGTGTTCAACAGTAGGAGACACAACAGGTATTCAACAGTAGAGAGAACGGAAGAGGAGCCAGAAGCACACACACACAACACCAGTCACTAGAGAAGCTGGAAGCACACTAGAGGCGGGCCTCGCTGTCAAGGCCAAGGGCAGCGGCCCAGGCCATCTCCAAGGCCAGGTGGGCGAGTCGGCGGTCAAGGCTGCGTGCAAGCACTCACAACACCTCTGAGGACACAAACCTTCGGGGCCCCTTGCACACACACGCACGCACGCACACACACACACACCACACACACACACACACACACACACACACACACACACACACACACACACACATCCTGGGCAGGGCGAGATAGCTAGGCATGTCTCCTTGCACCCGTTGCCTCTGTTCACCTAGCAGTAATTAGGAACTTGGTTGTTAGTCGACCGTTGTGGGTCGCTTTCTGAGGAATGGTCAAATACTGTTCATATTCGAGAAAACTTCGAATTTCCCACAAAGCATGGAAACCTAGGTGAGTACACACACACACACACACACACATTGACAAGAATGAGAGGAGGGGATGAACCAGCCTTGCTGGATTTGATATTTACCCTAAATGAGTCGGATATAAGGGAAGTTAAGTTGGAAGCCCCCTTGGGAATGAGTGATCATAGTGTATTGAGCTTTGAGTACCTGGTTGAGCTAGGAATTATCACCCCCCAAAAAGAACTGGGAACCAAAGGGCTGGCGTACAGAAAGGGAAACTATGAGGAGATGAATAAATTCCTATGGGATATACATTGGGACACAGAACTCGGAACCAAGTCCGTACAAGACATGATGGACTATGTCACCCAAAAATGTCAGGAGGCTGTAAGCAGGTTTGTCCCAGCCCAACAGGAAAAAACAGAGAAGCAAAGGAAGAATCCGTGGTTTAATAGGGAATGTATGAAAGCAAAGGAGCTGAACAAAAGGGCATGGAGGAACTTTCGTAATAACAGAACACCAGAAAGTAGAGAGAGATACCAGAGAACCAGGAACGAGTATGTCAGTGTGAGAAGAGCAGCTGAGAAAAGGTATGAAAATGATATAGCTAACAAAGCCAAGACTGAACCAAAGCTACTACACAGTCACATCAGGAGGAAGACAACAGTGAAGGAACAGGTGATTAAACTTAGGGTGGGCGAGGACAGGTACACAGAGAATGACAAAGAGGTGTGTGAAGAACTCAACAAAAGGTTCCAGGAGGTCTTTACAATAGAACAGGGAGATATCACGGCGCTGGGAGAGGTGGCAGCAAACCAGGTGACCTTGGATAGGTTCGAAATTACAAGAGATGAGGTCAAAAGCACCTATTGGAGCTGGATGTGAGAAAAGCTGTTGGGCCGGATGGAATCTCGCCATGGGTATTGAAAGAGTGTGCAGGAGCACTTTGCTTACCACTCTCCATAGTGTATAGTAAGTCACTGGAAACGGGGACCTACCAGAAATATGGAAGACTGCTAATGTAGTACCAATATACAAAAAGGGTGACAGACAAGAGGCACTGAACTACAGGCCAGTGTCCTTAACTTGTATACCATGCAAGGTGATGGAGAAGATTGTGAGAAAAAACCTAGTAACACATCTGGAGAGAAGAGACTTCGTGACAACCCATCAACATGGGTTCAGGGAGGGTAAATCTTGCCTTACAGGCTTGATAGAATTCTACGATCAGGTGACAAGAATTAAGCAAGAAAGAGAAGGGTGGGCGGACTGCATTTTTTTGGACTGTCGGAAAGCCTTTGACACAGTACCCCATAAAAGGTTGATGCATAAGCTGGAGAAACAGGCAGGAGTAACAGGTAGGGCGCTCCAGTGGATAAGGGAGTACCTAAGCAATAGGAAGCAGAGAGTTACAGTGAGGGGTGAGACCTCAGACTGGCGTGAAGTCACCAGTGGAGTCCCACAGGGCTCTGTACTTGGACCTATCCTGTTTCTGATATACGTAAATGATCTCCCAGAGGGTATAGACTCATTCCTCTCAATGTTTGCTGACGACGCCAAAATTATGAGAAGGATTAAGACAGAGGAGGACAGCTTGAGACTTCAAGAAGACCTGGACAAGCTGCAGGAATGGTCGAACAAATGGCTGTTAGAGTTTAACCCAAGCAAATGTAATGTAATGAAGATAGGGGTAGGAAGCAGGAGACCAGATACAAGGTATCATTTGGGAGATGAAATACTTCAAGAGTCAGAGAGAGAGAAAGACCTGGGGGTTGATATCACGCCAGACCTGTCCCCTGAAGCTCATATCAAGAGGATAACATCAGCAGCATATGCCAGGTTGGCTAACATAAGAACGGCCTTTAGAAACTTGTGTAAGGAATCTTTCAGAACATTATATACCACATATGTCAGACCAATCCTGGAGTATGCGGCTCCAGCATGGAGTCCCTATCTAGTCAAGCATAAGACTAAACTGGAAAAGGTTCAAAGGTTTGCCACCAGACTAGTACCCGAGCTGAGAGGTATGAGCTACGAGGAGCGACTGCAGGAATTAAACCTCACTTCGTTGGAAGACAGAAGAGTTAGGGGGGACATGATCACCACATTCAAGATTCTCAGGGGAATCGACAGGGTTGATAAAGACAGGCTGTTTAACACAAGGGGCACACGCACTAGGGGACACAGGTGGAAACTGAGTGCCCAAATGAGCCACAGAGATATTAGAAAGAACTTTTTTAGTGTCAGAGTGGTTGACAAATGGAATGCATTAGGAAGCGATGTGGTGGAGGCTGACTCCATACACAGTTTCAAGTGTAGATATGATAGAGCCCATTAGGCTCAGGAAACTGTACACCTGTTGATTGACGGTTGAGAGGCGGGACCAAAGAGCCAGAGCTCAACCCCCGCAAGCACAACTAGGTGAGTACAACTAGGTGAGTACACACACAGTAGTTAACAGATGGAATGCATTAGGCAGTGATGTGGTGGAGGCTGACTCCATACACAGTTTCAAATGTAGATATGATAGAGCCCAGTAGGCTCAGGAATCTGTACACCAGTTGATTGACAGTTGAGAGGCGGGACCAAAGAGCCAGAGCTCAACCCTCCGCAAGCACAATTAGATGAGTACACACACACTGTAACCTAAGATACAAGCCAACGCAGGGAACACAACAAATATTAAAAATGGTTGTTAAACTGTAATTAAAACGTTTATATATCAATATCATGATGATATAATGAGCTCAAACAAAAATTCTACGTTAAAATATATAACGCAACATGAGTTTAACAGCATTTTAAAGTGAAGGAAAAACATAATGCTTATGAAAATTACAGATTTGTCAAAAATGAATAAAATGTGGGAGAGGACAAGCGAGCGTTTGCATTCTCAAGTCGCACAAGCGACTTGAGAATGGTCCAGGACGGACCGAAACGTCGTCGTCCCTTCAACTTCTAGTGTGTGGTCTGGTCTTCATTTCCAACTCCCTTTCTTGGAAGAATGCCACATATGATCGCGATTCCTCCCTTGCTCCTAACTAATTCTATGGCTGTCTTAAACCTTTGTATCAGTGCCTCACTCCTAACTCGTCCTACATAATTTCCAACGGCACTGATACATAATATCAGTCATGTTGTTACAATATCACCAATTCCTGCTCCCGGATAGCAAACCCTTAACCTATTCCCCCCTATCACTGGCACAAAAAGTTCTATCCAAATACCTCACCTGGGAATCTCTCACAACCAAAATTCGCTTAGCTACTTCCTTTACTTTGTGAGCACCTTTAGGGACCGGCGCCTCCCTTCGTAACTCTGCCTTTCGAGCGATCTGCAGTCTTCCTACAGCACTCGTCTTTCAGTACGAGGAATGAGTTAGAGGTCTTTAGGACCAAAGTTGAGTTAGAAATGAATGGTGTTGAGGGCATGAACTCCCTACTAGGAAGGGGGGTTTTTGGGTCATTATACGCGCTGTGTCTCACAGCAACAGATGCCCCAGCAGCAAGAGGGACGCCTCAGTAGCAAGAGGGACGCCGCAACAGCAAGAGGGACGCCACAGAAGCAACAGGGACGCCACAACAGCAAGCGGGACGCCACAGCAGCCAGAGAGACGCCACAGCAGCAAGAGGGACGCCACAGAAGCAACAGGGACGCCACAACAGCAAGCGGGACGCCACAGCAGCCAGAGGGACGCCACAACAGCCAGAGGGACGCCAAAACAGCAAGAGGGACGCCACAGCAGCCAGAGGGACGCCACAACAGCAAGAGGGACGCCACAGCAGCCAGAGGGACGCCACAACAGCAAGCGGGACGCCACAGCAGCCAGAGGGACGCCACAGCAGCCAGAGGGACGCCACAGCAGCCAGAGGGACGCCACAACAGCAAGAGGGACGCCACAGCAGCATAAATCACTGCTCGTGTATCGGGCGACGCCTCTTTTGTAATTAAAAAAGGATGAATGTGACAATGAATATATCATCGTGAGGGCTCAGAGCAGGGTGGAGGTGCAGAGCAGGGTGGAGGTGCAAAGTAGGGTGGAGCGTGTATCCCCCCACATGACCATGAGAGAAGGCAGGGTGGCAATGACCTCCACTACGGCTGCCAGCCAGGTAATGTCTGCTGATGGCAGCCCGCGTCTCCACAATACTTCCATCTCTCATTGTGTATATAGCACATTGTATATTGCCTTGTGTGTTGCACCCTATCTGGTGAGGTCTGGAGTGTGGGGTGGGTGTAATATGCCAGGATATCTCTGTAAGGTGGATATCTGTGGGGTGGTTATCTGTGTGTGGGCGTGGGTTTGGTGTCTGTGGGAGTAGGGTAGAAAATGGGAAGCTGTATGTTCGGGGTGAGGAGAATGGCGTTTGGAAGTGAGGGAGAGTGGATGATCAGGAGGGATGTAGAGTGCATGCAAGCATCTATCCGCCAGCATGAGAGCATCATCCCTGGGATATCCCACAACACAATACAAACTTTCCTACACCATCCCATGCTATCAGGGATTCCCGTGAGTTTGTGTTTACGAAGGGACGTAAGAACCAAATTTCCTGGAATGTCATTTTTCGCCGCTAGACGACTTCCAGATCTGGCACTTGAGAGGTCAAGACAGAGATAAGCAACCGAGGCACGCTACCCATCATTCAGACGGCACTCAAAGACATGAGTGACGCGGACCAGTACTCTCCTAGGGTGGTGTGTTCACTCACAGGATGAGTGCCGCGGCCCGGCACTGTCCTCATGGCGGTGTGTTCACTCACAGGATGAGTGCCGCGGCCCGGCACTATCCTCACGGCACTATGTTCACTCATGCGTTATTGTGACATGACCATTAAAACTCGACCTTCGAGGAAAATTGTGTAAACAACGAATTACTTTTCGATTTACCAACAACTTACAAGGTACAATTAACTACAGTTAAGTATACATGTTCCAAGCTTCAAGCATTATCGTTTTATGAATGAAAAGTGTGAACATGTCTTGAATATTGACCTCAGAATTATCTCGAACATTGACAAACATATAGAGATCTCGAGTTGAATTTAAATATCTCAACGCAAAATTGTACACCGAACAATAGATCAAAGTTGAATGAGTTTAGATTTACAAAAGACCTGGGTAAACACTGGTTTGAAAACAGGGGTTGCTGATTTATGAACAGCTGGGTAATATTATAGATTTTGGATCATGTGTGTGTGTGAATGAGTTTGGGTTGACCTAAATAGGCGTGGTCTCGAATGGGGCAATAGGTCTTCTGCAGCCTCCTTAGTTCTCGTGGTGCTACGTTCATACGTTGTGATTATATCCCATCAGCACCTTGCCCTCTATAGTCCTGTTAGGTTACATTCTCACAAGCTCTTCCCACAGTAGAAAAGGTGGCCGGGAGTATTTCCGGTGTTGGGGACAGTTATGAGAGCGTCTCTTGCGTTGCACCTCTTCCTTCTCCTTCTGCTTCTTCTCTCCCTCCACCTCTTATTTATCTCCTATTCCTCCTCTCCTTCCTGGCGCTGCTTCTCCTCCGGACGGTACCAGTTCAATACATTTATTTCTGCTTCATCAACCCATTTTATGGCATGCTGTTTGTTCTGGCGTCAGTACGGCGACTGTCGTAGTGGAAGGAACGAGTTCCTTGATTTGTTGTGATGCTGTCAGGCCCGTTGTGCTCTCTTCACAGTCTCCAAGCCTTAGTATGGTCCTCAGACTCACCCACACAGCCCTCGCAGTGTGTGGAAGAAGTTGGAGATTAAGCTGAATGTAAGAGTGATACCATGAGTAGGTGTGTGAGTAAATTGGCGTGAGTGTGTAGGTGAGAGCAGATGTGTGTAGGGAAGAGAATGAGGTGGCGTGAGTATATAGTCTGGTGTAAGAACGAAAAGGGTCGAGAGGGAACAGGCGCAAGTAAGCAGGTGTGAAGTATAACTGTTGTGAAGGGGCGAAAGTTTGAGTGTTTACAAGGTGTAGGGGTGACAAGGTGCGCGAGTGAGCACATGTATAAGCGTGAGCAACGAGAGAGAGAGAGAGAGAGAGAGCAGGTGTAAGGGAGGAGCAGGTGTGGGAGGAGTGGGCCATTCATCCCTAGAGAACCGTTATGAAGCAATTGTCTCCTGACGTCTCTCTCTCTCTCTCACACACACACACACACACACACACACACACACACACACACACACACACACACACACACACACACACACATACACACACACACACACACACGATGAAGGAAAACCACCTTCCTACAACAACTAGAGAAGATGACCTGGGAACGGACAGGTTTGGAGTGGACGGGATGAGCCTCCAGACCTAACTCCAGAGGCTCATGTAAACAGGATAACATCAGCAGCATACACATGCAAAGATCAGTACATCATTCAGGAACCTAAATAAGGAGGCTTTTAGATCGCTGTATACCGCCTATGTGAGGTATGAAGAGAGACTGAAAGTACTAAACCTGACGATGCTAGAAAGGATGAGACGGAGGGGGTGGGGGGACATGACGGAGATGTATAAAATACTTAAGATGAGTGACAGTGGAAAAAGGAAATAACAATGAAAACAATAGAGCACGAGTGTAGAGTCACGTAGTTGGTGTGTAGACCCATGCAGATGGAGGCGTGAGACGTAGGGAGTTTTAAGGAGTGAGCAATTCTGAGGCCTGAGGAATCGCGAGGAATGAGTGAGAAGTCGTGAGGAGTGAGCAGTCGTGAGGCGTCAACAATGTGGAACTTACCCCTCAGTGACGTCCGTGAAATGGGGTCTAGCTCTCATGCCCCGCCTGTTAGTCTCATTGTGCCCGTTTCGTTACTATCTTGAGGTTATCTTGAGATGATTTCGGGGCTTTTTAGTGTCTCCGCGGCCCGGTCCTCGACCAGGCCTCCACCCCCAGGAAGCTGCCCGTGACAGCTGACTAACACCCAGGTACCTATTTTACTGCTAGGTAACAGGGGCATAGGGTGAAAGAAACTCTGCCCATTGTTTCTCGCCGGCGCCTGGGATCGAACCCAGGACCACAGGATCACAAGTCCAGCGTGCTGTCCGCTCGGCTCCCTACTAACTCAAATTCTCTTTCGAATTTGGCCTTAAAGTTATGGATGGAGGTGGCTTCCACACCTTCTCTCACTCCATTAGATTTGTTGACTACCTGTACAGGGTACGAGTATTTCCTTACATTTCTTCGGCTCATTGACGGTTCCAGCTTCCACTTGTGTCCCACCGTCTCATTTTCTGTCAATTTACAGAGGCTGTTCTTGTTGATCTTGCCTATTCCCGTCAGTATAACTTTAATGTTTTGATCATATCTCTCGTTTCTTCTGTCTTCATGGGCTGTGAGGTCCAGTTCCTTCAACCTGTCTTCATAGAGTAACCTTCTTAGCTCTAGAACTAATGTACTCTGTACAAACCTCTGAACCTTTGCAAACCTCTGTACTTTTCAATTTTAGTTTTATACTTCACAAGAACGTGGAAAACATTGCTTTGGAATTCCTGATTTATATTTCTAAACGGCGTTCTAATATTCGCCAGCGTCCCATATGCTGCCGATGTCAACCTGTCTATGTGTGCCACAAGTGTTGGTGTTTGAATTATATCCACTCTCAAATCTCTTTCTCCAATATCTGTAGTTGCTTTACATTTATGGTGTAGACATCTTCTGATTTTCATTCTTCTTTCCTCTCTCCTCATTATCTTACATTATTGGAATTCCAGCAATCATTTGTTTGTTTACTCCTGGAGTTTGTCAAGGTCCTGTAACATCCTGTACTCCTCCTTGTTATTCCTCAATTCCTCTTCATCTTTGACTCGTCTGAAAACATTGACAAAATGAACTCACTCCTTTGGGTAGATCATTTATATAAATTATAAACAGTGGTGGTCCTAGGAACAAGCCTTGGGGGCTCCACTTGTAACATTCCTCCAGCTGGAGACCTCGCCTTCGATTGTGACTCTTTGTCTTCTGCCCTTCAGGTACTCCCTTATTCAGTTCAGTGTCGTCCCAATTCTCTCAGCTTGCTTCCACGTCATGAACTGAGAGAAACAGCACCAAATGGTGTTTAACGGTCTAGAAAACTGCCATCTTCCCATAGTTGCTTCCCTATCTTATTTTAGTTACCTTGTCAAGAACTCGATAAGTTTGTGAGGCACGACTGCCCCTTTTCCTCTCCAGGTGGTACACTATTCTCAACTTGATTACTCAAGCACATCCCAGGAATGCTTGAGTAATGGAATTAATGGAATACTTAGATTGTCAACCGCATTTATCCTTTTCTTTTAGTCCCTTTCCCTTATCATATTTTCCCCAGCTTCCTTCACCCTCTTCTTTCCTTTCTCTTCCACTCTATTCTGATCCTCGTCCTCCTCTCCACCCAGAAGATCTCCTGTGGCCCCCCCCCCACACATAACTCTCCCTCCCCCTCTCACTGTCTCCCCCTCTCACCACCGCCGTTACTCCACTCCACCCCTGCCTCCCGCACTCCCAAGCTTGTGTGTTACTATGTGTGCCGGCAGGATTGAGCTGCTAGCTCTTGGACCCCGCCTTTCTAACCTTGGGTGGTCTAATGTACTGACTGCCGACCTACATTCTTCTTATATCTACTATACACATTTCTCTCTAACACAAGCACATCCCCAGGAAGCAGCCCGTAGCAACTGTCTAACGCCCGGGTACCTATTTACTGCTGGATGAACAGAGGCATCAAATGAAAGAAATTCTGACCCATTTGTTTCCCTCTCGACCGGGAATCGAAATTGGTGTTTAGCACAGAGAGCTGCCCAATCGGCTGCGAGGACCTATGCTTACCTACTTGTACTCACCTAATTGTGGACGATGAGTCACAATAACGTGGGTGAAGATATGATGACCAAACCTGACAGCTGAGTGGACAGCGCTTCGGATCCGTAGTCCTGAGGTTCCGGGTTCGATCCTCGGTGGAGGCAAAATGTTTCTTTCACCCTGATGCCCCTGTTACCTAGCAGTAAATACGCACCTGGGAGTTAGACAGCTGCTACGGGCTGCTTCCTGGGGGGTGTGTAACAAAAAGGAGGCCCTGGTTGAGGACCGGGCCGCGGGGACGCTAAGCCCCGAAATTATCTCTAGATAATCTCTAGAAGACACACACCAGAAGACGAGGAGACGAAGACGTTCTGTTTCCTCGTCTCCGTAACCTAACCTAACCTTATCCAACCTAATCTAACGATGCACAGAAAATGTGGATATTTGTGAGTCACTAGCTTTCATAGAACATTGTAATTTAGTACCCGGGGGGGAGCACAACGTACAGCATTACATGTACTAGCTGAGAGGCCGGGTTGATAAGCACCATTTCTCAGTTACCAGTTGACTTGTTCAAGCCTCCAGGCGATGAGTTTTCTTAAGAAATTCTGCTCACTTCTTGGTGCTTCTCTGCGTCGGTGTCGCCACTGTGGGTTCTCCTCAACCAATTTGCTAGTTGGTTCACTATAACCAATTTGATGTTTGGTTCCCCTCAACCAATTTGGTGTTTAGCCGTTGTTCTCAAAGTCTGCTGGTTCATTTTTAAGCATTTCAAGCGAGAAGCGATATGTTGAGGATCCGGTTAGGCAAGAACGTAAGCATAATGCATGCGAGCATTAGTATGCTTAGGAAGACCGGAAGGCAATCAGCATACGAGAATGCTGCGGCAGACAAACACTCCGATTTAGCTGTTTTGCTTGGGAGGTCCTCTGCATGCTTGGGAGGCCCTCTGCATCCTAAACTGACCTCATGCGTCATAAGTAAAGGATAAACATATTGTTAGCCAAGATGTGATTCTTTAATATCTGAATAATTAACTATGTTTAGAATTTCAAACAAATGTTGGTACCACATAGAGGCACTCTTAACACTCTGGGGCACTAACAACCATTGGGGGCACCGCTGTGCCACATCCGGATACCTGGTGTGTATCTGGAACCAGAGTGTACCTGGGCCTAGAATGCACCTGGAACCAGAGTGTACCTGGGCCTAGAACGCACCTGGAACCAGAGTGTACCTGGGCCTAGAATGCACCTGGAACCAGAGTGTACCTGGGCCTAGAATGCACCTGGAACCAGAGTGTACCTGGGCCTAGAATGCACCTGGAACCAGAGTGTACCTGGGCCTAGAATGCACCTGGAACCAGGGTCTGTGAGTTGCTCTATCAACTGCATGCCTTCTGGCATGGGCTCCAGCTCTTGAACACCAGTTATTACATTACATTACGACGGGCGAATGAAATCATTACTGAACGTTTCTGCCCCGCAGCGAGACTCAACCCAAGAATCGTTCGGGTATGAACCGACAACATAAACCACTGCGCTACAAGTTAGATGTGGTAGAAGATATACCATACTCATAGACATAGAAGACACAGACATACTCCCCCACGCACCCTGTGTATACGTGTCATACCCACGACCAGTGACATGATTATGGCCTCCTGGTAGTGTGCCTTCAGCCTTAGGCAACGTATTAAGCTGTTTAAAACATGTTCATAATGTTTTAATATGTTTTTATATGTCTATCTTGCTGGATGTTCTCAATGTTCGTTCTCCAACGTTCTCCAATGACCCCAACCCTCCACTAATGCCTCAGATCCCACAACACAATGACCCCCCAATAGGATACTCATGCCTCGCACTGTTACTAAGTACCGTATTCATGACATATTTAGAGTCTGAGGGAGTGTTCTCCCCCTCGCTGTGTGTAAACTCACCAAGGTCACAGTCTACACCTGACCAAAGGTGGAGACAAGGACTTCTAATTAGGCTCTCACCTGCTAGCCATTTGCAAGTGCCACTCTCCAGATCACGTGTGTAAAAACACTAACCTTATGCCATCATTACTCCGAAATCTTGGCTTTAAATATCAGCCAAGTTTCTTCTTCTCTGAGAACTTGTGGTTGGGTTGTTGATGTCTCAAGGATAGAGGGATAAAAAGTATAGTTTCCAGGGATTTTGATTATGTTCAGTAAATAAGCTAAGCCACACGTGTGAACTGAAAGAATATTGGTGACGTTACGGTCCGTCCTGGACCATTTTTAGACTCGAAATAGAGAAAGGTGTGGAAAACTCACAACACAAGCTACTGAGACTCACAACACAAGCCACAGAGACTCACAGCATTAAATAAGATACTCCTACAAGAAAATACATGAGGCTACTCACTAAAGGAGACGGCTGAATTTATATAAATAAATCTTTCTCATAAATAAATCCTTCTCATTCCACAACAGAACCCATTCTTGAAGCAACATAATCCTAAAAAAATGGAAATTGTATCCTAATGCTCATTAAAATTGTGCCTTATTCACAGTGTTCATGTCCTAGTGCAAAAGGCATAGGGTTCCTTTACCATTGTGAAAGCCACAGAGTTCGTATACAACTGAAAATACCCCAGGGGTTTAGATGCCACTGCGAAAACAACCTCTGAGTCAGGCTTACCACTTTAGTTTGACCACCTAAGTATTCAAACCAAGAGAGTATGAAGCTGTGTCGTAAAAGAACCACAGGGTTCATTTCTTTCTTAAGGAGCAGCCTTAGTCTATCTCTCATCCCTGTCCCGGCAAGAGACATGACCTGTTTAAAAGCAGTAAAGGCGAAGCTCCTCTATATATATATAGGAATCAGAGCCCATCACAACAACATGAGACGAGACAAATGAAACAGAGCCACAGTGATAAACCGGATGAAGATTCACACACACGAGATGACGAAAGCATCCAGAGAGACGGAGATGGAATAGATAAAAAGATGCTGGACTTGGCCTCCAGGATGGGAAAGACCAGCAAGGCGACCCAGAGAGAGAGAGGGGAATCCAGGCGGGTTGCATTGATAAGTAGTGAGGGGAATTCTAATGAACAGAGGTGCGAGGATAGGAATCTTGTCTCCAGCGGCAAGCTTTACCCACGCACTCAAGTCTGAGCACACACACACACACACGCGCGCGCAAGATGGAGCAGATATGCATGTGCAGACACACACGCGTAAGAAGGGGCAGACATGCATGCGCACACGCGCAAGAAGGGGCATACATGCATGCGCACACACGCACAAGAAGGGGCATGCATGCATGCGCACACACGCGCAAGAAGGGGCATACATGCATGCGCAGACCACACACACACACACACACACACACACACACACACACACACACACACACACACACACACACACAGGCAAGAAGGAACGGGCACGCATGGACAGTTAGGCACGCACGCACTCACATACACGCATGGCTAGTCAGGCACGCAAGGAGGGATAGTCACGCATCTGATTTTCTTAACTCAGTGTGTCTCTGGAAGAAAACGGCACTGATCTTAATATGCTTGCGGAGGGTTGAGCTTCGACTCCTTAGTCCCGCCTTTCTGTCAATAAACAGGTTCCCGAGGCTAAATCGATCCATCATTTCTACCTATGAAACTGTGAATGCAATCCTCCTCCACAGCCTTGCTTGTGGAGATGAAGCTGTTTGCTGAGGTAGTTAACAATTCCATTTACTAACTACTATGACCATGAAAAATGATTTCTAATGACTTTGTTGTTCATTTACCTACGTAGTTAACCCGCCATGGGCAGTTATTCACTCTTGTTGAACAGTCTGCCATTGTCTGTTCTATCCATTTCCATGTGAATTTTGCCTGTGGCTTATGTTGCATGTGACCTTTGTATTGAGTGATTGATGAAGATTAAGTCACCCAAGCGGTGGCACGGGTATGAATAGCCCGTAAATTCGTGACCTTTGAGTAGCGGTTTAACGTTATATAAACCCCAAGGTTGGTTTTTGTGGGTAATAGGGGGAAAATTGAAATTGAATTGAAATAAGTTTATTGAGGTAAAATACACACAAAGGGATGAGGTAGCTCAAGCTATTCTCACCCCGTTCAGTACAACGTGTTAATACATACATAGACACACATCACAAACAATAAACATATTACCGAACAATTTGAGAGATAAACATATACATTTCCTCCTTTACACAAGTAGTATGGTATCAGACGTACACACAAATACTTTTATGAACTAATAATAGGGAGAAGGGGTATAGTGTGTGGAGGTACAGTGCAGCCTCCACCACCCACTGTAAGTTTAAGCGAGTTTGGGCTCTCTCTCATACGCGTTAAGAACAAAAACTCGACTTGCATGATCTTTAACATCGTGTTCAAATTTTCTGGTCCACATTTTTGAGCGCGTGTTTGAGCACTTGTTTGAGCACGTGCTCGGGTTCGTGAGTGACAACAAGTGTGTATACACACAGAAATCACAATAGCGTGATACATCAAATGAACAAATCCACAAGGGCCGTGGTGAGGATTCGAACCAACGTCCAGGGTGATCCCAGACGCGCCTTAATCGATTGCGACACGACATGGTTTAAAAGAATTGCAACCGGGAGTGCTACTGCTCTCACGCGGATCCTGCAGCCTCTCCGAGACACAAACCAGGGTTTTACACAATTCCCCCCATGCACCCGGGCTATGTCAATAAGCTGTTCTACCTCTTCGCCCTTACTGCAGTACCCTACTTCAGTTGTGTAAAACCCCTGGTTTGTGTCTCGGAGAGGCTGCAGGATCCGTGTGAGGGCAGAAGCACTGCAGGTTGCAATTCTTTTGACCATGTCGTGGCTCAGTCGATTAAGGCGCGTCTCGGATCCTCTCGGACGTAGGTTCGAACCCTCTTCACGGTCATTGTGGATTTGTTCATCTGATGCATCACGTTATTTAGATTTTTGTGTGTAATGAAGTAAGAGCGAAGAGGTAGAACAGGTTGTTGACAGAGCCCGGGTGCATGGGGGGAGTTGTGTAACACCCTCGATTGTGTCACGTCCGCGGAAACAAAAATGAGCAGTGTTTCTTTCACCCTGATGTACCTGTTACCTAGCAATAAATAGGTACCTGGAGTTAGGCAGCTGTTACGGGCTCCTTCCTGGGTGTGTGTGTGTGGTGTGAGAAAAAAATTAGCAGTAGTTAGTAACAGTTGAGAGGCGGGCCGAAAGAGCAAACTCAACCCCCACAAGGACACTAGGTGAATACACATCGTGTCAGCAGGCGGACAGCCCCCTGCTGTCATAACTCTACTCCACACTAACCCCATAAAAAAGGAAGTAGTGACAACGACAAAAGGGGGTTAGATTCTACTACTGCTATTATTCCAGTGTTATAGTAACCATTTCGTAGACTCTGAATCCTTCACAGCTCGGGTTAACCATCTTTTCGAATGTTGTTGTTGTTATAGATTCAGCTACTCGGAACAAGTTCCAAGTAGCACGTGAGCCCGTAACTTACCTGGCACAGGAGCGGTGCTGCATGTGCTGTGAAAAGTGTGCCTGATCTTTTCGAAACTCCAGTCCTTTTATATAAGCAGAGGTAATTATCAGGTTAAGGGGGGTAGAAAATAGCCTAAGCTACTCTATCCCTTTGAGATGTATTTTTCTTGTCTCAGTACACATAACTTGAACTTGATTATCAGGGGAAACGTTAAGGTGATAAATCACATAGCATCTGGGAGTGTGAGGATAAGGATTTGGGATAGGAGGGAGAGAAGGAATGTTGCCTAAACACTTCGACGGTCGGGGATTGAGCGGTAACCGGCAACAAACACGGCCGTTGTGTCCTCCAGTCCAAGTGGATGGGACTATATCAGCAGAGCCACTCCGCTTCCTTTCCTCTCTTGTCTCTATAGTAATCCTGCAGAAACATTACATTTGTTATGATGGCTGACAGTTTCGTTTCTGTGACTACTATAACGTCTGGGTCTTCCTCTTGTGACCTTCCTCATGTTTCCTCATTTGTAATCCACATATGTTTCAGTACATTACTTTGAGATTTACGTTCTTCTGTCCAGTCTCACCTATCCCCCCTCCTCCCCACTTTGACGTCCTTTCCACCGGTGTAGGAAGCTGTTCTGTGGGCGGGGCCATTTGGATGGGGTTAGTGCTCTGTGTCATAGTTAACACGGGGTTGGAGGGGGAGTGGGATGGATATAGATGATGCTATTTCCTCTGTCAGACGCCCAACCACTTGGGCTAGACGGTTTGAGCGACGGTCTCGCTTCATGCAGGTCGCGGTCAATCCCGGACCGTCCAAGTGGTTGGGCACCATTCTTTTTACCCCCCGTCCCATCCCAAATCCTATCTAAGTGCTATATAGTCGTAAACTTGGCGCTTTCTCCTGTCCATTTTCTTGTATATAGGGACAACCACTGTTTTCCATACCTCTGGTAGTTCCTCCGTTGTAACGATGAGTTGAAGATCTCAGGAAGGAGACTTGAGACTCCAGTTGGGTCCTCCACAGTACCTTTGGTGAGGTCCCACGTGGTCCTATAACCTTTGTCCTATCCAGCGCCTGCAGTTGTCTCCTGTAAAGGTTTGTCGCCAGTTGCATTTCGATTAGGCTTGTACTGGGTAGACTCCTTCCTCCAGTTCTTTATCCTAGAATCCTTCGTTTAGTATTACATGTTATATTGTACTTGTAACTGTGGGTCCACGCGGCTTATTTCTTGCGCTCTGATGTCGTGTTATTCTTCCTAGTAGTACCTCCTTACCTTCCTCACTATCACTCACATGAAGGAGTACCTCCTTACCTTCCTCCCTACCACTTCACATGAAGGAGTCCCTCCTTACCTTCCTCACTACCACTCACATGAAGGAGTACCTCCTTCACCTTCCTCACTACCACTCACATGAAGGAGTACCTCCTTACCTTCCTCACTACCACTCACAAGATGAAGGAGTACCTCCTTTACCTCCTACCCTCAGCATGAAGGATACCCTTACCTTCCTCACTACCACTCCCATGAAGGAGTACCTCCTTACCTTCCTCCCTACCACTCACATGAAGGAGTACCTCCTTACCTTCCTCACTACCACTCACATGAAGGAGTACCTCCTTACCTTCCTCACTACCAGCTTCCTCCCCGGCTCCTGCTGTAAGTTACTTATGACCTGGTCGCCCTTGTCGTGAGGTGGGCCCGGGGCTCACACCGCACACCGGGCCCAACAAGAGCAACAGGGAATGTTCTCTTCATTGGGGAATATAGAAAAGTATAGCATCTTTATCCTTTTATCCAACTGTATATCCAGTCCGTCCTCTCGAGCGCTCACAACGTCCCTACACTGATGTACTAAATCAACCCGTCCTCTTGCAAATGACGTCCGCTTTGTTGACCAAATGACGTCGCTTTGTTGACCAATAACGTCGCTTTGTGTGACCAAATAACGTTGTTTCACAATCGACTTGAGAATGGTTCAGGACGGACCGAAACAGGTAGTGTGTCTGATCAACATCTTTGCCACGTTATTGTGACTTAGTCAGCAGAGCCACTCAGCTTCCTTTCCTCTATAGTCTCTATTGTTAACATCACCAACGTCGCTTTGTGCTCGTATGCGCAAGAAGCAAAAATTGCCGTATTAGAAAATGGAAATTCATTTTTCAAATGAAATGGACCGAAAACAGCAAGTTTGTGGTCCTCTGGTAGGTTAGGAGGACAACATGTCCTCCTAAGGTTTGAAAACACGTCATGAAAGCTGTCAATTTAGTGTCCTCTCCTAACCTACCTGAAGACCCAAAACAGAAAACGGGACAATACGTCACTTTCGCGATCGCTTCCATTTTCTAGTACGACAATGTTT
The DNA here is from genome assembly GCA_020271785.1 of Procambarus virginalis. Lineage (NCBI taxonomy): Eukaryota > Metazoa > Arthropoda > Malacostraca > Decapoda > Cambaridae > Procambarus > Procambarus virginalis. Next base: position 20,743,997 of record WNGS01164437.1, read on the forward strand.
GGCCTTATGTAACGCATACGTTAATAATATAATAAGAGACGGCTTATGATAATATAGCTCCAGTATCACTTTATATACTAGAATTCGACTTAAATTCCCGTTATATATACAAACAACTACATTACCTGTCTCGTTATCAATTACGACACCCGTATGTTGTGTACTTAATCCATCCCGAATATCCCATGGACTTCAGAATATAAATGCGCGTCCTGTTATGTGAATGCCAGCCCAAACACCTGTGTTTTGTGGGTCCGGGTGTGACGGTGTGTGTTCTGTGGCGTGTGTAGGTGTGTCCGTGTGTGTAACAGTGTGGGTGGGGTGTGGACGCCGCTGGAACCCCTGTCCGGTTGGTCCTGGTTCTCCTGTCTCCTTCCTCCCTTCATCTCCCGTCTCTCTCCCTCTGATGCTCCTCCACTCTCAGCCTCCCCCACCATCAGCCTCCACATATCTCCCCCCCCCCTTCCATCCCCACCACCCCCACAACCTGTTACACAAACCCCCCCCCCCTCCA
>WNGS01164437.1:20752297-20764031 GCA_020271785.1 Procambarus virginalis
GTAAGTACCGGGGGATGTCGGAGGTGGTGGAGAAGAGGGAGGTGTAAGGGGAGGCGGAGGAGGTTAAGCAAAAAATAGTTTAACATTAAATTTGCGGATTTTGTTGAAAGTGCTGAGCGCTGGAGGCGGTGTTTACAGCATATTGCAATGGTCAAAGCTGCCGACAAGTGCGCTTGCCCAGTCAAGGCTTCGGCAACTGTGTCGCTGGGATAGAGCTAGATAGAGGTGGAGAATATATATGACAGACCGACAGATATATATGACAGACCGGGTCGGAGACAGACCGACCCGGAAACATTAAGTATTAAAATGGTTTCTCACAGTCAAGAAGAAAATACTCCCAACTGTCAAAAGTCGCCACAGAGCCAAAGTAGAGAAGCCAACTGATTGTTTCAAGCGTAGGTTAGACATAGACACGAAATCACAAGAGCGTGATGCATCAAATGAACAAATCCACAAGGGCCGTGAATATATATATTCATATGTGTGTGTATAGCACGAAAATAAACACGTGATTAAAAATGTGACAGTGTCAGACCACGGAGGAAAATTGAAACAGGAATTTCCTTAAGTACTTTCGTATATTAATACATCTTCAGAAGGAGTATATATATTCATATATATTCTAGAATAACAAATATGCATATATTTATAATATATGGGTATATGATATGAATATTCATACCCATATTCATATGGGTATGATATATAAGAATATATGGGTATGAAAGTGACATCACCGAAGTATATAAGTAAATAAATGAGCATCCACTTATATATTAATAAGGTACTCGAACCCATACTGCCAGGAGCAACGCAACTGGTATGTACAGGGACGCCTTAATCCGCTTGACCATCACGACCGGACATAAGGAAGTGATAGCCGAAGCTATTTGAACCACTTCCCCGCCGGCACTCGGATGGTAATCTTGGGCATAGCATTTTATCAAATCACCTCATTCTTTGGGGCACACGTGAGGAACACAAAAAACTAACTTTTGTGTTCCTCACGTGTGCCCACGTGGGTTCGAGTCACTTCTGGGGTGTGAGTTTTCAGTTGCATATAGTTATCAGGTGATTTGATAAAATACTATACATCCGAGTGCCGGTGGGGAATGGTTCAAATAGCTTCGGCTATCACTTCCTTTTGTCCGGTCGTGATGGTCAAGCGGATTAAGGCGTCCCTGTACATACCAGTTGCGTTGCTCCTGGCAGTATGGGTTGAGTCACTCCTGGGGTGTGAGTTTTCAGTTGCATGGTCCTGGGGACCATTCAGGCTTGTTCGCATTATTAGGTATTAAATATACAACAACAGCGATCACAAAACCACTGATCCAAGTATGCGGAATAACCACAAGCGAAGAATTAGAGAATACTGAACACTTTTCTGCTAAATTCGCCTTAATTAGATATATATACAGATAATAGAACACGAAACTGTGGAGGTAAATTGAACTATTTTAGATTTAAAGAGACCCGAGTCTTTCATTATATAAAATGTATAATTTATATACATTCTCCGCGTTCTATGTTTATTCACGTCATTAATATCCTACTTTTTCATACCCTCTTAACTCGCTAGAAAAGGCCCAGAGTAGCGGGAGGCGGCGTTTATTTATTCCTTAAAAACCTCTTACGAATATATATAATTTAATATACCCTTGAACTCGTCCAGCATATTGAAAGGGTCTTCAGGTTTTGTGACTGTGTGGTATACCTAACTACTCTGGCAGTTAGTTAACAATGTAGCAGCCACCATGATCTATATAATGTTTTATCACGTTGACCAGGTGCTTAATAATTACACTACACCCACCGGACTTGATTTTGCAGTCACGTTATTGTGACTTCATCAAAATTGTTTTATCATGTTGACGAAACATACACTAGAAAGTGAAAGGAGGACGACGTTTCGGTCGTCGACTTGAGAATGGTCCAGGACGGACCGAAACGTCGTCGTCCCTTCACTTTCTAGTGTGTGGTCTGGTCAGCATGATAAAACATTTTTAGATGAAGTCACAATAACGCGGCTGAAAATGTTGACCAAACTACACACTAGAAATTGAGACGACGACGTCTCGGTCCGTCCTGGACTTGACAATGGCCCAGGTGGGCGGAGGGACAGTCGCCAGGTTGATTGATTGATGAAGATTAAGCCACCCAAAAGGTGGCACGGGCATGAATAGCCCGTAAGTGGTGGCCCTTTTGAGCCATCACAAGTATCAATAGAGGAAACTGGAGATCTGTGGAGGTGCGACTGCACCCTGCTTGACGGGAGATGTCTCCTTGACCAAATGGTGATTGATTGATGAAGATGAAGCCACCCAAAAGGTGGCACGGCATGAAAAGCCAGTAAGTGGTGGCCTTTTGAGCCATTACCAGTATCAAGAGCTGTGCAAAAAGAAATTGATTGATTGATGAAGATTAAGCCACCCAAGCGGTGGCACGGGCATGAGTAGCCGTAAGTGGTGGCCCTTTTAAGCCATTACCAGTATTAAAAGATGATACTGGAGATCTGTGGAGGCAACTGCACCCTGCGTGACGGGAGATGTCTCCGGACCAAATGGTGAGTTGCCAGGAGAGTGGGTGTCACTTTCTAGTGAAGGGACGTTTTGTCAACATATTCCAGCCATGTTATTGTGACTCCTCGTCTGCATGTCTAATCATGTATAGCTCATCTTCCAACATGTTATTCATCCAGTTAACAATCGTGTGAAAAAAATAAGAAAATAATGAAATTCATTTTACAACTTTATTTGACATACATACATATATACATAAATGATAAACACAAATTTGTTTGTGGTCCACAGTGTGTCAATCGAGGCAGGGATCGATTGCTGTTGAGCTGACACAACAGCAGCTCAATCATGGTGTGTGGACATAATAGCATGATGATGGGTTGTCACTGGCGAGGACTTCAGTGATTCAAGAAGCTCAGTTTTGAGACCTTTACCTCTAATAGAATAGTTGTAGAATTTGTGACCGAATTTATGTTGAAATTTCTTATCCAATTGGATCCCTTTAGTCAAAAAATGCTCTTTCATCTTATCTAATTTACCAACCTTTTCAACTTCTGTCAATACACGAGTTGCTGTCTTGACGGGGCACAAGTTGACCACGTTGACGCTTGTGGTGGTAATAGTCTTGGTGACAGTATAGTTCCAGTAGTGGTAGGTGGTCGATGAATCCCAGCTCCGATCGTATATAGAAGTGGTGATGGTGCTGACATGTTTCACTCTGTGGATCTTGGTTATTAAGCTGAAATCAGTCGATGTATAAAACTGAGTTATACTCATTGTCTCTGTATGCACTTTGGTGCTGGAAGTTTTGAGGGTCGTGGTCGATGTTGTTGTTGCAAAGGATGTAATATAGCGCACCTCAACCTCGGGCACCGAGATGCGACAATTGTGTGTGACGAGTTTGTGTTGGACTGTCTCCCCAAGAGGGTCATTACTGCTTCCTACCATAAAAATGGTAGAGGTGAGGAGTTGAGTTCGGGTCACTACGCTCAGATCCGGATAGGCAGTCTCTGTACTGGATAGAAGCACAGTTGATGGGAGCATAATGTTCGTAGTGATGAGCACTTCCTGAACCTGGGTATCATAACTGGTGATTGTCACCGTTGATGTTGTGGGAGAAATGTAAGTATTGGTAATGGTTCGGGTCACTACGCTGGGATCCAGATTGTCGGTCAATGTAACGGATACATGTACAGGTGATGGGAGCATAATGTTCGTAGTGGCAGCGTGACCATGACCGTTGGCATGGGCTACCCACACAAGACACATCACCAGCAAGATGGGCACCATTGTGCTGAGCACACTGAGCACATCCAAGTGTACAGGAGGGACGGAACGACTGACATAAACAGCGCAAGTCTGGCCAATATATTGCTTAGCAGGTGAGATGTTACCATCTAAAGAACACAAAAAACTTCAGAAAGCTTATTGGTCCCTACGAGGCGGCTTTCTTTAGTCACCCAAAATTATAAAATAAGTACTAAGGACCATCGACTTGAGAATGGTCCAGGACGGACCGAAACGTCGTCGTCCCTTCACCTACTAGTGTGTGGTCTAGTCAACAGATATTAAGGACACTTCAGACGGCGTAGTGACCCTTTCGCAATTCAACTTTGCAATCACAACACCATCTAGCTCGTATTTAATCCAGCATAGTTGAGGCAGTTGATAGTGGTAAGGTTTGTGATGTTGTGCACCTTGACTATAGCAAAGCTTTTGATACAGTGCCACATGAAAGACATTAAAATGTTTGAGCATAAGAATGAAGGTAACTGCAGAAGGCCTATTGGCCCATACTAGGCAGCTCCTATTTATATCCACCCAAGAACCTTATAGGTAGAAAGAGAGCGTGGTACATAAGGATTAAGAATGGGGAAGTCAGTTTAGAACAGGAATTCGTACAACTGGTTAGAAATGTTAAAAAAGAGATAACGAAGAGATGAGTGGTATTTATAATAAATATTTTATCTCTGTATTTACTAAAGAGGAACTTAACTTCAGCCGAACAAGTCTATGTGGGTGGGGACATAAGAACATAAGAATGAAAGTAACTGCAGAAGGCCTGTTCTTATACAAGAACCTATGAACTGTTCTTATATAAGAACATAAGAACAAGGTAACTGGATGAATGGGCATAACAAAGGGGATATTAATAAGGTATTAAATGTATCAGCACAAGACAGAACACGAAACAATGGGTATAAATTGGATAAGTTTAGATTTAGGAAAGACTTGGGTAAATACTGGTTCGGTAACATGGGTTGTTGATTTGTGGAACATAAGAACAAAGGTAACTGCAGAAGGCCTATCGGCCCATACGAGGCAGCTCCTATTTATAACCACCCAATCCCACTCATATACATGTCCAACCCTCGCTTGAAACAATCGAGGGATCCCACCTCCACCACGTTACGCGGTAATTGGTTCCACAAATCAACAACCCTGTTACCGAACCAGTATTTACCCAAGTCTTTCCTAAATCTAAATTTATCCAATTTATACACATTGTTTCGTGTTCTGTCTTGTGTTGATACTTTTAATACCCTATTAATATCCCCTTTGTTGTGTCCATTCATCCACTTGTAAACCTCTATCATATCACCCCTAACTCTTTGCCTTTCCATAAGAACATAAGAACATAGGCAGCTGCAGAAGGCCTATTGGCCCATACGAGGCAGCTCCTATTTATAACCACCCAATCCCACTCATATACATGTCCAACCCTCGCTTGAAACAATCGAGGGACCCCACCTCCACAATGTTACGCGGTAATTGGTTCCACAAATCAACAACCCTGTTACTGAACCAGTATTTACCCAAGTCTTTCCTAAATCTAAACTTTTCCAATTTATACCCATTGTTTCGCGTTCTGTCCTGTGTTGATACTTTCAATACCCTATTAATATCCCCTTTGTTATGTCCATTCATCCACTTGTAAACCTCTATCATGTCACCCCTAACTCTTCGCCTTTCCAGTGAATGCAAATTAAGCTTTGTTAATCTTTCTTCATATGAAAGATTTCTAATTTGGGGAATTAACTTAGTCATCCTACGCTGGACACGTTCAAGTGAATTGCATTCCAGTGAATGCAATTTAAGCTTTGTTAATCTTTCTTCATATGAAAGATTTCTAATTTGGGGAATTAACTTAGTCATCCTACGTTGGACACGTTCAAGTGAATTTATATCCATTCTATAGTACGGCGACCAAAACTGAACTGCATAATCTAAATGGGGCCTAACCAGAGCAAGATATAGCTGAAGAACCACACCACAAGAACCAGGTGTCTTGTTACTAACGCTTCGATTAATAAATCCCAGTGTCCTATTTGCCTTATTACGAACATTCATGCATTGATCCTTTTGTTTTATACCCATTGTTTCGTGTTCTGTCTTGTGTTGATATTTTTAATACCCTATTACCTTCATTCTTATGTTCTTATGTTGGTATTTCCTGCTTTGTTAAACCAGGTTATTCCACTAAAATTATAGTCGCACATAACACAAAGATAACACACAGAAATAACAATAGCGTGATGCATCAAATGAACAAATCCACAAGGGGCCGTGACGAGTGTTCGAACCTATGCCACTGAGAATTTCCAGACTCCAGGTTGCAATTCTTTTGACCATGTCGTGGTACAGTGGATTAGAGCACGTCCGGGAACATCTTAGGCATAGATTCGAACCCTCATTGCCCTAGATGCTCTAGATATTTTATTCATTTCAAAGCATTCATTCAGATGTTCTGAGGCTAGGTAATGATGATAGAGTTACAAGATACGAGCTAGATGGTGTTGAGATTGCGAAGTCGGACTGCGAAAGGGATCTGGGAGTTATAATTAGTAAGAATTTAAAACAAAAGGATCAATGCATGAATGTTCGTAATAAGGCAAATCGGACACTCGGATTTATTAATCGCAGCGTTAGTAACAAGACACCTGGTGTGGTTCTTCAGCTATATCTTGCTCTCGTTAGGCCCCATTTAGATTATGCAGTTCAGTTTTGGTCGCCATATTATAGAATGGATATAAATTCACTTGAACGTGTCCAGCGTAGGATGACTAAGTTAATTCCCCAAATTAGAAATCTTTCATATGAAGAAAGATTAACAAAGCTAAAATTGCATTCACTGGAAAGGCGAAGAGTTAGGGGTGACATGATAGAGGTTTACAAGTGGATGAATGGACATAACAAAGGGATATTAATAGGGTATTAAAAGTATCAACACAGGACAGAACGCGAAACAATGGGTATAAATTGGATAAGTTTAGATTTAGGAAAGACTTGGGTAAATACTGGTTCAGTAACAGGGTTGTTGATTTGTGGAACCAATTGCCGCATAACATTGTGGAGGTGGGTCCCTCGATTGTTTCAAGCGCGGGTTGGACATGTATATGAGTGGGATTGGGTGGTTATAAATAGGAGCTGCCTCGTATGGGCCAATAGGCCTTCTGCAGTTGCCTTGTTCTTATGTTCTTATGTTTTGCTTCCATTCTGTCCAAGTTTGGCGGCTTGTATATAACGTCTATTCCTATGCGTCTGGGATCCTCTCGGACGTAGGTTCGAACCCTCGTCACGGCCCTTGTGGATTTGTTCATTTGATGCATCACGCTATAGTGATTTGTGTGTGTAGTGTAACGCCTATTATTAGAATATTATTTTTTTCAATTTAATTCTAACCAAATCGTGTCTGTACGTGACTCGGTTGGTGGCCCCTCATTATATTTTAAACTTCCGTAACATATTATTATTCAATATAATCAGTTTATCAATTATGCTATGTTTCTGGCCTTTATTAAACAAATTACTTAAAAAGGCTATATACATTAATAAATAATTAAAATAAGTTTAGATAGCGAAATAAGTTTAAGGTGAAGATGGTGACGGGAGACAGGTGAAGATATCAACAAGAGGCAGGTGAAGATATCAACGAGAATCCCCCCAAAAAGAGAAACAGCTAACGCAAGAATGATAAAACTATTATTTATCACCCACCAACATGAACCACGAAGGAGGATGGGCAGTTTCACGGACGAGGGAGGGAGTATTAGGGTGAAGGACAAAGGGTCAAGGCCGAGAGTCAAGAGCTAACTACGGGGCCTTGACTGCAGCAGCACCCATCTGCTTCCAGGAGTCTCAGGCACGTATGACGAACATCTAAATATAACGCCCACCTTCGCTTATGAACCCGCGGTTCTCCACTAATACCTCTCCTTTCGTACCTCGTGGTCCCGCACCGTACAATTTACAAGCACTACGATAAGTAGCGGTTCGCAAGTATCTACGTTTTCTACGTGTAGGTAGGTTAGGTTAGGTTGGGTAGTTTGGGTTCCTGCGTTTCTGGTTAGGCTAGAACGTTGAATTTTGTACGTGGTTGCAAGTTGAGAGAAAGGGGCGGGCAAGTACACTGGTTACCGCCATGAAGGGTGGACTGGTTAACACCACTCACAGTGCTAGGCACAGCAGGTCAAAGTTAAAGAGGCACAGCATATGACACAGCAAGTCAGTGCGCCGCTCTCTGTGAGTCTTAACCATATCAAAACAAACACTTGTAACAGTTGCAAACACAGCAGTAGCCACAGCAACACTAGGCGTCACAGCAGCTGTTTACAGATGCAACTGGGAAATTGATGTACCCAGTCAGAGTGAATGCATCTTCTGCCAAACAGCCAAGTTCAAGTTCAAGTATGTTTATTGAGACAAGAAAAAATAAATCTCAAAGGGATAGAGTAGCTTAGGCTATTTCTACCCCCCCCCCACCCTCTACTTCAAGTCCCTCAAGGGGCGCACAAATTCAGTGAGTACAATAGACAAATAACATTACAAGAATCCCATTTAACATTGCAGGTTAATATAGTAAGCACAGCATATAAGTGTTACACTCTTGGGGCAAATTCTTGTAGGTCCTAAGTAAGAACATAAGAACATAAGAACAGAGGCAACTGCAGAAGGCCTATTGGCCCATACGAGGCAGCTCCTATTTATAACCACCCAATCCCACTCATATACATGTCCAACCCATGCTTGAAACAATCGAGGGACCCCACCTCCACAAATGTTATGCGGCAATTGGTTCCACAAATCAACAACCCTGTTACTGAACCAGTATTTACCCAAGTCTTTCCTAAATCTAAACTTATCCAATTTATACCCATTGTTTCGCGTTCTGTCTTGTGTTGATACTTTTAATACCCTATTAATATCCCCTTTGTTATGTCATTCATCCACTTATAAACCTCTATCATGTCACCCCTAACTCTTCGCCTTTCCAGTGAATGCAACTTAAGCTTTGCCAATCTTTCTTCATATGAAAGATTTCTAATTTGGGGAATTAACTTTGTCATCCTACGCTGGACACGTTCAAGTGTCCATGAAATTACCATTCATTTAAAATATTAGCAGAAAAGAAATACTTAATATTAGCAGTAAAGAATACTTAAAATATTCCATACAATGTTCAGGAATCCATAACAATAAGCATTCCTTAACATTATAATTAAAATATTACTTTATCGATAATGTTAAAGAAAATGAGGTAGATAAATAGTAATTAAATGAGTTATGAAGAGGCATAGGAATTAACACCAGCCTTAGGCAAATATGAATTGATATGCACATTAAATAAAATATATAAATACCTTACACCTGCCATATCAGTGTTAAAAACGTTCAGTCCATTGCATGACTTTTCTTTCCGGGTGTTCTCAATTTGATGCATGAAGCCACAATGTTTGTTGCATTGTTTTCTAATCAAAGAACTGAGAACAGGAGATGCTTTTTTCTCCACAAGGCTATAAACATATAAAACCGCTTAACCGCCGAAGCCGTAAATAGAAAGACTGTTGAATTTCAAAATCAAACTGGAAAAGATTGTCAAGGTAAATCGGGAGACCTCTGACAAGCCACTGGCACCTGTCATCGTTAAGACCATCATGTAAATCAGGAATGGATATGCTCCAATTCGTCACGAAAAACAATTATGTTTTTCATTAATCTAATGGCAGAGGCTACATTCATTTCTGAAATTCTATCCCCAATACTCTTCAAATTCAACTCCATCCTCATTATCTCAGTCACAGCATTTTTTGGGTATCCTAAGGTAATTCTCATGGCTTCATTTTGTACCTTCTCCAACTTGCCCATCCTACCTTTACCAAACAAGAATGACAGGTGCAGCATAATCAATAATGGATCTTACAGTGCTCAAGTATATCATTCGTAGCACAGGGACTCCCACTCCCTTTCCACAGCATGCCAAGGCCTTCAGAGTCGTAATTTCTTCCGACATTGACCCAAGTCTGTTCATTTCAGCTTCCAAACTCTCATGGGTATATCCAACATATATGCCTAAATATTTATATATATTAACTCTCTCTATATTTTTACCGTTTATTTTCATTGTAATGGGCCTCCGACTTCTACATTCAAACTTAGTTTTGTCTTGTTGACCAGACCACACACTAGAAGTTGAAGGGACGACGACGTTTCGGTCCGTCCTGGACCATTCTCAAGTCGCTTGTGAATGGTCCAGGACGGACCGAAACGTCGCCGTCCCTTCAACTTCTAGTGTGTGGTCTGGTCAACATACTTCAGCCACGTTATTGTGACTCTTCGCCTGCACTTAGTTTTGTCTTCATTAACCACCAGTCCCATATGGTGATACAGGTTTCCGAAATTATCCAAAACTGTTTGAACCTTTGAAATATCTTTGCCCTGAAACAAAATATCATCGGCATATATGACCGGAGTTACCGATCATACATGCTCCGATCATCCGATCCGATCATAATTTGAGTATCTCTCAGATGCTATCTTATTCATTAGTACATTAAACAGGGTGGGACTCAACACTCCTCCCTGAGGTATGCCGAGTTCACAGTCACAGAAAAGCCGCTACTTCACTATCTCCTGGAATGTGAAGCAACCAAGGACCTTAGAAGAGCTTTAAGAGTCCCTGAATCTTGCAGTAACCTCACACAGCACCGCTCCTGTGCCAGGTAAATCCACTACGGCTCACCATAGCCCGTGCTACTTGCCCCGCTCCTATGCCAGGTAAGCTACGGGCTCACCATAGCCCGTGCTACTTGGAAATTGTTCCGAGTAGCTGAATCTATAACAACAACAACAATGAAATAACCACACTGAAGCCATCAACACTGCCACTCTTCTGGTCAAAAAGTGTTCAGCACCTGTTCAACAGAAGGAGACACAACAGTTGTTCAACAATAGGTGTCACAACAGTTGTTTAACAGTAGGGGACACAGCAGGTGTTCAACAGTAGGAGACAAGCAGGTGTTCAACAGTAGGAGACACAGCAGGTGTTCAAAAGGAGACACAAGTGTTAAACAGGAGACACAGCAGTTGTTCAACAGTAGGAGACACAACAGGTGTTCAACAGTAGGAGACACAGCAGGTGTTCAACAGTAGGAGACACAGCAGGTGTTCAACAGTAGGAGACACAGCAGTTGTTCAAAGGGAGACACAAGTGTTTAAACAGGAGACACAGCAGTTGTTCAACAGTAGGAGACACAGCAGGTGTTCAACAGTAGAGACACAACAGGTATTCAACAGTAGGAGACACAGCAGGTGTTCAACAGTAGGAGACACACAGGTGTTCAACAGTAGGAGACACAACAGGTGTTCAACAGTAGGAGACACAACAGGTGTTCAACAGTAGGAGACACAGCAGGTGTTCAACAGTAGGAGACACAGCAGGTGTTCAACAGTAGGAGACACAACAGGTGTTCAACAGTAGGAGACACAGCAGGTGTTCAACAGTAGGAGACACAGCAGGTGTTCAACAGTAGGAGACACAGCAGTGTTCAACAGTAGGAGACACAACAGGTGTTCAACAGTAGGAGACACAGCAGGTGTTCAACAGTAGGAGACACAGCAGTTGTTCAAAAGGAGACACAGTGTAAACAGGAGACACAGCAGTTGTTCAACAGTAGGAGACACAACAGGTGTTCAACAGTAGGAGACACAACAGGTGTTCAACAGTAGGAGACACAACAGGTGTTCAACAGGAGACAGCAGTTGTTCAAAAGGAGACACAAGTGTTAAACAGGAGACACAGCAGGTGTTCAACAGTAGGAGACACAACAGGTGTTCAACAGTAGGAGACACAGCAGGTGTTCAACAGTAGGAGACAACAGCAGGTGTTCAACAGTAGGAGACACACAGGTGTTCAACAGTAGGAGACACAACAG
>WNGS01164437.1:20783421-20794607 GCA_020271785.1 Procambarus virginalis
TCGTGAATCTGGCCTCAGGTGCCAGGATGTCATTGTTTACTCGTAGGTGAGGTCACAGCAAGGCCTGGTGAGCTTAACATATGCCTTGTGCTGGTCACGAGACCATTATATACAACAGGATTTTGCCGGTTGTTAACAGGCTTGTTTGATTATATGATACAGGAAAAGGGACAGTAATTATAGGTTGAGTTATCATAGTCAGGATCCGGGATGGCGAGTGAGACAAGGGGGGATTATAGACAGTACTTCTGACAGGTGTGTGGGAGTGTTGGTGTCTGACGGCTATTGATGGTGCTGTTGTTGCTAGATTGCAACTAATATTAATTTGTGTGTGTGTTCCTTAAAACAGATGCTGACTATTATTCTAAATCCTTTCTTTACTGAACACGATGTAAGACGGCCGACGTTGTCCGCGCTGAGAACATCCAGCAATACTTGCTACCACCTTCCATGTTGTGTACTGTGTTGCATTGGTGTTGGTCTTCACTTCATGTAGATGTGTGCGCGCGCATGTCTTCAGGCGGGGGGTGGGGTGGACCAGTTCTGGGCGGGACCTCCATATCCGACCCCTCCAAGAAGCCAACAGGGGAGCACCACTTTTTGTGCCGGGTAAGTCCACTACGGGCTCACCATAGTCCGTGCTACTTGCCCTCCTCCTGTGTCGAGTAAGTCCACTACGGCTCACCATAGTCCGTGCTACTTGCCCGCTCCTGTGCCAGGTAAGTCCACTACGGGCTCACCATAGCCCGTGCTACTTGCCCCGCTCCTGTGCCAGGTAACTACGGGCTCACCATAGCCCGTGCTACTTGGAACTTGTTCCGAGTAGCTGAATTATAACAGCCAACAGGGGTCATATTGGTGTATGTCTTGCCGGGAAGGGCAGCCCCGTGCCATAGCCTCCTGCTCTGGCAATTGTCACACTTAATTATATTTTCTTGATAATTTAGTTCCACAGCTTCATAATTTTGGTCACAAATGAAGTTAACAAGTTTGTTATGACGTTCACCAACATGAAATGGGGTACACACAGTAATCACAATAGTCTGGTGCATCAAATGAACAAATCAGGATTAAGGCAGCGTTGTTGTTGTTGTTAAAGATTCGCTACCTGGAACACGAAGTTCCAAGTAGCACGGGCTATGGTGAGCCCGTCTGCTTCCCCTGTAAGGCAGCGTCTGGGATGCTCTCGGCGTTGTGTCGAACCCTCGTCACGGCCCTTGTGGATTTGTTCATATTGTAAAGTGTTCAGTGAGGATCCACAAGGTCTTCTCTGAGTACTCTTTATTTTTCTTCTCCGAGGCTATGGGTCCCTACACTTGCACCAGAGGTGGTACCCCTTCTAGGTTTTATATTTTATACATATAAACAATACATATAATGTTTCATTGACATTGAGAGCGTTATTACAATAACAACGAGTGTCTGTCTTGGGGAAATCATCTCTGCCAAGGTTACAATAGCCATCATAACCAGCCAGTTGAGCGTCGACTCATAGTCGACTTGGCAGTATGGTTGAGTTTCTCCGGTGTGGCTGTGTGGTGGTCGACCTTAGTGAGGTCATCATCAGCGGCGGAGCTCCTCGACTCTCACAACCATTACGGCTGTAAGGACGTAACCTTCGGTTGAGATCGATGTCATCCACCCAAGCCGAGGCTCGCCAAGGTCACCCCCCCCCCTACCCCTCCCCACCTACCTATACCAACGCGCCATTGCCCATTATTCCCTCCCATTATGCCCATTGTTTCGTTCCCTACACCCTTCAAACGAACACTATGACGTCTGTGTGTACTCACCTAGTACACACAGTACTAGTTGAGTACACACAGTACTCACTAGGAAGTACTAGGTGTGTGTGTGTGTTCACCTATTTGTGCTTGCAGGGGTTGAGATTTGTCTCTTTGGTCCTGCCTCTCAACTGTCAATCAACTGGTGTACAGATTCCTGAGCCTACTGGGCTGTGTGTGAAGTATGACTTCTCCAAAGCAATCATCTCTGGACTTCCATACATGTCCTTACAAACACTCTGGACTTCCATACATGTCCTTACAAACACTCTGGACTTCCATACATGTCCTTACAAACACTCTGGACTTCCATACATGTCCTTACAAACACTCTGGACTTCCATACATGTCCTTACAAACACTACAACCCAATCCTCCTGTTTGGATAGTAATTACAGCAATGGAACCCAAGTAAGCCATTTTTTGTACTATTTTTATATAGTCGGGCAAAAAATAAAGCTAAAAACTAAATTTTAATAATATAAATAAAATTAAGCCTATATAATATATCAGACCTCAGATAGCGTGTATATTAGGATGGTCAGGTTAGGCTTTATTAGCAACAAAAATATAAAAGCTTCTCCGGTTTGTCCAAATTCAATATTACAAAAGACTATTTTTGGTGGTCCATCACGATATTTTTGTACTCCCGACCACATCGTTACTATAACAAGTTGTGACAACAGTCTAATCCGTTATGTATGCGTTATAACAAGATGTAACAACTTTATTACATGTTGTGACAAGCGGAAAACAGGGACAGTTGTTGTTGTTGTTAAATATTCGCTACCTGGAACATAAAGTTTCATGCAGCACGGGCTATGGTGAGCCCGTAGCTAGGGACAGTTATGTTGTGTGTTTGCAGGGAAGTGAGTTCCTGGAAAACCAAAATGAGTCGATTGAGTTTATTGGATGGGTGAGTCCTTTCAGACAAAATGATATCGTTCGTTTGTGAATTATTTCTTCGGGTGTGAGTGTGGACATGAGCCCAGGTAGGAGAGTGCCAGGATGGACATCGAAGACACCTTGTGCAACATTCCCCCCATTCGCAGTTAAGCTTACCAAGGTCACCCTTTTTATTTTAGGTCTCAGAGTTCACATCCATGTACGCTTACACCTTGTTAAGTAACTTTATTTCCAACCGGGTATCAAGAATGACATTCGTTTTAACCTCCAGGTCTCTAATTCCATCAGAAAAATTGAGAAGTTGTCATTTGAAGATATAATATACCCAAGAAATTTTTCAGAATACTTTACTGGAATATGCCAAGAAATTTTTAGAATGGTAATACAAAGATGGTTGTAAGTTGAAAGCAGCCACAGCACATTCTCTAGGATGGCACAATAGGTTGTATTCTCCACTATATCTTTCACATATGCCTATCAAGGTTTCCATAGCCTCTTTAGTCGGTGCGAGTAGGACTAGATCATAGACGTAACAGTAAACATTGCTGTCTGTGACAGCCAGATCTACTGGCTCCGGACCCCTTTCAACAATGGATCAGGATAGATAGCAAACAAAATTGGACTCAGACCACCACCTTGTTTGACCCTCATTTTTAGGGAGAACATTTTAGAGAGATTACTCCTGTGGTTTATATTTTGAGTATCAGTCTCGCCTCTAATGGTAGACCATAAGTTTACCATTGGAGTTGCATTAGTAAAGTATATGTTGTTTCTACAGCTGTAATACCAGTTTACTGCAGCTAGAACTGTATTGAGTTTATAAATACTGTAATCCGTCCTCTCGGGTAATAGGTCGTATTTTGTACGTTATGGCAAACAACGTTACAAAAGCAATCTACTATACAAAGTAAAGGTTCACAGGGATCTACATTTTCTATGCATTGGAGTGCTAGGTTTGGTGGGTGGCCTGGGTTTGTACGTTTCTGGTTTGGTTAAGGTTAACTCGTTTAATTAATTAATTATTTTGTTTAATTAATTAGTTAATTAATTAACTCGTTTAATTAATTAGGTTAATTAGCTCTTACTGAAAAAAACAATGGGGTCTGACGGTTCTCGGGATTCGCAGTCCTATGGGGTCCGGGTTCGATCCCTGGTGGAGGCGGAAACAAATGGGCAGAGTTTCTTTCACCCTGATGCCACTATTCACCTAGCAGTAAATAGGTACCTGGGAGCTAGACAGCTGCTTCGGGCTACTTCCTGGGGGGGGTGTAACAAAAAGGAGGCCTGGTCGAGGCCGGAATCATTTCAAGATAACTTGACGAAGGTTACCAGGATAGGCATGATAGGGCACGAGGCTGCCAGGATAGGCATGATAGGACACGAGGCTGCCAGGATAGGCATGATAGGGCACGAGGCTGCCAGGATAGGCATGATAGGGCACGAGGCTGCCAGGATAGGCATGATAGGGCACGAGGCTGCCAGGATCTTACCGGGCTCCTGTGCCAGGTAAGTCCACTACGGGCTCACCATAGCCCGTGCTACTTGCCCCGCTCCTGTGCCAGGTAAGTCCACTACGGGCTCACCATAGCCCGTGCTACTTGCCCCGCTCCTGTGCCAGGTAAGTCCACTACGGGCTCACCATAGCCCGTGCTACTTGCCCCGCTCCTGTGCCAGGTAAGTCCACTACGGGCTCACCATAGCCCGTGCTACTTGCCCCGCTCCCGTGCCAGGTAAGTTATGGGCTCACCATAGCCCGTGCTACTTGGAACTTGTTCCGAGTAGCACGGAACTGACTCTATAACAACAACAACCCTTTGTCCCCTCCACCGCTAGTTGTGTTGTCCCCAGGGCACCGCCTCAAGCGGAACTAATGCCCAGTAACAGATTGGACAATTATGAAACATGAATTACCTTATCTGGTCTTTTGTAATTCCAGAGTAATTACACTTGGAGCCTGGTAAGAACTGCCCTGTTCCACCTGTTTGTTAATGTGCGGTGACGGCGCATGCTGACGCACGATTGTCAGCCCCGCTCCTGTGCCAGGTAAGTCTACTACGGGCTCACCATAGCCCGTGCTACTTGCAACTTTTGTTCCCAGTAGGTGAATCTTAAATAACAACAACAACAGGCGTACGCTCGTTGATACTGGTAATGGCTCAAAAGGGCTACCACTTACGGGCTATTCATGCCCGTGCCACCTTCTAGATGGCATAATCTTCATCTTGGACACATTCATTGGAGACATCTCCCGTCACACAGGGTGCAGTTGCACCTCCACAGATCTCCAGAATCATCTATTGATACTGGTGATGGCTCAAAAGGGCCACCACTTACGGGCTATTCATGCCCGTGCCACCTTTTGGGTGGCTTCATCTTCATCAATCAATCAATCAATCAGGCGCACGCTGTCAGTAGTGGTGTTGTGTGCGTAGGGTTCAGTCATGACACGAAACCTGATTTTACCTGAGGGCTACCATCTCTCTACTGGCCTCGATGAGGACAGGAAGCCGGCAGCTTGTCAATTTGTCTCCTGTGTGTTTCAGTGGGAGTACAGTACACTGCATCGCAACACCTGTTGAGTCAAAGTTGTAAAACGATAAAACGATTTACACCCCCTTCAGGATGGGAAGGACATTTACACCCCTACCATATGGGAAGGACATTTACACCCCTACAGGATGGGAAGGACATTTACACCCCTACAGGATGGGAAGGACATTTACACCCCTTCAGGATGGGAAGGACATTTACACCCCTTCAGGATGGGAAGGACATTTACACCCCTTCAGGATGGGAAGGACATTTACACCCCTTCAGGATGGGAAGGACATTTACACCCCTTCAGGATGGGAAGGACATTTACACCCCAAAATGACCCCCCCCCCCACAACCCCTTTCCCCCCATCCCCAAAGGGGATACGAAGCCTCTTACCGGAAAATTCAGTCATGCTCATCTTTTTTTCCCTTTTCGTAGATCGCCAAGCTTTTATTACCATAGATTTATACTTTCCTCTTGATAACCTTACTGTCAGACTAGTCTGCTGATAAAAAGAGAGTTTTGTCTGTGTCTGTCTGTCAGGCAGACCAGATGCTTGGGGATAGCCTCACCCAACTTTGCACTCTGAGATCTGTGGGGCACGTGTCCAACATGGTCGGGTCAGGGTTGCCAGAATTCAAGAGAGAAGAGTGTGCCGTGGTCACATACTGACCCCCACGACTGATTTTCGCACTGGCCCCCAACTGCCTGGCTAAATAGTTTAGAAAAGAACTTTAGTAATATGAAACATTACATAATGATCTCGGGAGAAAAAAATCCAATCATACGTTGGCTATAACAGCATGAAACAGACGATCCTCCCACAGCTACAAAGTCATTTGGAAATATTTTACTGTTTGTTGATTTCGTTAATTATTCGTATACTGATAAGTGCTCTTAGTGTGTTATTAGTGATACTGTCAGAGAGAGAGAGAGAGAGAGTATTGTTTCCCGCTTAATTGCATGTTTAGTAATTGTCCATGCCTTTGTGTTATTGTGTTCACATCTGACTGTTGTTCACATGTGGACCCATGCAGTCTTTACCCTCTGGCGTTCCATTACGTTTCGAAATGTGTGACGAAATTGTACCAATGTGTATAGGTGAAGTGGGTGTGGCAATCACTGTGGTACAGACATAAGTGGGTGTGGCAATCACTGTGGTACAGACATAAGTGGGTGTGGCAGTCACTGTGGTACAGACATAAGTGGGTGGCAGTCACTGTGGTACAGACATAAGTGGGTGTGGCAGTCACTGTGGTACAGACATAAGTGGGTGTGGCAGTCACTGTGGTACAGACATAAGTGGGTGTGGCAGTCACTGTGGTACAGACATAAGTGGGTGTGGCAGTCACTGTGGTACAGACATAAGTGGGTGTGGCAGTCACTGTGGTACAGACATAAGTGGGTGCGGCAGTCACTGTGGTACAGACATAAGTGGGTGTGGCAGTCACTGTGGTACAGACATAAGTGGGTGCGGCAGTCACTGTGGTACAGACATAAGTGGGTGTGGCAGTCACTGTGGTACAGACAAATCTCATACTGAGATAGACTGAGGTAGTTTTCTGACTATAAATTCTGTAAAATCGTTACTTTGCGATGTGTTAAATTACATTTAGAAGTATCTGGCTGGCTTGGGTTAGACTAAATGGGTTTAGGGGGGTAGCTTAGGTCGGCCGAGCGGACAGCACGCGGGACTTGTGATCCTGTGGTCCTGGGTTCGATCCCAGGCACCAGCGAGAAACAATGGGCAGAGTTTCTTTCATCCTATGCCCCTGTTAACTAGCAGTAAAACAGATACCTGGGTGTTAGTCAGCTGTCACGGGCTGCTTCCTGGGGTGGAGGCCTGGTCGAGGACCGGGCCGCGGGGACACTAAAAAGCCCGATATCATCTCAAGATAACCTCTCAAGATAGGTGAGGTTAAGTAGGTTTTAAAATACGTGTACGAACCGTCGTGTGATCCCCCAGTCCCCTTTCTTCACTCCCTTGAGAGGTTCACCTTTTTTGCAACCATTCGTACTGTTGCTTCGTCATGCGGTCCTAGTCTTTTTCTCCGTCCAGGATCCTGGAAGGTCCTAAGATCCGTCCAAAAGTCCAGGATCTTCGTGGTCTCTTGATGCTGCTTTACTTGCCAACCTTTTATTGGAATTTTGATTACTCGACATTTTCCTGCGCGTAATAATGAGCTGGGTAAGCAGGTGTCTTTGATTTGTCCTCCTTGCTTTGTTGCCAATGTTTTAAGCAACTGTTGCCTCAAATAATGGTTGCTAGTGTTTCAACTAACACCTGTTGAGTGATTATCATGTGTTGCTGCCTTAAAGGCCTTCATATGGTCGTTATTTTAAGGGTTTGTTAAATATGGTAATTAGCGGTAAGATTATTTTCAGGGTTGAGTCAAGGCTCTGAGCTCATGAGGAGATGTTGGGCTTGTACTTTGTTAAGGTAAATACTCTCATGGTGTAGGACTCTTAGTACGTCTGGCAATGTGTGTGTGTGTACCTGGCAGTGTGTGTGTGTGTGTCTAGCAGTGTGTGTGTGTGTGTACCTGGCAGATGTGTGTCTAGCAGTGTGTGTGTGTGTGTATGTGTGTCTAGCAGTGTGTGTGTGTGTGTATGTGTGTCTAGCAGTGTGTGTGTGTACCTGGCAGTGTGTGTGTGTGTACCTGGCAGTGTGTGTGTGTGTGTACTTGGCAGTGTGTGGTGTGTACTTGGCAGTGTGTGTGTGTACCTGGCAGTGTGTGTGTGTGTGTGTGTACCTGGCAGTGTGTGTGTGTGTGTGTACCTGGCAGTGTGTGTGTGTGTACCTGACAGTGTGTGTGTGTGTGTGTACCTGACAGTGTGTGTGTGTGTGTGTACCTGACAGTGTGTGTGTACCTGACAGTGTATGTACCGTCTCCCACCGCTACACCCAAGTGTGGAGTGTTTTCTGTGTACTCAGCCTGTCGTCACACTACGCTTATTTTTGAAGCCGTCAACACCAGGGTCCAAATTGAGGTCTTTTAATGAAATTAAAGAGAACAGAATATTTATGTAAGGGAAAAACATGGCCCCTTACCTGTACTGCACAGTAAATATGCCAGTTACATAACTAGTTTACCGAAACAATTCAAGCCTGACCCCAGGATGTCTTAAACTGCCCACCTGTGTATCTTAAGCTGCCCACCTGTGATATCTTAAGCTGCCCACCTGTGATATCTTAAGCTGCCCACCTGTGATATCTTAAGCTGCCCACCTGTGATATCTTAAGTTGCCCACCTGTGATATCTTAAGCTGCCCACAGGTGGCATCTTAAGTGTCCAAATGTGATATCTTAAGTTGCCCACCTATGATATCCTAAGTTGCCCACCCGTGATATCTTAGCTGCCCACAGGTGGCATCTTAAGTTGTCCATCTGTGATATTGTTGCCCACCTGTGATATCTTAAGTTGCCCACCTGTGATATCTTAAGCTTCCCATTCTTCATCCCGGCCAAAAAAAAACACAATTTGGTCAGATATAATCACAAGAAAAACAAATATAATACCATAATTTGTATCTTGAAGGTCGTCTGCCTGCCATCTTAGTCTGAGTGATCAAGAGCTTCACATAAAATAAGTATTTTATATGCATAAACGCTCTAGCATTAACCTGTATTGTATTATAAATATTATTATTATATGATCCTCAAGGAACAAAACACGCTCGTCTGGTCGGTTACACCTTGAGAGAGTTCATAACTTAAGGTGACCTGAGCGAGTTCAAACACTCAAGGTGTTAAACTTGAGGGTGTGAAACGTGTAGAGGAAGCATGGATTTTTAGGGTGGGTTTAACTTGAGAGTTTACCTTGTTGAGTGAGGTGGCAAGTGCTCAGTTTACTCAGTATTTGAGTAAAATACTGAGTTATTTACTCAGATATTATATGAATCAAATTATATATATATATATATATATATAATATATATATATTATATATATATAATATATATATATATTATATATTATATTATATAGAAGGGAGTACCACCTCTGGCTGGAAGAAGGGGGACCCATAGCCTCGGAGGAAATCACACATAACGCATTGGAGGGAATGTAGGTCCCCTCCAATACAGTTTCTGTGTGCTTTTCTCCTACCACCCCCTTCCTTTTTTTTTTTATGCTTTATTGTGTATTTAAGGTTACAAAACATACAAGACAAATGCCTAAAGGTTATGGATCTCTTGAAGCTCCTCCGCTTCCGGACAGGAACCGAGGACGCAGCAAGCATTTCCCCTCTGGATCGCCACACTGAGGCGCTGAAACAAAAAACTGCAAGCCCTTGGGTCTCTGGTGACGTCAATGAGCTTGGAACCCAATTCCTTGAGAAATCCCAAGGCACTCTTGCCCCAGGGGCCATGCGTCTCAGACGCTATGGGAACAAAGAGGTATTGACCTGCCAGTCGCCTGTATTTGAGAGATTTTGCTGTTTCCCTGTGGTTGGCCGCCCCACCTGCTTGATCAGCTCCGAAGTGTACATAGGTGTCAGCCAGGGTGGATACACATGTGTAGTCCCACACCAACTGTCTACCCTCCTTCCATGAGTATATGGTGATGCCATCAGGGCGAAGTGCGGGGAAATCCGGGTTTTGGACCCCTAGGATGCGAGGTTCTCTCTCCGCTGGGCACTTAGCTGAGACGAGGCTTCTCTTGATGATGTCATTGACCTCGTTGTGTCTTGCATGCCAGCCCTTTGTGCTTCCGCAATGCAACCCATGCAGTCCGTATTGGTCTGCTTCCACCCTGTTGCAAATACACTTGTATTCAGTGTGAATTGGGGCACCAAGGCGGAGGGCCACTGCTACACGAAGGGATTCTGGATCTAGGCGCGTGCCCATTGCTGACATGGGTACTGCCAGGAGGAAGTCTCCTGCATGGGGGGCACGCACTGCTCTGAGGCGGGCTTTCTCCTTGTCTGATGTTGCGGCGCTGAGCATGGCATCAGCTACTTTTTCCACTAGAGGGTGGTCCCAGCCGGACTGTTTGTGTTGTTTTGTTGGCTCTATAATGGTTGCTGGGGCTGCGAGAACATCCCACTGATTTGAACATTCAGTGAAAGCAGGATCGTGTATTCCTGCTGAATCTCTCAGGGTTGCAGGTAAGATATCTCTGACGAGGTCGTGCGATGCGTGGGAGGAGGAAAGGAAGGCTGGTAGAGCAATTTGGGAGGCTGTGCGGACACCAAGGCCGCCAAGTCTTACAGGAAGGGTTGCTTGCTCCCACTGAGAGTCGTCCAATGGCAGGTTCAGGACTTTCACCAGCATGGACCTCAGAAGGGTGTCATACACATTTAATTAGGGCTGCTGTAGGATGGAGAACATCTCAGAAAGTAGGTCAACTTAGGGAGAGACAGGCATCTTGTGAGGAGAAAGAGAGCATCATGGGCATCAATCTTGTCAATCCTGTCCAGCATTCTCTTTAGATCAGTGATTTTTGCAGCCAGGACCTCCTCGATTGCTCGTGGGCCAATGGGGGCACCCAGGAGAGTGCAGTCCGGTGGCTCGACAACGAGAATGTCTGGAAGAACATTTTGTATTTGCCCAGTGATGTCTGGGTTGCGGGAGATTATTTCACACTTGGATGCATTGAGAATGAGGCCTAAGGCTGCTCCCTGCTCCTGGATTTCCTTATATCCTCCAAAATGGTTTCCGGGGTTCCAGCGAGAGTGCCATCATCCAGGTACCAGATGTTTAGCTCGCTTGTCAGACTATCAGTGACCTCTTTGATAGCTAGGCAGAAAAGGAGGGGTGCTAAGGGGTCACCTTGTTGGACACCTTCACAGGAGTTTATTTCATGTTCCCCAAAAGAAGCTTAGAGTCCCCACTGTAGCACGATCGGATGAACGGGTAAAGGGGACGGAAATGGTTGTGTACAGCCCTGAGGACAGCGTCTCGTCTGACTTGATTGAAAGCATTTTTGAAGTCAAGCTTTACTAGTGCCTTCTATATAC
>WNGS01164437.1:20810137-20829532 GCA_020271785.1 Procambarus virginalis
ACTGTGAGCATACTAGAGCCACCCATACCCTGTCAACTGGCCCGTTGACACCCCCCCCCCCACAGGGGTTGATATGTAGGGAGACGCACTTCACAAGTCGTATGTGTTTAAGGAACCTGTTGTGAGAGGCACCAAGCAGAAAAAAGTCGTTCCGACGTTAAGTTGTTGCCTTAAACCTGTCAAGCAAGTCACCTGATTATTATTGCGTCACGGAGCTTACGTATTTTGTGAGCTGATGAGTTTTTGGAGCGGATTGATTATCTCCCGATTATCTGAGATCTAATATTAGATTATATCTAATTGATAATTCACTGTGCAACAAATATAATTTGTTGTTCCTGGGTGATAAGTGTTATTTTATAATTGCTTATGCTCTGGAAAGTACAGGAAATGTCCATATTACTCCGCAAACCTGAGTCAGATTCACGAAGCAGTTACATAAGTACTTACGAACGTGTACATCTTTCCTCAATCTTTGACGGCTTTGGTTACATTTATTAAACAGTTTACAAGCATAAAAACTTGCCAATCAACTGTTGTTATTGTTATAAACAGCCTCCTGGTGCTTCGGAGCTCATTAACTGTTTAATAATTGTAAACAAAGCCGCCAAAGATTGAGAAAAGATGGACAGGTTCGTAAGTGCTTGCGTAACTGCTTCGTGAATCTGGCTCTTGAGCAGTGATGTTTTGACAGCGATTTTCCTGAACATTTCAGATAATTTTAGTGGTGAGGAAACATGGAGTAATACCATAATGGGAGCACAAGTGCTAGTCTCTTCCCCTAGTCTCTTCCCCTAATCTCTTCCCCTAATCTCTTCCCCTAGTCTCTTGCCCTGGCTCACTCCGTGCCTCTCAAGGTCAATACAGCAGAATGAAGACTTTGCAGTGTGATCAGTACAACAGCCGGGTCATCATCGGAGACTTCAAGATGGTGGCATTCCTTATGGGGTCGCCAAGGCGGTATTTTACCAAGTTCCTTCACTATCTTTGCCTTTGGGACAACAGGGACACCAGTAATTACGAAAATAGGTAAATTGACCCGTTTGCTCACTGAAAATAAGAAACAGTTACAAACTGTAAATATTATTATCAAAAAACTAAACATTAAGAGGCATAATAGCCATTTTATATACTTTTATACATATGCTATTAGGAAATATCAATTCCTATCTAAGAACAAAAATGGTGTTACGTATAATCTATCGATTATCTACTTGAATAATTGGGATTATTGTAATCATATAATTTTGTCAGATATACTGGTGTGATCGCATCAGTGACCAGGTGGGTATCTTAAGTTATCTTAAGATTATCTTAGGTTATCTTAAGATTATCTTAGGTTATCTTAAGATAACCACCTGGTCACTAATGCTATCTTTGGTTATCTTAAGTTATCTTAAGATTATCTTAGGTTTCTTATGTTATCTTAAGATTATCTTAGGTTATCTTAAAATAACCTAAGATATCTCTTAGGTTATTTTAAGATTATCTTAGGTTATCTTGAGATAACCGCCAGATCAAATATGGTTGAAATATGTACAACGTGACTGTCATGACTTGTTGGAGGGGCTCCTGACACGTGCTTCCTTCACCAGGAGCTAGGTTAGGGACCAGTTAGGGACCTGTTGTAGGGGATAGAGGTATACCTGCCTCTTAAAGTGGCGAAAGTCTCGGGTGATACAATGCGCTGCACAGCCATATTGGTGCTCGAACTCCGACTCGTAATATTCTCCCTGCATCATGAATCACTCACACTAATTCGCCGTCTTGAGACTGCCTTGTAAGGTGTCCTTGTGTGGCTTCATGCCGCCTAAACGCGGTCATTGCTGGCATATGCAGACTCTGAGGGAATATGAGAATAAATTTTTACCCTTATATAAAAATACACAAACATGCATTTTATATTTATACATATCTATACGTATAAGAGAGAGTGCCTGTTTCTGTCTATCTGTCCAGAGTTGGAGGCCAGATGCTTGGGGCTAGCTTCACCCAATTGACAGAAGGGAATGGTCTAGGGTACGGGATGAACATAGAGTAGTCGGGAGTCACCAGTATTCAAACGAGAACAGCGTGGCAGGGGTCACATTCCGACCCCCACGACGATTTGTTGACATTTCACACCGGCTACACAACTGAATATTTTGAAAACTAACTTTTCACAAATAATTTTGTCTTATAGTAATATACACTATTATTTACTGGCCTCGGGAGAATTAACAGTAATTTCCTGATATCCGCAATTGGTCCGTAGTTGAATATAACATACGATCCTCCAACAGCTTCGAGGGTTTCTCAGCCCAGGTCTCTTTCTCAGTCCAGACCTCTTTCTCAGTCCAGACCTCTTTCTCAGTCCAGGCTTCTTTCTCAGCCCAGGTCTCTTTCTCAGCCCAGGTCTCTTTCTCAGCCCAGGTCTCTTTCTCAGCCCAGGTCTCTTTCTCAGCCCAGGTCTCTTTCTCAGCCCAGGTCTCTTTCTCAGCCCAGATCTCTTTCTCAGCCCGGATCTCTTTCTCAGCCCAGGTCTCTTTCACAATCTAGGCTTCTTTCTCAGAGCAAATACCTATTCTATTTTTTTTTAGTATTTTACTACCCTAAGCTCCTCTCATCGGCTACCACTCACACACCTGTGATAGACAATTATATTTTTATATATGAGAGAGAGAGAGAGAGAGAGAGAGAGAGAGAGAGAGAGAGAGAGAGAGAGAGAGAGAGAGAGAGACTCACCTAGTTGTACTCGTCTAGTTGTGCTTGCGGGAATTAAACTCTGGCTCTTTGGTCCCGCCTCTCAGCAGTTAATCAACTGGTGAGTGTGTGTGTGTGTGTGTGTAATGTATTAGATATATAATATGTAATTTAATGTGTACAATAAAACACTACAAATACTTTAGGAATGTATAGTTATAAAATATCGACACTTTCACGACCGGCTGTTTAAATTGACCCACATAAAAGGCCACCTTCAGACTAGAGGTGTGTCCCTGATACCCTGACAAGGGGCACGAGTTACAGAGGTGAGCGCCGAGTGACCAATCTCTCCTTGTATGTCACTGGTCAGGGCTGCTGGCACTCTGCGAGCGAGGGCCACTCAGATCTCACCTGGGTGCCATGCAAGCCAGGCACTGCCACTCAGACCTCACCTGGGTGCCATACAAGCCAGGCACTGTCACTCAGACCTCACCTGGGTGCCATACAAGCCAGGCACTGTCACTCAGACCTCACCTGGGTGCCATACAAGCCAGGCACTGCCACTCAGACCTCACTTGGGTGCCATACAAGCCAGGCACTGCCACCCAGGTGACCACGAATGCCAGTATTCATGCTCACCAATATTTCTGCAAGTGTAAATGCAGCTTTAAATATGGGTACACTAAAGTATTTTAGTAATTAGAGGCCTACGTATTTAATTATTGGTGGTAAATTAAATACAGAAGACTTGAACTGGAACTTTAATAAGTCTTACCAAACTTTATTTAATATTGCTGCATTTAAAGTGTTTATAGTTTGAAGTGGTTTAACCCATTTACTATAATATGTGGGCTCACATATATAATACAAAGTAATAAAGACTAAACCCTTACCTAACCTCACCTGGACCAATGTACTGAACTATCATTGCAGATGGTAATGTATAATACGTTCAGTATTGTATAAAATACATTACTAACAGGAACTAATGTTCTGCAGATCCTACATTTACCAATAATATTTATACCTTGATAATATTATAAACATTATATTATAAACATTAGGAAGACTGAATCGCTAATTTATTAATGAGGATACTGGTAATAATATATATAACATTATTATTATTATTATCATACAATATTCATTACAACATGTTAGGTATTAATTAGTAATTACATGAAAGCCATGAGAGAAGCTACCAGGCTTGCTTTTACCCATAACCGTTCGGTTTAGAATATTTGTCATTTAATGTTATGTCCAAATACGTTAAAAATCTCTTTAGCGAGACAGACTCGGTACACATTTCTCTCTCTCTCTCTCTCTCTCTCTCTCTCTCTCTCTCTCTCTCTCTCTCTCTCTCTCTCTCTCTCTCTCTCTGTACGTCTTAATTGTTTGAACTAATAAAACAGTGAAGTTGGCAGCCGGGTATTGTTTCACAAAGTGGGTTAGCGTGGGTGCTGGAACTTCCCCGACTGGTCACTTGTGTGTCAGTGCCAGGCATGGTGGCCCTCTGGCACCCACAAGGTGGTACTGAGTGCCCACACCTCGCCCCTGACGTATTGACTGATGGTTCAGGCAGCGAGGACGACAGTACAAGGAGTTATAGACAGTTACATGGATATGGACAGATATCCATAGATACTTATGGATATAATGCGACTCCCACCTGGTGGCCTTGTAATACACACACACACACACACACACACACACACACACACACACACACACACACACACACACACACACACACACACACACACACTAGCGTTTGGTCTCCTTGATGCTAACTTGCTGTGGCGGTGCTATAATTATCCGATTTAGAGACCCGAATGCTGTGTGTCGGTCTTGGGTTCCATTAATGTGTTCTTTAAGATAACCGCAGCGCTTCAACTGTTCGGATATGACAGTGACACCTGTAGCAGGAAACTTATAGTAATGAACAACAAAATCAACGGTGGATCTCGCCAACATTCAATGGGAAAGTGTTCTAAGTAGTACAAATCCCACGGAAGGAATATAACCACTGGCTGCCCAAGTATATTAAGTCTGTCTGAAACTCGTTCCTTTGCGGAAAGCCGGAAAGAGGAGGAACTTGTGAGAGCTTGACTTGTGAGAGCTTGACTTGTGAGAGCTTGACTTGTGAGAACTTGACTTGTGAGAGCTTGGTGGACCAAATTCTCACAAGTCAAGCCTGGCTTCTGGCCGGGCTTGAGGAATAGAACTCCCTGGAACCTCTTCCAGGTACAATGGAAAAGACACGTAGGGGAGGTTTCCAAGTGTTCTGGAGGGAGGTTTCCAAGTGTTCTGGAGGGAGGTTTCCACGTGTTCTCGGCACCACATTAGCGTCCCTCAACTTTATGCAGTAGTGTACTCGACTAATAATGTGTTACATATGCAAGACGAGACCCACTAGGCTCTTTACATTCCTGAAGAACCTCGGCAAATACTTATTCTGGTCCTGGAGACCTGTGCTTCAACTTGTCTATTTGTTTAATGATTTCCTCCCTAGTAACACTAAACTGGTCAACCTCTCCGCTTCATCACCAATATAAATTTGTTCAACAGAAGGCATAATGTTAAGTTTTTCTCAAGAAAATGCAGACAAAATATTTTAAATACTATTCATTCCTTTGTCATTATCAGTTGTCTCAGCTTTAAATTCCCCAGTTTACCATAATCTTTAATATGACTAAAAATCTTTAAGAATTGTCTTTGCTTCCCTTAGTTCTTTTTTTTAACATGTATAACTAATTTGAGAAAGTGTTGTCCTTGATTGATTTGCTATCTCTATCTTTAAATTCATCATTATGTATGTAACTCAATGGATGTACCTTTACCCGAATAAAAAATCTAAATCTAAATCTGTTAATTCTTAATCCTTTTGTACGAAGCTTTCTTTTTTACCTATAAGGCACTTCAGACCCCGTAGTTGTTCATTTGGGGGTCATTACTATGCGATACAGTCAATTTATAAGGTACACTACGGTCCTGGGCTCTGTTAAGATGATTGATGAAGATTTAGCCACCCAAGAGGTGGCATGGGCATGAATAGCCCGTAATCTGCTAAGACTATTTTAAAATATTCTTAGATATTCTTAAGATATAATTGAAATTTACACGTCACTTTACCTCACCATGAGGCTCAAGAACAGCCAACCTCCTATCTTAGGTCTCTCCAATCTGTCGCTGCCAAGACATTTCTTAATCCACAAAAATCAAAATCATCTGTTAGGAAATCTGACATCTTTACACATTTTCTCGTCCCATATATTAGTTGCTGTATATATGTACTATCATTCCTGGAGGATGAGTTGTTAAATACAGGGCACGGGACACAGAGACGTAGTTGACCTCAAAGAAGACACTGCGCTGTTGCTTGTAAATAAATTAATGCTTTGTATGTTTTCATTGTGTATCTAAGACATGGACATTGATGTTTTTGTTGCAAGTAAAAAGTAATGCTAATTTTTGTTTACAGTTGTGTTCGGAGAATCTGATCTCATTGGTGGGACGTAGGTTTTGGGAAGTGTGTTTACAGTGAGGGCCAGGATGGACGGCCAGGATATAAGGCCAGGATATACGACCAGGATATAAGGCCAGGATATACCACCAGGAGTGGATTATAACGTCCAATACCAACATACAGAGGACACGACGAACGCTCACGCAGCTCCTTAATCCTAGTACTGTTGTCTTCTAAGCACAGCTAACTGTCATTGCTATTGCGTTAAGATTCCTTAAAAGAAACACTAACGGTGCAGTGATCTGCACTGATTCATAAGCAGCATTACAAAGTCTTAGTAAAAATCGGGCAGAAAACCTTGCGATAGTCGCTGAAATCAAGAGAGCTGTGAGGGTACTAATCAATCAGAGAAGAGTCGTCAAATTCTTGTCGATCCCATGTTGGAATCTGTCGAAATGAACGAGCAGATGTGCTGGCTGCTGAAGGCGCTAAAGGCGACGATATTGAATGCTTCATCCCCAACACTCTTCTTCAATTTAAGGGTATTATCAGGCAACATCATCGTGACAAGGTAACTGAGGATAGAAGAACAAATCAACAAATCTGTACGATGGTACAGTGTGGTCGCAGCTGGCAATCCCAATCATTATGGACGAAGTGGAGGTGGTCGCTGGAGAGAATCAGGAATAGCAAAAATTCGTCTTGGATACAAATGTCCATGGAGATTCAGGATGGAAAGAACAGTTGAGCAGCGGAGTTGCAGAATCTGTGGTGAGAGTGACGGATACCGCCTTGACCACTACCTGAGAGATAGTGAACATCTAAGAGTCATTAGAGATATGTGTAGAATAATAAACCCCACATTGTTTGAATTATGAAAATACTATTTGTCAAATATAGATACTGTTCTTAAAAATATTCCCCATCTTGCACCCGCAAGATAACGTAAGATTTAGGAGTTGACAAATGTTAATCTTCTTGTTTGATAAACTGTTCACTTGAGACAGTTAAGCAAGTCCCAGCTGTGTCTGGGTACAAGTGACAGGATGAACAACCCAGCGGGTTTTCTTCCTATTGGGGAGTGTTGTACATGCTGCTATGGCGGTGTGTCCACTCACAGGATGAGTGGCGCTGCCCAATAAACTCGCCCCTCGGGGCAAAATTAAAAAAATCATTCATACTGCTAGTACTGTTGTCATCATTTGCAAGTACCGTTGTCATCATACTAGTGGTACCGTTATCATTCTTTCTGTTAGTACTATTGTCATCATACAGCTATGATTACGCACAGTCCCGTCATCATTCGAGAGGATGAGGCAGCGTAATCCCAACGTTTAATCATATGACCATCTTAGCGAGGTTAATACATTGCTTTTGGTACAAATACCGTGTGTGTGTGTACTCACCCACCTATTTGTACTCACCTATTTGTGCTTGCGGGGGTTGAGCTTTGGCTCTTTGGTCCCGCCTCTCAACTGTCAATCAACTGGTGTACAGATTCCTGAGCCTACTGGGCTCTATCATATCTACATTTGAAACTGTGTATGGAGTCAGCCTCCACCACATCACTGCCTAATGCATTCCATCCGTTAACTACTCTGACACTGAAAAAGTTCCTTCTAACGTCTCTGTGGCTTATGTGGGTACTCAGTTTCCACCTGTGTCCCCTTGTTCGCGTCCAAGTGTTGAATAGTTTATCCTTGTTTACCCGGTCGATTCCTCTGAGGATTTTGTAGGTTGTGATCATGTCTCCCCTTACTCTTCTGTCTTCCAATGTCGTAAGGTGCATTTCCCGCAGCCTTTCCTCGTAACTCATGTCTCTTAGTTCTGGGACTAGTCTAGTGGCATACCTTTGGACTTTTTCCAGCTTCGTCTTGTGCTTGACAAGGTACGGGCTCCATGCTGGGGCCGCATACTCCAGGATTGGTCTTATATATGTGGTGTACAAGATTCTGAATGATTCCTTACACAGGTTCCTGAACGCTGTTCTGATGTTAGCCAGCCTCGCATATGCCGCAGACGTTATTCTTTTTATGTGGGCTTCAGGAGACAGGTTTGGTGTGATATCAGCTCCTAGATCTTTCTCTCTGTTCGTTTCATTAAGTACTTCACCTCCTATTCTGTATCCTGTGTTTGACCTCCTATTTCCACTGCCTAGTTTCATTACTTTGCATTTACTCGGGTTGAACTTCAACAGCCATTTGTTGGACCATTCACTCAGTCTGTCTAGGTCATCCTGTAGCCTCCTACTATCGTCCTCCGTTTCAATCCTCCTCATAATTTTTGCATCATCGGCAAACATTGAGAGAAACGATTCTATACCCTCTGGGAGATCATTTACATATATCAGAAACAGTATAGGTCCAAGGACTGACCCCTGCGGGACTCCACTCGTAACGTCTCGCCAATCTGAGACCTCACCCCTCACACTGACTCGTTGTCTCCTGTTGCTTAGGTACTCCTGTATCCAACGGAGTACCTTCCCTTTCACTCCAGCCTGCATCTCCAGCTTTTTCACTAGCCTCTTGTGTGGCACTGTATCAAAGGCTTTCTGACAATCCCAAAATATGCAGTCTGCCCACCCTTCTCTCTCTTGCCTTATTTTTGTTGCCTGGTCGTAGAATTCAAGTAACCCTGTGAGGCAGGACCTGCCATCCCTGATTCCATGTTGAGTGTGTGTGTGTGTGTGTGTGTGTGTGTGTGTGTGTGTGTGTGTGTGTGTGTGTGTGTGTGTGTGTGTGTGTGTGTGTTCACCTAGTTGTGTTTTTGCCGGGGGTTGAGCTTTGCTCTTTCGGCCCGCCTCTCAACTGTCAATCAACTGTTTACTAACTACTTTTTTTCCACACCACACACACACACACCAGGAAGCAGCCCGTGACAGCTGACTAACTCCCAGGTACCTATTTACTGCTAGGTAACAGGGACATTCAGGGTGAAAGAAACTTTGCCCATTTGTTTCTGCCTCGTGCGGGAATCGAACCCGCGCCACAGAATTATGAGTTCGCGCTATCAACCAGGCTACGAGGCCCTCTGTGTGTGTGTGTGTGTGTGTGTGTGTGTGTGTGTGTGTGTGTGTGTGTGTGTGTGTGTCAGGATGGGTGAGCCTTGATACTGTGCCAAGGTGGCCCCGCCATTCACAAACACTGTAACGGAAGCAGGACCGTTGCCTAACAGAACGCACCCTTAAGCACCCCTCCTGTTAACGGCGCTGCCGAGGTCCAATGGTGGTCTTAAAAAGGTCAAGGTATTTTCGTCTGGTGTACGTAGTCTCGATAAACTAATGTTATTGCTCTTGGGATAAAAACCAAGGAACGCATTAATATTTATTGCTCGCTTGACATTAGCTGGCGACGCCGTAGTTCTGACTCTTGAAGACTGTTACGCTCTCTGCCCAAAGGTGGGGGTGGAGGGCAAGAGTTAAGAGGGTGGGCAGAAGGGAGGGTCGGTTGCCTCGACTCTTGACGGGACCAGCAAGAGTCACCTACCCCCTTGGAGGGCAGCAAGAGTCACCAGGTTACCTACAAGAGCAGACATAGCAGGTAGTGAGTTAGGTCCTGTATAACTAAATTACCTACAAGAGTCAGAGAACACCTCGGGGCGGTAAATTCCTTAAGAAGCATCAACGTCTAATTAAGAATGTTTTATTTGATAAAGCACACTTATTAGCTCCGTGACGAAAAACCCGGAGAGGATTGACTGGGAACAGTTCATAATTGTTCGCCCCTGTTCACCCAGCAGTAATTGGGGACCTGGTGGTAAAACTGATTGGGAGTTCATGTTCCAGGGGAAAGCGATTAGAGCTATAACTGAGGAATAATTCACATTGATGGGGACAGGAAGCCTGCACTGAGATTTATCGAGGTCACTCCCTCTAGGCCAACAACAGACAGACACAAGGATGCCAACCACAACAGTTGCCTAGCTCCGGGTACCTATTTACTCCCAGGTGAACAGGTGCATTAGGTGAAAGGAAACGTGCCCAGCTATCCCTGTGCCGCCTGGGGATCGAATCTGCGACTCTGGAATGCAAGGTCGAGTACATAGACCCCTGCGCCACAGGACCCCATCCATGGGTCATGGAAGATGAGCTCTGATTGGCTCCTAGACCTCGTTAACTATGTAATTGATGAGTTAATTGGCTAATTTAATGTGTGCAATATGCAGCCCGATTGGCCACTTCGTAAAAAATTCAACTGTTTTGCCTAACCAGGAACGAACGACCCCAAACAACCCACCCAACCTAACAAGGCTGTTGAACATATTACGATGCTTTAAAGGATATTAATACAGTTATTAACGGATCGGTCGATGTCATGTAATATGCTTGAGAGAACGGGTTGTTGAACGAATGTGAACGAAACGTTGACTGACAAACTCTCCAAGGTCAGCTACGAACATTTTGGGTACATGAACAAGACGTCGGTGGCTGAGTAGGCTTAGCCGCTCCGTGAACACTTCTTGAGGTTATCTTGAGATGATTTCGGGGCGTTAGTGTCCCCGCGGCCCCGGTCCTCGACCAGGCCTCCACCCCCAGGAAGCAGCCCGTGACAGCTGACTAACACCCAGGTACCTATTTACTGCTAGGTAACAGGGGCATAGGGTGAAAGAAACTCTGCCCATTGTTTCTCGCCGGCGCCCGGGATCGAACCCGGGACCACAGGATCACAAATCCAGTGTGCTATCCGCTCGGCCGACCGGCTCCCCGGTCAAACTTGCATTGAGTTTTTTCAGGGATATTCCTGCGCGGGCCCTAAGCCTCTGGCTGGCCCACAGGGCGGGCCCTAAGCCTCTGGCTGGCCCACTGGGCGGGCCCTAAGCCTCTGGCTGGCCCACTGCACGGGCCCTAAGCCTCTGGCTGGCCCACTGGGCGGGCCCTAAGCCTCTGGCTGGCCCACTGGGCGGGCCCTAAGCCTCTGGCTGGCCCACTGCACGGGCCCTAAGCCTCTGGCTGGCCCACTGGGCGGGCCCTAAGCCTCTGGCTGGCCCACTGGGCGGGCCCTAAGCCTCTGGCAGACCCACTAAGTGTTGCTTGTTTCTGTTTTACTTGGGCGGAGTATGAGTATTTATGACTCGTATGGTCGCTTCAGTAAGATTTTGCCATATGTGTTTAACAACTTCTTCTGCTCTGTTGAATCTAAGTTGAAACCTTAATGGGTTTGTAACTATGCACTGTGTTAGATAATGTTCCAGTAGTCTGTTGTGGCTGTAACTCTGCACTGTGTTAGATAATGTTCCAGTGGTCTGTTGTAGCTGTAACTGTGCACTGTGTTAGATAATGTTCCAGTGGTCTGTTGTGGCTGTAACTGTGCACTGTGTTAGATAAAGTTCCAGTGGTCTGCCTGGCATTTCTCCACAGTGCTGACATTTCCTCTCATCTTCTGGAACCTGTAAGTCTATTTCCCATGCACATTGGAAATGTGATGTGATGTAAGTCAAGGCTGATGTGATGTAAGTGTACTTCAAAGGCAGCTCTACTGCTCCCTTTCATCAAACTAAGTCGTTCGTAGTTATTGAGGGGTTGGAACACTCTGACTCTTATGGACGATCTGTACTGATTGGCCTCTGATTTACCAGGCCAGTATTAATTGGTTGACGGTGACGGCACACTTAAAGGCTGTCCTGATTGGCTGACGATGACAGCACACTAAAAGGCTGTCCTGATTGGCTGACAATGACCGCACATTAAAAGGCTGTCCTGATTGGCTGACGATGACGGCGCATGTAAGGGATGGCCTGATTGGCTGATGATATACTGGAAAAAGCTATTGGTGTTTTTATGTATGTGAACTAAACCTTACAGGGTTAAGGGTGCAGGGTGAACTAGACCTTACAGGGTTAAGGGTGCAGGGTGAACTAGACCTTACAGGGTTAAGGGTGCAGGGTGAACTAGACCTTACAGGGTTAAGGGTGCAGGGTGAACTAGACCTTACAGGG
This sequence comes from Procambarus virginalis, assembly GCA_020271785.1. NCBI lineage: Eukaryota > Metazoa > Arthropoda > Malacostraca > Decapoda > Cambaridae > Procambarus > Procambarus virginalis. Next base: position 20,822,223 of record WNGS01164437.1, read on the forward strand.
TTAAGGGTGCTGGGTGAACTAGACCATACAGGGTTAAGGGTGCAGGGTGAACTAGACGAAAACAACACTAGTTAGTGTTAAGCTGCTGGTGTCGGGAGGTTAGGAATCATCCTGACATACACACCTACCAGGTGTGTTCACTTCCTACATCTGTCACACATGTGTCCCAGAAGGAACACATGTGTGAAAGTGATAGGTTTTAACCCATCACTTTCTCACTACTTTCCTTCCTACCTTTGGATATTGTTCACGAAACAGGTTATACTTTTGTGTATAAGTTCTTTGGATATTGTTCACGAAACAGGTTATACTTTTGTGTATAAGTTTCCTACTCGTGGATAGATTCATTTTGGATAAGCATGTGCATTGTAAAAGCTTTTTAACTGGTGATTATATTAATGTTGAATTATACATAAGAACACAAGAATAAAGATAACTGCAGAAGGCTTATGACCCATACGAGGCAGTTCCTATTTATTTATTTATTATCTTTAAGATGTTGATTTTATATATTTAGAGTGAGAGGCTGATATGGCCTTCTTCATTCTTTCGTGTGTTCATATATATATATATATATATATATATATATATATATATATATATATATATATATATATATATATATATATATATATATATATATATATATATATATATATATATATATATATATATATATATATATATATATATATAATCATTGAATGTTACAAAGATAGAGATCGATTTTTGGCACGAATCCTTTTTATTTTTCTTGCGATATATTTTCTAAAAAAAGGTATTAAAAAAATATATTTTTTTTATTTATTTTTTCTTCATTTGAGGCCTCACTACCACGACCATTTACCTCACTACCACGACCATTTATCTCACTACCACGACCATTTACCTCACTACCACGACCATTTATCTCACTACCACGACCATTTACCTCACTACCACGCCCAGTTACCTCACTACCACGACCATTTACCTCACTACCACGACCAGTTACCTCACTACCACGACCAGTTACCTCACTACCACGCCCAGTTACCTCACTACCACGCCCAGTTACCTCACTACCACGACCATTTACCTCACTACCACGACCATTTACCTCACTACCACGCCGTTACCTCACTACCACGACCATTTATCTCACTACCACGACCATTTATCTCACTACCACGACCATTTACCTCACTACCACGACCAGTTACCTCACTACCACGACCAGTTACCTCGTACCTACAGAGCCAGACTGGCACTGAAAGAGAGAGGAGGCGAAGAAAAGACTGAAGGAGAGAGAGTGGGCGAGTATCCCTGAACCACAATGGCTGCCTCTCTCTCGTCACAGGCCACACACTTATGACTCGACCTTGGCGTCCTGACCGGACACTTCCTGGACACGTGTGGCCGCTGGGGACACGTGCGGCCGGCTGGGGACACGTGCGGCCGGCTGGGGACACATTTGGCCGGCTGGGGACACGTGTGGCCGGCTGGGGACACGTGTGGCCGGCTGGGGACACGTGTGGCCGGCTGGGGACACGTGTGGCCGGCTGGGGACACGTGTGGCCGGCTGGGGACACGTGTGGCCGGCTGGGGACACATGTGGCCGGCTGGGAGCACGTGTGGCCGGCTGGGGACACGTGTGGTCTACTGGCATCAGACATACTTGTATAGCAGTACTTACCAAACAATGTCTATGGGGAGAGGGAGGTTTATCTCCATTTGCCTCGCCTACTGATGTTGGTTGTGTTATATTTGAACTATTTCTATCGTTCTCACTGTCGACTATGGTCTTAAAGTTATGGCTGGAGGTGGCTTCCACAACTTCCTTCAGTACATTCCACCTGGTGCCCACCTGTACAGAACTCCTTGACTTGAGGTGGTTCTTGGGATCGAAACCTTCCCGGCTCTTCCCCCTTACATGTCTTTTACTCCCTCGTTGCGTTTCCAGCTTTCATTTATGTCCTCTTGTTCTCTCATTTTAAAGTGGCTGTTTTGGTCCGTCTTGTCTATTCTTCTCAGTATCTTCTATATTGTGATTATGTCCATTTTGTTTCTTGTGTCTAGGATTGTGAGATCTAGTTTCTGTAACGTATTCCCATATCTAATCTCTTTAGCGCGGGCACTAATCTTGTTGCAAAGCTTTGTTCTGGTTCAGTCTTGGTTGTATGGTTCACAAGGTGCGGAGCCTGACCCGATGTTGCATAGTCAATATTGGTCTAGCACAATGTACGTAAATTGCCCCCGAAGGAAAGTTCTTATTTAGATTTTTAAAGGACGTTCTGTTATTTACTATCGAGTCATATGCTAATGGCCTGGTTGTCTAACAGCCTGGTTGATCAGTCCAGCAACGAGGAGGCCTGGTTGATCAGTCCAGCAACGAGGAGGCCTGGTCGACGACCGGGCCGCGGGGTCGCTAAGCCCCGAAATCACCTCAAGGTAACCCTCAAGGTAAGGTAATGATGTTGCCATGTTTGTGTTCCTGCAGCGTTAATGTTGCAACTATATCCCTTAACAAATCTCATTCTCGTTCAGATTCCTGTAGTTGCTTTTTCCTTGCAATGAAGACGACACCCGGTCTCATTTCTGCCTTTCTCATTTTCATTATCTTACACTTGCTGGGGTTGAATTCTAACAACCATCTGATTGCCCACTCCTGGAGTTTGTCAAGATCTTCCTCTAAACCTCTTCAGTCGTCCTCGGCTCGTACAGTCCTCATCAGTTTTGCGTCATTCGCAGACATTGACCAGTGCGACTTCACTTACAGTTTGTAAGTAAGTCACACCACAACTCATTCTTGAAAGTTATCAATAACGAAGGTTTTAAACCCAGAATAACTGTCATTCTTTATTAATTTCCCTGAATCCATCTATCATTTTCAAAGTGCCTTTCGTATAGACTGTGAAACTTGTTTCAGACACCACGATTTCTGGGGAAGAAGAGACATCTTGGCATTGAACTCTCTCAACTCTCACTCTTTCCAATCGTTAATCTTATTTGGCATTACAGTTTTAAGTTATTTCTACAATATTGTGTCATCTGTCATGAGTCTGTGATGTTAAGATCTTGAAGTTCTTTGTTGTTTTAGTAGAAGGAAGAAAGATATTTGGAGTGCTGTTAGGCCTGAGCAGGTGTGTTTCTAGGCCTCAGCAGGTGTATAACACATGCCTGTGATTGGTTGTCTCTGGGAGGCAAATGAGGCGGAGAGGAAGTCATTTGTATGCCTTTGAAGGCAAGGCATCATTCCTAACTTGTCCTGTTGCTGGAGAGGCGTGTCGGTGCATTCTAAGCATCTAATTGTATCTCACGTCAGGAGTAAGGAAGGATTAAAAGGGTCTCGTAGTGCAGTTGGCTTCGTTCTTGACTCACAGTCGGGGATACTGGGTTCGATTCTCGGGATTTTAATCTCTCTAGCGACCATATATCCTATATGGTAAGGACAGTTACCCCTCCCCCCCAATTGAACATTTTCTACTGACAAATTCTTTCCTGGACGTATTTTCCCTGGGCATATTTTCCCCTGGGCATATTTTCCCCTGGATATATTTCCCCTGGATATATTTTCCCCTGGATATATTTCCCCTGGATATATTTTCCCCTGGATATATTTCCCCTGGATATATTTCCCCTGGATATATTTCCCCTGGATATATTTCCCCTGGATATATTTCCCCTGGATATATTTCCCCTGGATATATTTCTCCTGGACATATATTTCCCCTGGATATATTTCCCCTGGATATATTTCCCCTGGATATATTTCCCCTGGACATATTTTCCCTGGGCATATTTTCCCCTGGGCATATTTCCCCTGGATATATTTTACCTGGATATACTCAGTTGCAGGAGTTTTGAAGCTACACAACTGTCAATTGCAGCTTTACGCTGAGGAAAAGGTGGCCACTGCCCAAAGCTGGTGACTGTGGCCCTCTACTGGTTGGTTAAGATTCGCTACCTGGAGCGAAAACTTCCAAGTAGCACGGGCTATGGTGAGCCCGTGCTACTGTCTACTGTCTGCAGAATACTACAAGGTAGACAGATCCGTCAGTTCTGTAAAATTGGACTTCGGTAGATACGGCTTTCCCAATAATCGTGCCTCCGCCCCCCCCCCCCCGCCTGTCCAGTGTTCAGTTTGTGAACTGTCTATGACACGTTCACTTTGTTCAAGAATTGTTCATTACAGATAATTATATTGTACACAGCTTGGACTGCTAGGTTGGGTGGTGTGTGAGGGTTGGCGAGAGGCAAATGGCAATATAATAGTTTGGAGTTTGAAAGCCGTTCCACCCCCCGTCCACACCCCCGTCTACAAGGCATATATTTCCACATCACATTGTGCCCCAGCAGCCCTTAATACGGGCAGTAGACACTGGCCTAGTTCCATTATGTTCATCATCTCACAATGTGAGTCACCACTGGTGGAGTTTAGAGGCCACCAACTGTGACTTCAACTGCTGCTCGTGCCATATCGTAACGGACACAGTTTAATTGAACCTGGACCTTGTTAGTGTGCCTACGCACTGCCGGCCTACAGGGCTCCAGCTCTTGGGCTATGGTGGCTACTCCTTGTTAGCAGAGTTGTACAACATTTAGTGTGATGATCAACTAATTAATCAACAACATCACACTAATCATCATTAGTGTGATGATCAACTAATTAAGTGTGGCTGTTATCACAGCCACACGTTCTTGATAGTTAGTTAGCTAGAAGAGATTGCTCCCACCGTCTTAAGAAAGCTTTGGACTATACTTGTATATTTGATAACATAAGTTCTGCGTGTCGTTGTACATGATGTGTATTATGGCAGAATCTTTCCATACCCATCATGTTCACTTGGCTAAGAATGTCCAAGTGTAGCATGTCGTGAAGGTGGAAGTGACCTAATTAACTGAGTAAGCAAACGGTGACACATAATATCGACATATTCCGCGCGCGCATTTCAGATAACCCAAGTTAGAAATTACCTGTATTCATGTAAGACTTCCATAAGAACTTCCTTGAACTTTGCTTCCGCACGTCAACAAGAATCAGGGGCCAGATATACGAAGCATTTACGCAAGTACTTACGAACGGTACATCTTTCCTCAATCTTTGACGGCTTTGGTTACATTTATTAAACAGTTTACAAGCATGAAAACTTCCCAAGCAACTGTTGTTATTGTTATAAACAGCCTCCTGGTGCTTCCGGGCTCATTAACTGTTTAATAATTGTAAACAAAGCCGCCAAATATTGAGGAAAGATGGACAGGTTCGTAAGTGCTTGCGTAACTGCTTCGTGAATCCGGCCCCAGGACTGCGGTTGACGCACAGAGGGACGCAAAAACGAGGCTGCCATTACACCTGTGACCCACAACTTAATATAAGTTTCCTCCCTGCTCACTCAACTTTAAGTTCTAACACTTACAAGCGTTATGGACAGCTATTTGTAGCTCTTCTGGATTATGTGTGGTGTTAGTATTGGATAAGGTCGGGGTCAGAGCCAAGGGGGGACAGGGAGAGGGTCTCGGGGCACAGCTGGTCAGCCCGGAGGGCTTGGGGGTATTGAGGTCACAGGAGACCCCATCGGCCAGCCCATAGGGCGGGAGGCTGAGGTGATCGCTGAGGCAGGTGGCTCAGCCAGGATGTTATTGTTATAGATTCACCTACTCAGAACAATAAGTTCTAGTAGCACGGGCTATGGTGAGCCCGTGGTGAACTTACCTGGTACAGGAGCGGTGCTGTGCTCAGCCAGGAGAAATGTTGATACCTGGTTGATACCTGGTTGATGGGTTCTGGGAGTTCTTCTACTCCCCAAGCCCGGCCCGAGGCCAGGCTTGACTTGTGAGAGTTTGGTCCACTAGGCTGTTGCTTGGAGCGGCCCGCAGGCCCACATACCCACCACAGCCCGGCTGGTCCGGAACTCCTTGGAGGAATAAATCTAGTTTCCTCTTGAAGATATCCACGGTTGTTCCGGCATATTTCTTATGCTCGCTGGGAGGACGTTGAACAACCGTGGACCTCTGATGTTTATACAGTGTTCTCTGATTGTGCCTATGGCACCCCTGCTCTTCACTGGTTCTATTCTGCATTTTCTTCCATATCGTTCACTCCATGTTGCATATGTTCCTCTCATTACTCCCACTAAGTTCATCACTTTGATCTAACTCTGAATTCCTTCTTGGCTTCCTCACCTAGTATATACAAACCCATAATTCCTCCACAAAGTTATTTTTTTTTTTTTTTTCTGGCCGATATGATTCATAATGGTTAGGAAGACCTTCGGGAAGGCGGCGTGGAGCAGCCGCGGTGTTCAGCTGTGATCCCAGACTACTGGGCTCCTGAGCTTATAAAAGTGGACGAATGTGTTCAGGATCAGAGGCTCACCATAGCCCGTGCTACTTGCCCCGCTCCTGTGCCAGGTAAGTCCACTACGGCTCACCATAGCCCGTGCTACTTGCCCCGCTCCTGTGCCAGGTAAGTCCACTACGGGCTCACCATAGCCCTGCTACTTGCAACTTATGTTCCGGGTAGCTGAATCTAAAACAACAACAACATGTCCAGGATCGCTGCGTCTACGGGCCGTATGACCTTGGCGACTAAAGCCACCCCCCCCCCCCTGTAGCTCCAGGTGACTCCTTCTGCTGCATCTGTTGCAACACCTGCCCCCTGCTGCTGCATCTGTTGCAACACCTGCCCCTGCTGCTGCATCTGTTGCAACACCTGCCCCCTGCTGCTGCATCTGTTGCAACACCTGCCCCCTGCTGCTGCATCTGTTGCAACACCTGCCCCTGCTGCTGCATCTGTTGCAACCCTGCCCCTGGCTGCTGCATCTGTTGCAACACCTGCCCCCTGCTGCTGCATCTGTTGCAACACCTGCCCCCTGCTGCTGCATCTGTTTGCAACACCTGCCCCCTGCTGCTGCATCTGTTACAACACCTGCCCCTGCTGCTGCATCTGTTTTGCAACACCTGCCCCTGCTGCTGCATCTGTTGCAACACCTGCCCCTGCTGCTGCATCTGTTGCAACACCTGCCCCCGCTGCTGCATCTGTTGCAACACCTGCCCCTGCTGCTGCATCTGTTACAACACCTGCCCCTGCTGCTGCTCTGTTTACAACACCTGCCCCCTGCTGCTGCATCTGTTGCAACACATGCCCCCTGCTGATGCATCTGTTACAACCCTGCCCCCTGCTGCTGCATCTGTTGCAACACCTGCCCCCTGCTGCTGCATCTGTTGCAACACCTGCCCCCTGCTGCTGCATCTGTTGCAACACCTGCCCCCTGCTGCTGCATCTGTTTGCAACACCTGCCTCCTGCTGCTGCATCTGTTACAACACCTGC
>WNGS01164437.1:20838002-20848580 GCA_020271785.1 Procambarus virginalis
GGCGAGCTGGACGGGGCCCCACGCTGTCGTCCTCTTAACTCGCACACACAAATAAAAAAGCAACTTAGGCTATAAGGAGTAACTCTTTCCCGCATTTCCATTTACAAACAAAATATAATGATCAACGAATTGTTAACGTTTAACTAGACCAAGAAGAACGTATAGCCTCGCCGATGACAGACAATGGCTCCTAGACGCCGGCAAAAAAGACAGTTACTTAGAAAGTTGCGGGTGTTTGTAGGACAAAAGTGACACGTCGAGGCTAGGACATGTGTTACGGGCTCCTTATCTCTACCTTAGTAGAGGCCAGACGCCTGCGAGAGATAAAGAAAGACCTTGATGTATAAGGAAACCTACCGCTGTCTCCCGCAGATATATGTACTTGAAGCGGATTTGATTTAAGCGTTGACTCTGTCTTGGGCCCTGTCTTGGGCCCCTGTCTTGGGCCCTGTCTTGGGCACTGTCTTGTACCCCCTGTCTTGGGCCCTGTCTTGGGTCCTGTCTTGGGTCCTGTCTTGGGTCCTGTCTTGGGGCCCTGTCTTGGGTCCTGTCTTGGGTCCTGTCTTGGGCACTGTCTTGGGCACTGTCTTGGGCACTGTCTTGGTCCCTGTCTTGGGTCCTGTCTTGGGCACTGTCTTGGGCCCTGTCTTGGGCACTGTCTTGGGCACTGTCTTGGGCACTGTCTTGGGCACTGTCTTGGGCACTGTCTTGGGCCCTGTCTTGGGCCCTGTCTTGGTCCCTGTCTTGGGCACTGTCTTGGGCCCTGTCTTGGGCACTGTCTTGGCCCTGTCTTGGGCCCTGTCTTGGGCACTGTCTTGGGCCCTGTCTTGGGCACTGTCTTGGGCCCTGTCTTGGGTCCTGTCTTGGGTCCTGTCTTGGGTCCGGTCTTGGGTCCTGTCTTGGGCCCTGTCTTGGTCCCTGTCTTGGGCACTGTCTTGGGCCCTGTCTTGGGCACTGTCTTGGGCCCTGTCTTGGGCCCTGTCTTGGGCACTGTCTTGTACCCCCTGTCTTGGGGCACTGTCTTGGGTCCTGTCTTGGGGCCCTGTCTTGGGCACTGTCTTGGGTACTGTCTTGGGTCCTGTCTTGGGCCCTGTCTTGGGCACTGTCTTGGGTCCTGTCTTGGGCCCTGTCTTGGGTCCTGTCTTGGGCACTGTCTTGTACCCCCTGTCTTGGGCACTGTCTTGGGTCCTGTCTTGGGTCCTGTCTTGGGCACTGTCTTGGTCCCTGTCTTGGGTCCTGTCTTGGGCCCTGTCTTGGGCACTGTCTTGGGTCCTGTCTTGGGCACTGTCTTGTACCCCCTGTCTTGGGCCCTGTCTTGGGTCCTGTCTTGGGTCCTGTCTTGGGCACTGTCTTGGGTCCTGTCTTGGGCACTGTCTTGTACCCCCTGTCTTGGGCCCTGTCTTGGGTCCTGTCTTGGGCCCTGTCTTGGGCACTGTCTTGGGCACTGTCTTGGGTCCTGTCTTGGGCACTGTCTTGTACTCCCTGTCTTGGGCCCTGTCTTGGGCACTGTCTTGGGCACTGTCTTGGGTCCTGTCTTGGGCCCTGTCTTGGGCACTGTCTTGGGTCCTGTCTTGGGCCCTGTCTTGGGTCCTGTCTTGGGCACTGTCTTGGGTCCTGTCTTGGGCCCTGTCTTGGGCACTGTCTTGGGTCCTGTCTTGGGCCCTGTCTTGGGTCCTGTCTTGGGCCCTGTCTTGGGTCCTGTCTTGGGTCCTGTCTTGGGCCCTGTCTTGGGTCCTGTCTTGGGCCCTGTCTTGGGTCCTGTCTTGGGCCCTGTCTTGGGTCCTGTCTTGGGCCCAGTCTTGGGCACTGTCTTGGGTCCTGTCTTGGGCCCTGTCTTGGGCACTGTCTTGGGTCCTGTCTTGGGCCCTGTCTTGGGCACTGTCTTGGGTCCTGTCTTGGGCCCTGTCTTGGGCACTGTCTTGGGTCCTGTCTTGGTCCCTGTCTTGGTCCCTGTCTTGGGTCCTGTCTTGGGCCCTGTCTTGGGTCCTGTCTTGGGTCCTGTCTTGGGGCCCTGTCTTGGGGCCCTGTCTTGGGGCACTGTCTTGGGTCCTGTCTTGGGCCCTGTCTTGGGGCCCTGTCTTGGGCCCAGTCTTGGGGCCCTGTCTTGGGGCCCTGTCTTGGGGCACTGTCTTGGGGCACTGTCTTGGGCCCAGTCTTGGGGCACTATCTTGGGCACTGTCTTGGGGCACTGTCTTGGGCCCAGTCTTGGGTCCTGTCTTGGGCCCTGTCTTGGGGCACTGTCTTGGGCCCAGTCTTGGGGCACTGTCTTGGGCCCAGTCTTGGGGCCCTGTCTTGGGGCCCTGTCTTGGGGCCCTGTCTTGGGCCCTGTCTTGGGGCCCTGTCTTGGGGCACTGTCTTGGGGCACTGTCTTGGGGCCCTGTCTTGAGCCCTGTCTTGGGCCCTGTCTTGGGGCACTGTCTTGGGGCACTGTCTTGGGCCCTGTCTTGGGCCCTGTCTTGGGCCCTGTCTTGGGGCCCTGTCTTGGGGCACTGTCTTGGGCCCTGTCTTGGGCCCTGTCTTGGGGCCCTGTCTTGGGGCACTGTCTTGGGCACTGTCTTGGGGCCCTGTCTTGGGGGCCCTGTCTTGGGGCCCTGTCTTGGGGCCCTGTCTTGGGGCCCTGTCTTGGGGCCCTGTCTTGGGCCCTGTCTTGGGCCCTGTTTTGGGCCCTGTCTTGGGCCCTGTCTTGGGCCCCTGTCTTGGGCCCCTGTCTTGGGCCCCTGTCTTGGGCCCCTGTCTTGGGCCCCTGTCTTGGGTCCCTGTCTTGGGTCCTGTCTTGGGCCCCTGTCTTGGGTCCCTGTCTTGGGTCCCTGTCTTGGGGGCCCTGTCTTGGGTCCCTGTCTTGGGGCCCTGTCTTGGGGCCCTGTCTTGGGGCCCTGTCTTGGGCCCTGTCTTGGGCCCTGTCTTGGGCCCCTGTCTTGGGCCCCTGTCTTGGGCCCCTGTCTTGGGCCCCTGTCTTAGGCCCCTGTCTTGGGCCCCTGTCTTGGGTCCCTGTCTTGGGTCCCTGTCTTGGGTCCCTGTCTTGGGTCCCTGTCTTGGGCCCTGTCTTGGGCCCCTGTCTTGGGCCCCTGTCTTGGGCCCCTGTCTTAGGCCCCTGTCTTGGGTCCCTGTCTTGGGTCCCTGTCTTGGGCCCTGTCTTGGGCCCTGTCTTGGGCCCTGTCTTGGGCCCCTGTCTTGGGCACTGTCTTGGGCCCTGTCTTGGGTCCCTGTCTTGGGTCCTGGCTTGGGCACTGTCTTGGGTCCCTGTCTTGGGTCCCTGTCTTGGGTCCCTGTCTTGGGTCCTGGCTTGGGCACTGTTTTGGGCACGTCTTGGGCACTGTCTTGGGCACTGTCTTGGGCCCCTGTCTTGGGTCCCTGTCTTGGACCCCTGTCTTGTACCCCCTGTCTTGGAGACTGCATGTGTTATCTCCTGTCTATAAATATACACTTGTGATTGAAGAACATGATATAAAAGGGTTTAATGTACATATATAAAGTCATTTGCATAAAAACTATATATATAAAATTGTTTAGGAATAAAAGGACTTTTTCTACTCAAAGAAATAGTGCCGCTCAAAGTAATAGTGCCGCAGGGGATTGGCAGGTAAATTCTGGAGTAAAATCAAAGCCAAAGATAAAATAAAAATTCAATTTAGTAAACAAAATAAAGGTTCCTTTGTTGTTGTTTAGGATTCGCTACCTGAAACAAAAAGTTCCAAGTAGCACCGTCTATGGTGAGCCCAAGTTCCTTTAACACCTGTAATACAACTGACTTTGTACACGTAATTTATAAACCAAAATAAAATACAAGCATGAACACTAATTTCAACTCAATGACCCGAACACTAAGACCAACAAAGTCTGAAAGTAAAATGCTAAAAGTTACAATATATAACATTACAACTTTTAATCAAGTGCCGTGATGAGTCGCAAAGAGTTAGATGTTGACCAGACCACACACTAGAAGGTGAAGGGACGACGACGTTTCGGTCCGTCCTGGACAATTCTCAAGTCGGTTGGTTCAAGGGGGCCAGATTCATGAAAGCACTTACAAACCTGTACATCTTTTCTCAATCTTTGCCGGCTTTGTTTACGATTATTAAACAGTTAATGACCTCCGGAGCACCAGGAGGTTGTTTATAACAATATCAACAGTTGAATGAGAAGTTTTCATGCATGTAAACTGTCTAATAAATCTAACCAAAGCTGTCAAAGATTGAGGAAAGATGTACACGTTCGTAAGTGCTTTCGTGAATCTGGCCCCAGGACGGACCGAAACATCGTCGTCCCTTCACTTTCTAGTATGTGGTCCGGTCAACATATTTCAGCCACGTTATTGTGACTCCTCGTCTACAGTTAGATGTTGCCCCAGCAGAGGGTCTCGGCTGACTGACCAGACCAGTGTGCGTCTTCCAGACGTCAACTAACTTGCCTCCTGCAGGGCAGGAGGCGTTAAGGCTAAACTTCTATGGCAATGGTTAAACAATATGTCAGGCAAGTGTTGGTGCAGGAACATCACAAACGTATGAACATAGAATGCCGTGTCTACGGGCTCACCATAGCCCGTGCTACTTGGAACTTTTTGTTCCAAGTAGCATAGTTGATAGCATAGTTGTGAACCTATAATTAGTATGAACTTGAGAAAACAAAATGAGCTCAATAATTAATTACAATAGATGATGTATGAATCAAATTACAATTAAATTTAAAAATTAAAAAAAATAACAGGGTAAGATTATATTTATGAGCAAGATTTTACTAAGACACTGAGGTAAATGCTTACTTAAATACTAACTCTGCTATAATTAGAGAATTATTATAGCAAAACACAACAATAAATGCAAGTAAACAAAAAATTGAAACAATTAGAAGTAGAATAAAGATCACTAGACAGCCATGAAGGATACACAAGTTTGGTGGAGAAAACAAAAAATCAGTAGAGACTGTCAAGATGAATATATAAAAAATTTGACAAATGATAATTGTAAAGTAAAATAATCTTAAAGATAATTAATTTTATTTAGCTTAGTTTTTAACCTATAATTAGTATGAACTTAATTAAGAGAACAAAATAAGATCAATAATTAATTTCAATAAATGACATAAATCAGTACAATTAAATTTAAAATTTAAAAAGAATAGGGTAAGATTAGATTTAAGAGAACAATTTTACAATGATACTGAGGTAGATGCTTGCATAAGTGCATGGAGACTTGACTGATTACTTAGGAAATTATATGAATGAGAGAACATTAGGTAAATGGTAAGACAGAGACAGCACCTTGGACAAGGTTAGATTAAGTTAGGTTAGGCTCAGGCACTCGTGCTCCACAAACTTGCTCCAAAAACACGCGAAATAGTATCGCCTCTTTATCCGGAGTCCTTGTTAAAGAAGTCACCCCTCTATTCTCTCTTCTGACCTCCCTAATCTTGTCCAGAATCCTCAGAAATCTCCCAGATTATCTCCTTCCTACCTGAATCCTTCCATCCCCTCACCTCGTTCCCTCTTCCATGACCGTCCCCTCCCACAGGCTATCCCCACGCCCCCACTCACACGCCAGACCATTACACAATGAGACAATGGATAGATCAACGACTTTCTGGAGAAGCTGAAATAATGTTCTAATGCAGTAAAACGCGCGATGCGGGCTGACTGGTAATATAGTGAAGAGTCACGTCTTGTGAGGGTGTGGCCTGGCTAGGGTCAGGGCTAGTATGAGGGTGTGGCCTGGCTAGGGTCAGGGCTAGTATGAGGGTGTGGCCTGGCTAGGGTCGGGGTTAGTGTGAGGGTGTGGTCTGGCTAGGGTCGGGGTTAGTGTGAGGGTGTGGTCTGGCTAGGGTCGGGGTTAGTGTGAGGGTGTGGTCTGGCTAGGGTCGGGGTTAGTGTGAGGGTGTGGCCTGGCTAGGGTCGGGGTTAGTGTGAGGGTGTGGCCTGCTAGGGTCGGGTTAGTGTGAGGGTGTGGCCTGGCTAGGGTCGGGGCTAGTGTGAGGGTGTGGCCTGGCTAGGGTCGGGGTTAGTGTGAGGGTGTGGCCTGGCTAGGGTCGGGGCTAGTGTGAGGGTGTAGCCTGGCTAGGGTCGAGGCTAGTGTGAGGGTGTAGCCTGGCTAGGGTCAGGGCTAGTATGAGGGTGTGGCCTGGCTAGATTATTATTTTCTACCACAGTCGTGGCCAGACATTTACAATGCTAACCAGCATCCAGACCAAGTGGTTGAGCGTAATAAACTATTCATTTAGCATCGTTACCCCTTTGCTTAATATTTTTTATCGTACTGTATATCTATTTCTAAGACATTTTAGTACATTTTAGAAACATCTTAAGAATGCAAGTCCCGTCGTAGGAGTCATGTTAGGACGTGACGCGGCGTTATCTGAGTGGACTTGTTCCCACGTGACGGAAGGTGAGGCCGCTGGTCGTTCTGATGGGTCAGTGTTGGCCGCCAGAGTCTTCTGATGGGTCAGTGTTGGCCGTCAGAGTCTTCTGATGGGTCAGTGTTGGCCGCCAGAGTCTTCTGATGGGTCAGAGTTGGCCGCCAGTGTCTTCTGATGGGTCAGTGTTGGGCGCCAGTGTCTTCTGATGGGTCAGTGTTGGCCGCCAGTGTCTTCTGATGGGTCAGTGTTGGCCGCCAGTGTCTTCTGATGGGTCAGTGTTGGCCGCCAGTGTCTTCTGATGGGTCAGTGTTGGCCGCCAGTGTCTTCTGATGGGTTAGTGTTGGCCGCCAGTGTCTTCTGATGGGTCAGTGTTGGCTGCCAGTGTCTTCTGATGGGTCAGTGTTGGCCGCCAGTGTCCGCCAGTGTCTTCTGATGGGTTAGTGTTGGGCGCCAGTGTCTTCTGATGGGTCAGTGTTGGCCGCCAGTGTCTTCTGATGGGTCAGTGTTGGCCGCCAGTGTCTTCTGATGGGTCAGTGTTGGCCCTCCAGCACATAGCAATACACTGATCTTGTGTATTCATACAGACAGGTTCCGGGCGATGCGGGTCAGTCATCCACCCGTGTGTGAGGTCATCCACCCGGGTGTGAGGTCATCCACCCGTGTGTGTGAGGTCATCCACCCGTGTGTGTGAGGTCATCCACCCGTGTGTGTGAGGTCATCCACCCGTGTGTGAGGTCATCCACCCGTGTGTGAGGTCATCCACCCGTGTGTGAGGTCATCCACCCGTGTGTGAGGTCATCCACCCGTGTGTGTGAGGTCATCCACCCGTGTGTGAGGTCATCCACCCGTGTGTGTGAGGTCATCCACCCGTGTGTGAGGTCATCCACCCGTGTGTGTGAGGTCATCCACCCGTGTGTGAGGTCATCCACCCGTGTGTGTGAGGTCATCCACCCGTGTGTGAGGTCATCCACCCGTGTGTGTGAGGTCATCCACCCGTGTGTGAGGTCATCCACCCGTGTGTGTGAGGTCATCCACCCGTGTGTGAGGTCATCCACCAATGTCCTGATACATCCTCCACCTTCTTTCCATTTGCCACTCCGTGTAAAATACAACTGTTTTGCCCTGAACAAATACGTCTGTTCCAAGCACCTCACCAGACCTTTCCAGGTTGATACACACCAAAACGTCAGTATTACGACGCATTATTTTGTACAAATGTGTCGCAATTTTAGATTGATTCCGTAACAAATGTGACGTATTGGGAGGTCTGTAAATCCAGACACCTACCTCAGGCACTTGTCATTGGAATCACATATTAATTGGGCCATGACAGCTGAGTGGACAACGCTCGGGATTCGTAGTCGTGAGGTTCCGGGTTCGATCTCCGGTGGAGGCGGAAACAAACGGGCAGAGTGTTTTTCACCCTGATGGCCCTGTTCACCTAGCAGTAAATAGGTACCTGGGAGTTAGACAGCTGTTACGGGCTGCTTCCTGGGGGGGGGGGTAACAGAAAGGAGGCCTGGTCGAGGACCGGGCCGCGGGGACGCTAAGGTCCGAAATGATCTCAAGATAACCTCAAGATAACCATTCACAAGTCTTAATCTGGGACAAGGTTACGAAACTGTACATCTTTCTTCAATCTTGACGGCTATTTTACTTTTAATAAACAGTTTACGACCTTGGAAACGTCACACTTCAAAGTTGTTATTGTTATAAGGAACCTCGTAGCGCCTCGGAGCTCGTAAGTCAGCTATTAAATGTAAACAAAGTTGCCTTGATTGAGGAAAGATGTACTGATTTCGTTAGTGGTTACGAAGATACTTGATGAATCCAAGGCCCAAATTCACGAAGCAGTTACGCAAGCACTTACGAACCAGGGACCAGATTCAGGAAGCAATTAGGCAAGCACTTACGAACCTGTACATCTTTTCTCAATCTTTGGCGGCTTTGCTTACAATTATTAAACAGTTAATGAGCTCCGAAGCACCAGGAGGCTGTCTATAACAATAGCAACAGTTGATTGGCAAGTTTCATGCTTGTAAACTGTTTAATAAATGTAACCAAAACCGTCAAGATTGAGGAAAGATGGGACAGGTTCGTAAGTACTTGTGTAACTGCTTCGTGAATCTGGACTCTGGCCCGGAAGACTTGGGAAATTGGCAAAATATTTACCAAGTTGTAACGACAGAACTGACTGAGATTAGCACCTTGAACCACCGAACACGACTGTGGAAGGTCAGCCTTCATGAAGAGAACTTTGAGTTGACGAATCGTGCATATTAACTCATCATTCATTGTGTCAGAGGACAGGCAGCCAGCGTGTATTTATAGACGTTAGGCTTCTATCGATATCCCCCCCCCTTCTAAGGTCGAATTACTAACCACCTCTAGGATGCAACTCCACAACAAGCTGACAAATTCCTGTGTACATAATTACTGCTTTATGAACATATCTATTAGATGACAGGAAACGCGGCCAACCATTTCTGTCCCGCGCGGGATTCGAACCCGGAATTCTGTATTGTTAGTCGAGAACGAGCTGAACTATATACCGGGACCCCTACATAGGAGCCGTCGAAGACATTCGGAACGTCCGGGAAGTTGATCTGAGAGAAAGCAGGACGTAGCTCAAGGGCCCGGCTCTTGGGGGGACATCCGGAACTGGCCGAACTTCATCTCAGAGAGAGAGAGAGAGAGAGAGAGAGAGAGAGAGAGAGAGAGAGAGAGAGAGAGAGAGAGAGAGAGAGAGAGAGAGAGAGAGAGAGAGAGAGAGAGAGAGACAGAGAGAGAGAGAGAGAGAGAGAGAGAGCAGGGCCAAACTATGTTTTCGTGTCCTTCAATCTACAACGTGAACAAAAGTCACGTTGTGTGTTTGACAGAAAGATTAGGGAACATCGAGGGCATCATGCCCCAGTCTGGCATCATCTGCCTCTTGAGTCAGCACGAGAGGGCAGGCGTTGGCTCAACAGGTCCCCCTCGAAGGCGTTCCACGTTTGCTCAGTAAATAAAGGTGTTCACGACGGATAAATATATTGAAATAAACGTTGAGTAATTTCCTAACATAAAGTGTTGGGTGGCGCTTGTGGACGCCCAATGTGGAGCTTGTATCAGTGTGTGTGTGTGTGTGTGTGTGTGTGTGTGTGTGTGTGTGTGTGTGTGTGTGTGTGTGTGGTGTGTGTGTGTGTGTGTGTGTGTGTGTACTCACCTATATGTACTCACCTATATGTGTCTGCAGGATCGAGCATTGACTCTTGGATCCCGCCTTTCGAGCACCAGTTGTTTACAGCAATGACTCCTATCCCATTTCCCTATCATACCTGGTGGTTTTAAAATTATGAATAGTATTGGCTTCCACACCTGTTCCTTAAGTGCATTCCATTTTCCCACTACTCTCACGCTAAAAGAAAACTTCCTAACATCTCTGTGACTCATCTGAGTTTCTAACTTCCATCCATGTCCCCTCGTTCTGTTACTATTCCGTGTGAACATTTCGTCTATGTCCACTCTGTCAATCCCTCTGAGTATTTTATACGTTCCTATCATGTCCCCCCTCTCCCTTCTTCTTTCTAGTGTCGTAAGGCATAGTTCCCCCAGGCGCTCCTCATACCCCATCCCTCGTAGCTCTGGGACGAGTCTCGTTGCAAACCTCTGAACCTTTTCCAGTTTCATTATGTGCTTCTTTAGATGGGGACTCCATGATGAGGCGGCATACTCTAAGACTGGCCTCACGTAGGCAGTGTAAAGAGCCCTAAATGCCTCCTTACTTAGGTTTCTGAATGATGTTCTAACTTTTGCCAGTGTAGAGTACGCTGCTGTCGTTATCCTATTTATATGTGCCTCAGGAGATAGATTAGGTGTTACGTCCACACCCAGGTCTCTTTCGCGCGTCGTCACAGGTAGGCTGTTCCCCTTCATTGTGTACTGTCCCTTTGGTCTCCTATCTCCTAGTCCCATTTCCATAACTTTACATTTGCTCGTGTTGAATTCCAGTAGCCATTTCTCTGACCATCTCTGCAACCTGTTCAGGTCCTCTTGGAGGATCCTACATCCTCATCTGTCACAACTCTTCTCATCAACTTGCGTCATCCGCAAACATCGACATGTAGGACTCTACACCCGTAAACATGTCGTTAACATATACAAGAAATAGAATTGGTCCCAGCACCGATCCTTGTGGTACTCCACTTGTACTGTTCGCCAGTCCGACTTCTCGCCCCTTACCGTAACTCTTGG
>WNGS01164437.1:20869424-20881982 GCA_020271785.1 Procambarus virginalis
CCCAATTCCTTCATTTATGCACTCTGTCTCACTGTTGCTCACATCGTTTATATTACCTGACTCTGCAATAATGCTGCTATTATGTACTACAATACCCTCTTCCTCCACATTACTGCTGCGGTTCTCTAAACTATCTGTTCCTGGGTTTGGTCGTTAACCAATGTTGTCTTTTCCCAGTCTGCATATATCACTGGTAGCTTGTCTGTGAATGGTAATCTCTGTGACTCGGGAATGTTTTTCATCAGTTTAGTTATGTTCTCTAACATTAATCTGTCATCTTTGCAGACCCAGTAAATTCCTTGCCTTTTTGTGCATCCTGGAGATACTTCTGTACAGCCCAGGTGAAATCTCATGTTACAGATGCAACATGTTACGCCTACATTACGTTTTCCCAGTACTCCCGAGCACTCGCCACACCTCTCCATTTTCTGATGTATTATTGTATTGTGGTTTACTGTGTGGATCACTTGTTGATGTCAGTCCTTCTAACTCTTTATAAAGTTATATGTATATTTTTTATATATTTAATATTTATAATACTATATGTATACCGTATATTTGTAATATTATGTATGTTATTTTGTTCAAACTTATGGCAGGTACTTAGCGTAGGGTAGCGAAGCTGGTCCCGGTGCGGTACAGGTGACCTCTTGTCGTCCCAGGTTGATGTCACGAGTTTCCAGCTACTCGATTTATAACACTGATTTATTCTTTGCTTGTATTCTTACAAGGGATTTCCACCTAATTTCCGGCTTGCAATGGTATTCACTCACTTTATTGCTAATTATTAGATTCACATTTCCATAGTACACTATATGATTTCCGTATTTTATCCCTGTGGGACGTGCCCTGGGGTAGGCCTCGCTTGGCTTGTGGAAACAGCCTACTGATGCCGCCTCTTGCCACTATTCTATATTTCTAACATTCTATATTTATAATATTCTATGCACGATTTTCCTTCGCTTCCAACTTATATGTTGTTGTGGTACCCGTTCCACTTCACTGTTCCACGAATCACCGTTCACTATTTTTTTTCCTCATACACGCACGTACACAAAGCCTCATGCACTGGACCACACGTGGTCTCCCGTTTATTATCTATTTAACACAAAGTTCCGTTGATAATGACTGTTTTCAAATTTTCCAGCGGGTCACTATACACTTGTTATGCCTGTAATCGGTAATCCAAGGCTGTGGTCCTAAGAAATCCCGGTTAATGTCACGATTTTAACGGAGCGCGCGCGGTACGACTTCCCCTCCCTCGACCTCGACTCGACCTTCCCCTCCCACTCTCGCCTCAGTTCCTGTATTTAATGATCAAGCCGCGAGACATTTCCTCTGTACTAAACGAGTTTCGTCTGTGACTTTAGCGGCGAGTGTCGGTTTCAGGGAATATAACTCGCGTGTCTGACCATCTTCCACGTCGGAGCCTGGCGACGTGTATTCCGGTCTGTAGTGCCGTCGCTCGTCGTCCTGCGACGTGTGTGTGTGTGAGAGACGCACGTCGGCTGCGTCAGGCGTGGCTGTGAGATGCACTTCGATTTGATTACGGCTGAAGACTTTCGCGGTCAGCCAGCAGGCGATGTGATGCCTGCACGGCTCCTCCTGTGGTCTCCCACGCCAGGCCTCTCCTGTGGTCTCCCACGCCAGGCCTCTCCTGTGGTCTCCCACGCCAGGCCTCTCCTGTGGTCTCCCACGCCAGGCCTCTCCTGTGGTCTCCCACGCCAGGCCTCTCCTGTGGTCTCCCACGCCAGGCCTCTACTGTGGTCTCCCACGCCAGGCCTCTACTGTGGTCTCCCACGCCAGGCCCCTCCTGTGGTCTCCCACGCCAGGCCCCTCGTGTGGTATCCCACGCCAGGCTCCTCCTGTGGTCTCCCACGCCAGTTCCCTCCTGTGGTCTCCCACGCCAGGTTCCTCCTGTGGTCTCCCATGCCAGGTTCCTCCTGTGGTCTCCCACGCCAGGCTCCTCCTGTGGTCTCCCACGCCAGGCTCCTCCTGTGGTCTCCAACGCCAGTTCCCTCCTGTGGTCTCCCACGCCAGGCTCCTCCTGTGGTCTCCCACGCCAGGCTCCTCCTGTGGTCTCCCACGCCAGGCCTCTCCTGTGGTCTCCCACGCCAGGCCTCTCCTGTGGTCTCCCACGCCAGTTCCCTCCTGTGGTCTCCCACGCCAGTTCCCTCCTGTGGCCTCCCACGCCAGGCCTCTCCTGTGGTCTCCCACGCCAGGCTCCTCCTGTGGTCTCCCACGCCAGTTCCCTCCTGTGGTCTCCCACGCCAGGTTCATCCTGTGGTCTCCCACGCCAGGCTCCTCCTGTGGCCTCCCACGCCAGGCTCCTCCTGTGGTCTCCCACGCCAGGCCTCTCCTGTGGTCTCCCACGCCAGGCTCCTCCTGTGGTCTCCCACGCCAGGCCCCTCCTCTGGTCTCCCACGCCAGGTTCCTCCTGTGGTCTCCCACGCCAGGCTCCTCCTGTGGTCTCCCACGCCAGTTCCCTCCTGTGGTCTCCTACGCCAGTTCCCTCCTGTGGTCTCCTACGCCAGTTCCCTCCTGTGGTCTCCCACGCCAGGTTCCTCCTGTGGTCTCCCACGCCAGTTCCCTCCTGTGGTCTCCCACGCCAGGCTCCTCCTGTGGTCTCCCACGCCAGTTCCCTCCTGTGGTCTCCCACGCCAGTTCCCTCCTGTAGTCTCCCACGCCAGTTCCCTCCTGTGGTCTCCCACGCCAGTTCCCTCCTGTGGTCTCCCACGCCAGTTCCCTCCTGTGGTCTCCCACGCCAGGCTCCTCCTCTGGTCTCCCACGCCAGGCTCCTCCTCTGGTCTCCCACGCCAGTTCCCTCCTGTGGTCTCCTACGCCAGTTCCCTCCTGTGGTCTCCCACGCCAGGTTCCTCCTGTGGTCTCCCACGCCAGTTCCCTCCTGTGGTCTCCCACGCCAGGTTCCTCCTGTACCCTCCCACGCCAGGCTCCTCCTGTGGTCTCCCACGCAGGGAAGGAAAAAAGATATCAGGAAGGAACGCCAAGCCATTACGACTGTATAGCGCTGGGAAGGGGTCAGGATAACGATTTGGGATGGGACGGGGGAAGGAATGGTGCCCAACCACTTGGACGGTCGGGGATTGAACGCCGACCTGCATGAAGCGCTTGTTGTCCCCCCCCCCCCCACTTCCTCGCTTGTGATCTTACTTTAGAGAACTCGACTTGGGTGTAAAGGGAAGAAAACAACACCTTATCAAAAGATGTTTTCGAGAACGTTTCTTCGTTATGGAGTAGCAGGAGAGAACACGACCGGTATATCAAGGTGACTGTTACAGCAGGGTGCTCTAAGGTACAGGATGTGAAGTGACGCTTTAAGAGACGAACAAACCCGACGCCAGAGAAGACCTACAAACCCGACGCCAGAGAAGACGAACAAACCCGACGCCAGAGAAGACCTACAAACCCGACGCCAGAGAAGACGAACAAACCCGACGCCAGAGAAGACGAACAAACCCGACGCCAGAGAAGACGAACAAACCCGACGCCAGAGAAGACGAACAAACCCGACGCCAGAGAAGACGTACAAACCCGACGCCAGAGAAGACGAACAAACCCGACGCCAGAGAAGACGAACAAACCCGACGCCAGAGAAAACGTACAAACCCGACGCCAGAGAAGACGTACAAACCCGACGCCAGAGAAGACGCACCAATCCCAAGCCCCGCCGACAAAGGACATCCGTGGCATGTCTTGCCTCAGTGTCGACCCGGAAGAGTACTTGAGGACATGTTGAAACCTCGCGACATTCCTTGGCCGCCACGTCCCCTATGCAAGCATCTCCAGTTGCATAATAACACGTGTTCTCGACGTTACAGAAGAGCGTGGGTATGACATTCTTCGTGGCCTGGGTGACCAGTTTAAAGTCGTTTGGAGCCGCTGCCACATTCCCCCCGGGGGAGCGTTGCCACACGCGGGAGGGAAAACCTTGAACCTGAAAATGACAGCCGCTAGCTTGATTGGTCATCCGCCTTGCATCACGCTGCGCATCACGCTGCGCCTCGCTCTTACTGCGCCGTTACATTTTGCTTGGTTATATTGCCTGCTTGTCATCTCTCCCTCTCCTGCACAGGAACCTGCTTCTCGTCTCTCTCTCCTGCCTAGGAACCTGCTTCTCCTCTCCCTCTCCTGCCCAGGAACCTGCTTCTCGTCTCCCTCTCCTGCCCAGGAACCTGCTTCTCGTTTCCCTCTCCTGCCCAGGAACCTGCTGCTCGTCTCCCTCTCCTGCACAGGAACCTGCTTCTCGTCTCCCTCTCCTGCTCAGGAACCTGCTTCTCGTCTCCGTCTCGTGCTCAGGAACCTGCTTCTCGTCTCCCTCTCGTGCTCAGGAACCTGCTTCTCGTCTCCCTCTCGTGCCCAGGAACCTGCTGCTCCTGATCTTGCCTCTACGTTCCAGGGTTGGCATACTCGGAAATCTGTCTCGTGTCTGTCCAACACGGTATAATAAGAGTGTTTATCTGGCGGTGGGTGTTCCTTGACGGTGTTCCTTGAGGGTGTTGCTTGAGGGTGTTCCTTGGAGGGTGTTCCTTGAGGGTGTTCCTTGAGGGTGTTCTTTGAGGGTGTTCCTTGGAGGGTGTTCCTTGGAGGGTGTTTCTTGAGGGTGTTTCTTGAGGGTGTTCCTTGAGGGTGTTCCTTGGAGGGTGTTCCTTGAGGGTGTTCCTTGAGGGTGTTCCTTGGAGTGTGTTCCTTGAGGGTGTTCTTTGAGGGTGTTCCTTGGAGGGTGTTCCTTGGAGGGTGTTCCTTGGAGGGTGTTCCTTGGAGGGTGTTTCTTGAGGGTGTTCCTTGGAGGGTGTTCCTTGGAGGGTGTTCCTTGAGGGTGTTCCTTGGAGGGTGTTTCTTGAGGGTGTTCCTTGAGGGTGTTCCTTGGAGGGTGTTCCTTGGAGGGTGTTCCTTGAGGGTGTTCCTTGGAGGGTGTTCCTTGAGGGTGTTCCTTGAGGGTGTTCCTTGGAGGGTGTTTCTTGAGGGTGTTCCTTGAGGGTGTTCCTTGAGGGTGTTCCTTGGAGGGTGTTCCTTGGAGGGTGTTCCTTGAGGGTGTTCCTTGGAGGGTGTTCCTTGAGGGTGTTCCTTGAGGGTGTTCCTTGGAGGGTGTTTCTTGAGGGTGTTCCTTGAGGGTGTTCCTTGGAGGGTGTTCCTTGGAGGGTGTTCCTTGAGGGTGTTCCTTGGAGGGTGTTCCTTGAGGGTGTTCCTTGGAGGGTGTTCCTTGGAGGGTGTTCCTTGAGGGTGTTCCTTGAGGGTGTTCCTTGGAGGGTGTTCCTTGAGGGTGTTCCTTGGAGGGTGTTCCTTGAGGGTGTTCCTTGGAGGGTGTTCCTTGGAGGGTGTTCCTTGAGGGTGTTCCTTGAGGGTGTTCCTTGGAGGGTGTTCCTTGAGGGTGTTCCTTGGAGGGTGTTCCTTGAGGGTGTTCCTTGGAGGGTGTTCCTTGAGGGTGTTCCTTGAGGGTGTTCCTTGGAGGGTGTTCCTTGAGGGTGTTCCTTTGAGGGTGTTCCTTGGAGGGTGTTCCTTGAGGGTGTTCCCATGTGCTCACCAGATGACCCTCGTCTCGTAAGATCTTACTCGTGCTCCAGCTCTGGGGTGCTGCCTGGCGCACCCCCTCCAGTCTGTTGTACTCATGTCAGGCGCCCTGATTGCCACGCCACACGCCCACCTTATCTACCACGCCCGTCTTGTCCCCCCACGCCCCCACCCGAACCTCTCATGCCTCCCCGACCCTTCCCCACCTTACCCCCGTCCCTCTCCTCACTGAAGGTGTGCTTATTTAAACACTCTAGTAAGCTCCTAGTGCATTACGGGCTATTCATGCCCGTGCCACCTCTTGGGTGACTTAATCTTTATCAATCAATCCTAATGTAGGTGATGCTTGGAACGCAGGTCCCCCACGACCTATAAACAGCTCAGATCTCCCCTCTCAGCACGGGAGACATCTCCTGTCCACGAGGCTCACCATAGCCCGTGCTTCTTGCCCAGCTCCTGTGCCAGGTAAGGTACGGGCTCACCATAGCCCGTGCTACTTGCCCCGCTCCTGTGCCAGGTAAGTTACGGGCTCACCATAGCCCGTGCTACTTGGAACTTGCTCCGAGTAGCTGAATCTATAACAACAACCTCTCAGGACTACTGGAGATCCGTCTGTACGTGTTTAGTAAGAGAGACGATCTCGCTTCATGCAGGTCGGCGTTCAATCCCCGACCGTCCAAGTGGTTGGGCACCATTCCTTTTCCCCCGTCCGATCCCAAATCCTTATACTTATCCCTTCCCAGTGCTATATAGTCGTAATGGCTTGCCGCTTTCCCTTGACAATTCCCTTCCCTCCGGTCCACGGGAGAGCCAGTTTGGCACTGCCTGTGTCCCTCTGAGGTTTCTGTATGGAGCAATATTCTCAAGTTATTGTGCAACCACTTGGACTGGTCGGTAGAGCGATGGCTTTGCATCTTGTAGATTTGGCGTTCGATGTCCGATGGTCCATGTGATTGGGCACGGTTCCTTTTTTCCTCCCGTCCTCATATCCCAGTTCCTTTGTGCTCTTATCCTAGTTCCATGACCTCGTATCCCAGTTCTTTGTCTTCATATCCATTTCAAGTGATAAACAGTCATACTGTATTTTATTTGAAAGGCGCTCAATATAATTGGCGCTCTCTCCTGATAATTACTTTACAGACAAACTGCTTTGTTCGTTATCTTACGTGGTCGCCTACCAGGCGAGGACTGACCTACAGTGTTTGGCCTGACCTACAGTGTTTGGCCTGACCTACAGTGTTTGGCCTGGCCCTCAGTGTTTGGCCTGACCCTCAGTGTTTGGCCTGACCTACAGTGTTTGGCCTGACCTACAGTGTTTGGCCTGACCTACAGTGTTTGGCCTGGCCCTCAGTGTTTGGCCTGGCCCTCAGTGTTTGGCCTGACCTACAGTGTTTGGCCTGACCTACAGTGTTTGGCCTGGCCCTCAGTGTTTGGCCTGACCCTCAGTGTTTGGCCTGACCTACAGTGTTTGGCCTGACCTACAGTGTTTGGCCTGACCTACAGTGTTTGGCCTGGCCCTCAGTGTTTGGCCTGACCTACAGTGTTTGGCCTGGCCCTCAGTGTTTGGCCTGACCCTCAGTGTTTGGCCTGACCTACAGTGTTTGGCCTGACCTACAGTGTTTGGCCTGACCTACAGTGTTTGGCCTGGCCCTCAGTGTTTGGCCTGGCCCTCAGTGTTTGGCCTGGCCCTCAGTGTTTGGCCTGACCTACAGTGTTTGGCCTGACCTACAGTGTTTGGCCTGGCCCTCAGTGTTTGGCCTGACCCTCAGTGTTTGGCCTGACCTACAGTGTTTGGCCTGACCTACAGTGTTTGGCCTGACCTACAGTGTTTGGCCTGGCCCTCAGTGTTTGGCCTGACCTACAGTGTTTGGCCTGACCTGACCTTCAGTGTTTGGCCTGATCTATAGTGTGTTCTTTATTCTCGCGTTAATATGTAGGAATGACGGAAGCGGCAGAAGCACCTTTGGACCCATACGTGGCGGCAGCTCCTATTTATACTCCCCCAAACGCATCCATGTGTCTAACCTACGCTTGAAACAATCCACGTCTATTATGCTATCCAGTAATTTGTTCCGTAAATTGCACCTGTTGATAGTATCGTTGATAAGATTAGTTCAGACATGAGCAATTGCACATGTTGATGAGGTGACCTTGGGGGGGGAGCAGGGGGGGGGTTGTGGTTACAGGAGATAATTGAAGTGAGCTTAGTACACAGATGAGTGATGGTGCTTCTCTTTCTTTGTCAGCAAGTCAAGGTTGTAGTCATTCTATAAGTCTTATTTTTCACTCTTAGCTTTGTTTAGCAGATCTTCACGATCGCTAAACTATCGTTTGATATCGGTGTATCAAACGATTGTCTATATCATGCCAGAATAATACTTTAAGATTACGTAACGATAATTCTCAATATATATATATATGTATAATATATATATATATATATATATATATATATATATATATATATATATATATATATATATATATATATATATATATATATCTCACTTGACCATCACGACCGGACATAAGGAAGTGATAGCCGAGGCTATATGAACCACTTCCCCGCCGGCACTCGGATGGTAATCTTGGGCATAGCATTTTATCAAATCACCTCATTTTTTTGGGGCAACACGTGAGGAACCCAAATGCAAACAAGCCTGAATGGTCCCCAGGACTAGATACAACTGAAAACTCGCACCCCAGAAGTGACTCGAATATATATATATATATATATATATAATATATATATATATATATATGTATATGTATATGTATATATATATATATATATATATATATATGTATATGTATATGTATATGTATGTATATATATATATATATATATATATATATATATATATATATATATACATTCCATTCTATCAGACATCATCTATGGACTTTTTTAACTTCAGTCGTACATTCGTGCTTCACGTAGATGCAGATTTCAGCCTTTTTGTTCTACAGCAGTTGTTGGTATATACATTGTTGGTATACATTGTTTGTATACATTGTTTGTATACATTGTGGAGGATGTATTGGGAGTACAGAGCTACAGTGTCTTTTGTCAACCCTAGTTTTACCTGGTTGATACCTGGTTGATACCTGGTTATGGAGTTCTGGGAGTTCTTCTACTCCCCAAGCCCGGCCCGAGGCCAGACTTGACTTGTGAGAGTTTGGTCCACCAGGCTGTTGCTTGGAGCGGGCGCTTTCTGCAATCAAATTATCAGTGGTTGTTCATATATAATGTTATGTAACAGAGAATGTACCAAGCTTCAGGAGAAGGAATCATTACCTCTGTGAACAAGAGGTAATGATTGTTTATATATAATGTCTCTTGAAAATGAAAAGATAATGGAAATTGAAAAGATAATGCCTCTTGAAACTGGGCAAAATAGGATAAAAACACAGATTATCAAAAATAACGTGGACATAAGCATGAATTTTACCTATAAGGACATAACTCCCTGTTGCCTATTGAGGAGAAAGGAAAGTGGGCCACTTATGTAGAAAATTTAATAATTACACTGAATAGTAGAGAGGAGAGAGACTACAGATCTCACTTGACATCTCCTTGCTGTGAGCTGGATGCTCCTTGCTGTGAGCGGGTATTGGGCCTATTTCTTTGTACTCACCTAGTTGTTGGTAAGCACAACTAGGTGTGTGTAGGAGGGGGGGGAGGTGAGAAACAGCCCCCCCCTTTCACAGACACTGCAGTTTGGGGAAGGGGGGGGGGAAATGTCAATAGGTGCTAAGGTTTTTATAGAGCGAAGGGTCACTCCTGCTTCAGATTGCGAAAATGATCAGTGGTTATAATTGGTATGTATTTAGAGTCAAAAATTAAGCATAAATGATCGAAAAAGGCAGATAGGACACTGGGATTTATGTTGACCAGACCACACACTAGAAATGAAGGGACGACGACGTTTTGGTCCGTCCTGGACCATTCTCATAATCGACTTGAGAATGGTTCAGAACGGACCGAAACGTCGTCGTCGTCCCTTCACCTTCTAGTGTGTGGTCTGGTCAACATACTTCAGCCACGTTATTGTGACTCATCATCTGCACTGGGATTTATTTATCGAAGTGTTATCAATAAAACACCTGGTGTTATTCTTCAGCTATATCTTGCTCTGGTTAGGCTCCATTTAGATTATGCACTTCAGTTTTGGTCGCCATACTGTAGAATGGACATAAATTCACTAGGACGCATCCAGCATAGGATGACAGTTAATCAACATGAACAAATCCACAAGGGCCGTGACGAGGATTCGAACCCTCATCACGGCCCTTGTAGATTAGTTCATTTGACGTTATTGTAATTCCTGTGTGTAATGACAGTTAATCCCACAAATAAAAAAAACCTTTCATATGAAGAGATGGAAAAAGCCTGATTTACATTCTCTTGAAAAGCACAGCAAGGGATGACATGATTAAAGTGTGCAAGTAGGTGAACGGGCGTAACACATGGGATATTAATAAGGTATGAAATATATCAACACAAAGCACTAAACAATGGATATAAATTGGATAAATCCCAATTCAGGAAAGACCTGGATAAATACTGGTTTGGAAACGGTTTGGATTTGTGGAACAGATTATCAGCTAACGTAATAGGTGTGGCTCCCTTGATTGTTTCAGCGTTGGTTAAACAAACATATATATATATATAATATAAATATATAATATCCCTTGAAGAAGTAAGATGTGGAACAAGACCCAAAACGTAGAACAAGGCTTCAGACGTGTTGACTCTGAGGTTCCTTATTCAGTGGTGTTGTGTACGCTCCTGACTCCTACAGCCAAGACCATGACGCAACTCTCCCCACACCTTGAAAACATTAGAGTCATCAGTTACACTCCACTTGCTCCGTGCAGCCACTCGCCGGTGTGGAGTGTAGTGTAAGTGTGGTAACGTGATGTGCAGCGCTCACAATGTCACTGCTGCTTAGTTTGGTGGAGAGAAAGCTGGTGGTTGATTGGTGCACTGGTAGTTCTCGAGTTCTCGCCTAAAAATGTTATATTTGGCCCGAAAGGCAAGTTTAGTGGGCAGCGTCACTCCTCCTGTGAGTGGACACACCGCCATAGTGACAGTATTGGGCAGCGTCACTCCTCCTGTGAGTGAACACACCGCCATAGTGACAGTATTGGGCAGCGCCACTCATCCTGTGAGTGGACACACCGCCATAGTGTCAGTATTGGGCAGCGTCACTCCTCCTGTGAGTGGACACACCGCCATAGTGACAGTATTGGGGCAGCGTCACTCATCCTGTGAGTGGAAATACCGCCATAGTGTCAGTATTGGGGCAGCGTCACTCCTCCTGTGAGTGAACACACCGCCATAGTGACAGTATTGGGCAGCGTCATTCATCCTGTGAGTGGACACACCGCCATAGCGACAGTATTGGACCACGTTACTCATCCTGTGTGTGGACACACCGCCATAGTGACAGTATTGGACCACGTTACTCATCCTGTGTGTGGACACACCTCCATAGTGACAGTATTGGGCCACGCCACTCATCCTGTGAGTGGACACACCGCCATAGTGACAGTATTGGGCCACGCCACTCATCCTGTGAGTGGACACACCGCCATAGTGACAGTATTGGGCCACGCCACTCATCCTGTGAGTGGACACACCGCCATAGTGACAGTATTGGGCAGCGTCACTCATCCTGTGAGTGGACACACCGCCATAGTGACAGTATTGGGCCACGCCACTCATCCTGTGAGTGGACACACCGCCATAGTGACAGTATTGGGCCACGCCACTCATCCTGTGAGTGGACACACCGCCATAGCTACGTGTACAATGTTTCCCAGTAGGAAGAAACCCTACTGAGCTGTTTTTTGTTGTTTGTACCCAGACGTAGAGTTATAACACCGTGGCGTTTTCTTTTGAGAATTGCTTTCTTGTACCCATACCCACCTAGAACGCGCTTGACCGCCTCAAGTGAACAATCAAAGGAAGGAATAACATTTACAACCCTCAAGCTTGCGTCAATATGTGGGTGCAACGTGAAGGTATTTATTTTAAAGAGAGTGCTTCCCCGACTTTAATAATGTCGGGTTAATCACACTGCACATGTTTCAGATGTGTTTTAGGAGGCCACAAGCTCTCGTGTACAGCCGTGTTGGTCCAGCGTAGGGATTCACTAACCTGCTCTTCTATATGTCCTTCTGCGGGTACCTTGTGACGGTGCTCTCCACTGGCACGCGGTCCTTCATCCCCATCAATTCCAACAGGAGAGAGAATTGACTTGTGTATCTGTACTCACTGAATTTGTGCGCCCCTTGAGGGACTGGACATAGAAGGGAGGTAGAAATAGCCTAAGCTACTCTATCCCTTTGAGATGTATTTATTCTTGTCTCAATAAACATACTTGAACTTGAGAGGATCCACAGGCACTTGATCACCCTTCCCAGATGGGTGAGCATTTTCACAACTCTCCACAAAGTCAGCGATCGTCCCTCTGTTTACCGCCCGCTAACTTGTTTTGTTTCGATATTCTGTAATGTGGCCGTTGAGTCGGAGCAGATCACTGCTCCCGTCTGAGCTCCCTTGCAGATACCTCATATAGAATGGGTATCAGCTACCTGTCCTGGGTATCAGATACCCAGGACAATGCCAGCGAGCTCAGCAGGCGTGGCGCGCCCAGTCTCTGCTGTTTTGTTCATTATCCTTCCTGGAAACCAATCTTCCAGGACCCGTTCTGGTCTGCTAAACTGACCAGCAACCCGTAATGACGCCGACCAGTAACTGACTCGTGTTTATCCCTAAATGGGTGTGAACGTTTTCTTTGTTTATCCCTAAATGGGCGTAAACGTTTTCTTTATTTTCACCTCACAACAAATAAAGAATTGAGAAGTGAAGTACTATTAACTTAGTGTAATTCGATTATATAATAT
This sequence comes from Procambarus virginalis, assembly GCA_020271785.1. NCBI lineage: Eukaryota > Metazoa > Arthropoda > Malacostraca > Decapoda > Cambaridae > Procambarus > Procambarus virginalis. Next base: position 20,881,869 of record WNGS01164437.1, read on the forward strand.
AGAAGCCTTAAAGATCAATATCACTTCAGTTTGTTAATTAACGTTCAAGTTTACCTTAACAAAAGTGGAAATAATTACCAATCCTAGTAAAGGCAAGGCTTGGAAGTTAATGTA
>WNGS01164437.1:20882007-20930835 GCA_020271785.1 Procambarus virginalis
GCCTTAAAAGTTGCCTTTAATAAGAATGAGGATTTGAGCGATTGTGAATATCGGGGTGTGTGGAGGATGGGCACGGCAGCAGGACGGGAGAGGGTACGGAAGGCGAGGGTACGTAAGGAGAGGGTACGAAGGCAGGTACGTAAGGAGAGGGGGTACGGAAGGCAAGGGTACGGAAGGCTAGGGTACGTAAGGAGAGGGTACGTAAGGCAAGGTAGTAAGGAGAGGGTACGGAAGGCAAGGATATGTAAGGAGAGGGTACGGAAGGCTAGGGTACGTAAGGAGAGGGTACGGAAGGCAAGGATATGTAAGGAGAGGGTACGGAAGGCAAAGATATGTAAGGAGAGGGTACGGAAGGCTAGGGTACGTAAGGAGAGGGTACGGAAGGCTAGGAGGGGGGGAGGGTGCGGGCGCACGAGAGGGAGAGGATGTAGCTGGAGGTGAGGGGGTGGATGCCGCAAGTGATTAGGGGTTCAGGAGGAGTGGGGGAGAGATGCACGTAGTGGAGGGGGGGGGGTTGCCGCGGAAGGAAGTGAGAGAGGGGTATGGTGATACTGCAGGGGAAGGTAGGGGTGCCAACTGAGGGATGGGAAGGGGGGTTGGGGCTGTTGTGTTGATTCTGGCGTCATGAGTCAGTTGTGTTGGTGCACCCCGTCCGCTTACTCCTACACTCGACCCATTCACCAAGCTCTCTCCCCCTTCAACCCCATCCACCCACTTTGGGAGAATCTCCTCTACCTCTCTCCCTCGTACCAGAAACATCTTATCTCTGTAAACCCGAAAAAAAACATTCGTCAAGATACCGGGAACACATCTAAAAAGATCAGGGGGGCGATTTCGAGCAACAAATGCAGGAAATCGGACGTGGGATGTTGGCGAACGACAGGTGGGAGCGGACCCAAAAGCAAACACAGTTCGTACAGTTCGCCGGCGGACGTAAGTTTTGGGCCAGAGCCAAACTTGGATGACGCTCGACAACGGTCCAGAGAAGCATAGCGGTCTCTCTTCTCTCCCGTAAGGCACTGTACAGCCCAGCCACGGGCAGTGGGGCCTGGTGGACGTTGGTACACTCTTGTTGTTGTTTAGAGTCAGCTACACGGAACAAAACTTGCAAGTAGCACGGCTAGGGTGAGCCCGTAGTGGACTCACCTGGCACAGGAGCGGGGTTGTAATGGTTGGTACGCACTGACGCGCCTTTATGGTCAGTCTGCAGAGGATAGGCAGGGTGAGAGGAATAGGAGGGGCAGAACAGAGGGGGGGAGAAGCGGCAAAGTAAGGAGGGGTCAAACTGGAAAGAGTACTTGGAGTGGGATAGACGAAGACCAGGGATAGTCAAGATGACATGTAATGTCGACTACCCACTAGATCTCATCCCTGATACCCATGCTTCCCTGGCTCCATTTACCCTTCATAAATTACCAGCACCTTTCCACGCCCAGATCATCACTCTCACTAACGATCGGTACTGTACCCGGGTAACTGCATACAGCCGCAGGTTACACCTACAGCGATCTGGGATACGTTAGTACAAACGTAGATCATGTATAGAATTCCTAGCAGACATTGTTCAAGATAATTAAATAGAACAGACACGACAAACTTGGTGTTTAGAAATAGAAAGAACAAACTCGGTGTTCAACGATATAGTAGTCATCCTCTGGGAAAATGAGTGGAGCGATGACTAAAGAGGGCGGGGTGTCCATTGTCAGCAAAGATGGGGCCAAGAACTGACAGCAGGCCCCCACTGGTGGTCTCGACAGGGTGTAAGGGCTTGAGAAAGTGTAACACTGTCCGCTTGCCGTCCGTACAGACAGGCGCGGGTCTGCAGGAGGTAAACGATTGGTAAACGGCTTACCAATCTACCGTGGCGACTCAACTTGTCTGGTGGTATCGTTTCAGCCGAATCATTAACACCCGGGAAATGTAGGGGACGTCCTCCACCGTTATGTGCAAGGTAGTTAGAACTTAGAACCATATGTAACTGCAGAAGGCCCATACGGGGCAGCTCCTATTTATAAACAACCGAATCCCACTCAATCCCATGTCCAACCCACGTTTGAAACAATCGAGGGATCCCACTCCCCCACGTTACGCGGTAATTGTTCCACAAATCACCAACCTGTTACCGAACCAGATTACCCAAGTCTTTCCTAAATCAAAACTTATCCAATCATGCCAATTGTTTCGTGTTCTGTCCTGTCGATACTTTTAATACCCTATTATATCCCTTGGTTATGTCCATCTCCAGTCCACTTGTAGAACCTCTATCATGTACACCCCTAACTCTTCGCCTTTCCGTGAATGCAATTTAAGCTTGTTAATCTTTCTTCATATAAAGATTATATTTGGGGATAACTTAGTCATCCATGCTGAAGTATTGTCGAGGCCGTCCTTCTCCGTTTACCTGGAGGGAGGTGGGGAGAAGGCGATTGTGAACCCCCCATCGTTTAATCTTGCCCTCCTCCTTCCTCATCCCTACCACTATGGTATTAGGATTGATATTTAACGGACATGCATAAATAATGGCCAGAACACAGGGTATAATTCGTAATATGATCCCCAACTAATGTTTGCCTGATGACTGTGATGCCCTAACTGTCAGCGAAGTGGACAGCATACCAGGCACGTCAGCGTGTGGACCAGTTACTTATTAAGCTTTTACTGAATGCTAAAGCAAGTGTATTTTAAATGATTCAGCTGCGTTGCAGAGAAAACAAATTGATTGCTAAGCAATTTCGCAAAAAAAAAAACAACAGAGACTGATTCGTAGGGTGCTACAAGGATTTTGGTCCAGGGGTCGGCACTCGAGGATGTGGTCCTGGTCTGTTGAGCCATAGTAGCCATACCAGGACGGTGGTCTAGGATGGTGGTCCGGGAGTAAGGCTGGCCAAGTGGTCCGAGAGTGGTGAACCCGAGCTAGTGGTCCCCGTGAGAACCTGTTTGTGAGGTGGCTTCAGACCTGGCACTCATCGGGTCCTTTCGAAAGACTTTTCTAAAGTCCCGTTGGGCGTCCCTGCGCCGCCAGGGTCAACAAGTTGTAGGAGGCGTGTTGCAGCATCACTTCCTCCTCCCAGCCTCCTGCAGGATGCTTTACCACCACCATCACCACCTGCAGCTCCTTCTTTCACACAAGTAAGAAGCAGCCCAGGGTCTCTCAGCCCACACAATGACCTCCTCCTTAACACAGCCACAGAAGGAAGTGTTCGACGCAGCCGAGTTATGTAAAATGTGCTCTTGAAATGTTGACCAGACCACACACTAGAAGGTGAAGGGACGACGACGTTTTGGGTCCGCCCTGGACCATTCTCAAGTCGAGAATGGTCCAGACGGACCAAAACGTCGTCGTCCCTTCACCTTCTAGGTGTGGTCTGGTCAACATACTTTCCACGTTATTGTGACTCATCGCCTGCTCTTGAAATGCAATAGATCAATTGCAGCTCACAATTCGTGGTGATATAATAGTGAAAAAATGTGCCGCTACATTTTAGTAATAACTGGAGAAGTAAAGAAACCTCACTCTACTCCTTAGACCCCGCGAGCACCCAAGGACACCAGCCAGTAACATCACTGGAAGCCTCCCTCGCTGGACTGACTCATTGGGCTGCTCTGGATGGCTGCATTTGTTATTTATGGTAAAAGACCTAAATTGGAAACAATAGAAACGTTTTAATGTGTCGGAGCCGTGTTCTCCTCCTCCGTCATACCACCAGCACCACCACCACCACCACCACCACCACCACCACCATCATCAGAGACCCCTCCTCCCCCTTCCGTCGAACAGTGCCAAGCGAGGCACTTGGCACTGTCCGACAAGACACTCCATCAAAATTGATTGCTCGAAAACAATAACAGGCGATGTTTCTAATTAAGGAACAAGCAAGCCAGTTACGAATTGAAACTTAAGCACCAGTGCGCTATAAATAGGAAGAATGGAGTGACTTAGAAACAATAGTTATTGCAAAACCGCCCTTTTGAGCTGAGGGGGAATAGAAAGAACAACATTCTGGACTACGTGTTGGTCTTACCTCGGTCTCTGATGGTGAGGGACAGCGGCTGGTCATCAGGTTGGCCCTCGAGCCGGCTAGAAGGAGAGTATCTTGGGATCCGGCTGCTAGGACTCGGGCATCGCTCCGAACATCTTCCTCCCATACGTAAATCCAGGGAGCTGTCCCTGTCTAGCTCCAGGTGGGCGTCACGGGACAAGTCGAAGTGGCTGTCTCGTGGCAGCTCGAGACGGTTATCTCGTGATAGGTCGAGACGGTTATCTCGTGATAGGTCAAGACGGTTATCTCGTGATAGGTCAAGACGGTTATCTCGTGATAGGTCGAGACGGTTATCTCGTGACAGCTCGAGACGGTTATCTCGTGATAACTCGAGACGGTTATCTCGTGATAGCTCGAGACGGTTATCTCGTGACAGCTCGAGACGGTTATCTCGTGACAGCTCAAGACGGTTATCTCGTGACAGCTCGAGACGACTATCTCGTGACAGGTCCATTCGACTGTCCCTTGAAAAATCAAGGTGACTGTTCCTTCCTAAGTGAGCTAGACTGTCTTTCCTGAGGGCGACTGGTGGCGAAGTGTCCATTTGAGATATCCTGGATCTCTCCCTCCGCAAGTCGAGGGTGGAGCTGGGGAAGGGCGAGCCGTGAACGTCTCCATGTCTGCTGCGATCGTCGTCTTGGAGTGTCCCTGCCTTCTGCGCCTCCAGCAGCTTGGCTTGCTGCTGTTGCAAGCGGTCCTTGATTAAGAAAATCTTCGGCATCTTGAGAACACTTTGTTTACACCACACAAAAATTTATATCTGGGAATTGCTTTTCCTCTTCGTCTCAAGTCGCTGCCATTCACTAGTGCATTTCAGGGCATCGAGTCAACACTGTCACTTAAATAGTCAGCACAAGTCCGCACTCGAGCACTAACTAACGGCATGGAGCAGCTGCAGGAGCTTATGTCTGGTCGAGGAGGTGCGCTCGTGGGTGGGGCTGAGGGAGCACCACACAGCACCAGCGGCCGGTAGTGTGGCCCAGGCAGTGTTGACAAGCCTGCTGCTGCTGCTGCTGCTCCGCGCGGCTCCAGAGACTTGTACGCTACGCAAGTAGTGAGCCGCGAGTGTAGTATAGTGAAAGTGGCTGCTAGCACCTCCCTGCTTTGCGCCGCGCATGCGCACGCTGCCAGCCCCCTACCTGTCGCCATTGTCTGTTCATTTTATTGTTTTTCATCTCTCTTTGTGTCTTTTCCGTTCGAATTTGTCTTGAACTATGTAATAGTTTGCTGAATATTCAGTTGACAGGTGCTATACTCGAGAGGGGTCAGGAAAAGGCCCAGTTAATAATCTTACCCGAGCACATCTGACACCACAGCCCANTTGGTTCCTGCCCCTCCCCCTGCTTGGTTCCTGCCCCTCCCCCCTGCTTGGTTCCTGCCCCTCTCCCCTGCTTGGTTCCTGCCCCTCTCCCCTGCTTGGTTCCTGCCTACCTATAACCTCCAGCACACGAGGCGATAGGGGTTATATACGCGTGCTAAACACACATGGTGGATATATACTAGTACGAACCACGGATGATTATACCAAAATCAAATCTACAGAATTTTCAGTGCAGGGATGCGACTGCCGTCTGACACAGCTGACGGATGTTCGCGGAGGGGACATGAGGAGGAATGACACGACACCCATCAACATATCCGGGGAGCTGACTTCCGTGTGCGCCACCAGAGGAAGTGACACGCCACAACAGACCAATACTTTAACTGTTCCACGAGATTTAATCTACGTTGTTCCTCCACGAAGGTGCGGGGGTGAAGTCCAGCCCTAGAGCGACCTTAGCTTCGCTGGGCTGGGAATGTCTGTATCAAGACGCAGGACTGGTTGAGGGTAGCATAGTGGTCGTGGCTGTGGTGGTCGTACTGTGTATTTGTCGTATCACAGCTTGTGTGTACATTGTGTCCAGCATGGCTCACATGCTGGACACACACACATGCGTCCCTGTACTAAGATGACACTGCTGCCGCCGCCATCTTAGTACAGACACAAGTGGTTAGCGCGATCCAGTCCACATCTCCCAAGGTGGCCTCCCTACCCTCGCACAGCTTAGTGTGGAGGGCGTCATTATCAGTACAGTTATTTTAAGTACAGTTTATTTAATGACCTTTCCTGCAGTCGACTCAGTCGAATGGTGCCGCATTCAGTTCCTTACACCTGATGCCGCTGTTCACCTAGCAGGACAAGTGTACCTGGAAGTTAGGCAACTGTTGGGGTTGTATCCTGTGGAGATAAGTACTTAATCTAGGTGGTCTCGATAAGCATATCTGGCTTCCTGTCCCCGACAGTGGGGAGCCATAGACGCAGGGGAGGAGGAGATGAGACAAGGTTTAGGATGCTATGAGGAAGAGAAATGAGGCAGAGCGACCTGGGGAGGCCAGCAGCACGCTCGCTGGTAGTGTTTAATCCTTATTGTCCCATGGCGGCGGCTTACCTCACTTGGGTCCCGGTCACTGAATTACCAGTCACGGGTTTCCTGTGAGGTGGAGCAGTGAGCGTGCCGGACCTCGCTGGTGTGAGGTGGAGCAGTGAGCGTGCCGGACCTCGCTGGTGTGAGGTGGAGCAGTGAGGGTGCCGGACCTCGCTGGTGTGAGGTGGAGCAGTGAGCGTGCCGGACCCCGGTACCTCAGGGGGTCACAACTTGTCATGGTTTTGCATAATAAGAGACATGTCGGGAGCAAGACGCCCGGGATCGGAAATTTGCCATATAGTTTAAGCATTAGCCACTGCCATGAGCACAGTGTTGTCGCTGCTCGTGTGCGGTTGCACAGCATCGCTAACTCCGTGTAACTCCAACAATCCTCACCGCAGATTGGTTGAGGTTCTTTTTACCAACGGTATACTAATCGTGGCCAGACTATGACCAACGACGAAGGCCGCCACCCGCGACGGAGGCTGCCATCAACATTAAAGAACGACCCTTCACAGCCAACCACCCTTGCCAACCCCCACGCCCTTGAACTCTGCTGGCCGTGATGCTGCTGTTGCAGGAGACTGTGAGGCTGCTCGCTATGTGAGAGATGGGAATGGGGAACGGCCCTAATGTGGGAGATGAGTAGCGGGGCATCCCATGTGGGGAAATGGGAAAGGGAGCGAGACATTAAGCAAACGCATGGAGGAAGAGACGCCACCAGACAACCGGCGCGACTCCCTCTTCCCGACCAAGGTCAGCTTGATCACCGTAGACCGTCGTGTACTCTCCGTGACAGGGAAGGGAGAAAGTGGCCTTGTGGAGTGGTAGCAGCTGTGTTAGGTCTCAGTTTCCTGTGTGTGGGTGAAGCAGGGTGATGAGGGCCGGGTTCTTGGCTGCAACACACAGGACGTTCTGATCAGGGGTGCAACACCGTGGGGGCTGGCAAGGGAGCACAGGGAACAAGACAAACATATACTGCCATCTGTTACCACCAAGAGTTGATGGCAAGTTTGCTACAGTGGCCGGCGGAACTAATTGGAAAATATTGAAATGTACACACTAAATAGAGCCATTAATACCTGAGGTACTCAGGTCCTCTTCCTTACGTTTTTTGCAGCATTTACACATACACACCCGCACGCAAGAACTCAAGCAAGCTAGCTAGCAAACCATGCACTCGCGCGGGTGTGAAAAAAGGCGAATAAGTGGGTGTGAGGAAGACGAATTAAAGTATATTTTGAGGAGGCGAATGAGGGGTTGGGTGGGGAGGAGAGTTTGTTAAGGTGTATGCGTGTGAGGAAGGGGGGGGGGGTCATGAGTGCGTGGGAGGGTAGGGGAAAATGCGTGCATGGGAGGGGTTGTGCATGTGTTGCGTGGGAGAGGGCGGTACATGTGTGCGTGGAAAGGAATGCAAATGTGCATGGGTTGTATGCGTGTGTGGGAGGGAGGTGAGTGGGAGGGGACATATGTAGTACATGGGTGATAATGGGGAGTTGTGCAGGAACCCTGAATTTTACACAGGGGGGTTCCAAATGTGTGCTATGTGAATAAAAAATATTGAAATATACATAATATTAACTAAGCCACTAATACGCAAAGCTAACACGTGGAGCTCACTAGAGAGACCGCAGTAAAAACATCCAGTCGTCCTAAGTATAATTGGAAGCTCTTTGGTTATCACAATACCATTATGTGAGAGATCCGTTGAACTGAGAGGGAGGTGTGTGTGTGTGCAGTTTCGCTCGGCAGGCAATTGAAACACATGCCCTGGTAACCAAGATTCGTACTTGTCACGCGTTGAAATTTCCACATTGGCCGATTTTGCACTGTTATGTGGTTTAAAAAGGGCTTGATTAATTGGTTCAGAGCAATACACTAATTCATTGGTAATCTCTTATGTGACTTGAACAACTCCACAAGGGCCGTGACGATGATTCGAACTTGCGTCCGAGAGCATCCCAGACGCTGCCTTAATCGACTAAGCTACAACATAGTCAAACTCTTAGCTGACTGTGTTGTTTAGTGCGGACCAACTGGAGCAACCAACGGCCACCATCGCTGCTTCAGAGGTCCCTCCCACCATCACCACCTGCTCCCTTGAGCCTATTCTACTAGTGATTACCGCTCGACAACTTAAGCATTCTCTATCACAGGCAGAGGAAGTTGGTATGCGGTTGGTGGTTGGGGAGGTCAAGGTTCTCTGATATTCATGGTCGCAGCCTGCCCTTAGGCAACCATCATGTTTCTGAAGCGTCTGGGCCAATTTACCGTCAAAAATAAACCCAAACAAACCAGCGGGGCGCCCCGCTGGAAACACTGTTACTGCTGGAAACTGGCGGGAATCATAAGAACACTGACTTCGTCCAAAAGCCCCCGAGGCGAGCCGTGAAGGTCACCTTGGGGAACACCTGAACGAAACATTATGAACGACTGCAGCGGTTTACCAGGCTTCTCTAAGAGGAGGAAACTGTCTCACAAGCGTTCGTGTCCCTTTCATTCTGCTCGTACAAAGCAGGATTGAAAGTTTATTGCATGTTAGAAAAATATTGTGTTTACCCTGTTTTTCTAGGGCGACGCACGTCACTGATTTCCAAAAGATCGGGAAATTTATCGCCAACACAAACGAATATGAAAGGGACGAAGAACCGACGGGGGAAAGCAAAAGTATTCAGTCTTTGTCCGAAAAGATTTTGAGCAACATGTAAATCCAATGGTTAAATCTGTTTTCTTCGCTCACTATCTACTTGCAGAGTTAATCTGATCCAAGCACAAGGAATAGATGGGAATGACCGAGGAATTCGTTCACTATATGAATCATTTTGAATCTGTGTATCATCACCAACCCAGAGTTTCAATTTTTGTGTTCATCGTCCCGTTTTACTGCGCAGTCAGGCATTTATTTTTCCGTAGGTGCACCTGTTGTTCACACAAGCTACCGGTATCTGGGAGGAAGTTGTCGAGCTTACGGTTCTGAGCGCGCGTGTGGCGATATATCGCAGAGTATACCCTCCGTATACACAACTTTGATGGTTATATAGCTGATATATCCGGGGGAGGTAGGTGTGTAAGGACTCCAGCAGCTGGTGGTTTAGGTTTAGTGCGGTACACTGCGTTGAAGACTCCAGGCTATTGAATGAGCTGAAAGGGATGTCATCCTGTGTATTGTTTGCTGTTGAAATCAAACTGTGAGGATGAGAAGGCAGAGGTGGTGGCCCTAGAGAGAACCAGAAAGGGGTGAGTGGGCATTGGTTGTGATCATTAATGAACGGAAGATGAACGGGAGAGGGGGTGGAGAGGAAGGAAGTAGGAGCGACTTCCCTCTCCCGTGGCACTGAGGAAGTCTTCCTTGGCGGAGAGGAGGTGGCACGGGCATGAATAGCCCGTAAGAGAGGAGGGGCAGATTTGTTCTTATACAGCGTGGCGTGAGTGTCGCTATGTTATGTGGAAGTTTTGGAGACCTCCAACCGGGAGGGGTCTCCCCCCCCCCCCCGCCACGGCCACACCACCTCCCCCGTTTGCTCTTATTGACTTCTCGGTACAAATTCTGTCTCCAGGTTGGGGGGAAATGCTAAGCGGAGAGTTGGGGAAGCTGGTGTGGGGAGTAAATTAGGTTGGGGATGGTGGTGTGGGGTGAGGAAGACCTTCACCAGGTGGACTCCCTAGATCATGTCATGGTAAGGCTTGGATGCTCTGCCTGAACACTCACCATCCACGGCAAGAGTCCACTTCGGGCTTGAGTGCAACTCACAAGTTTGGTGCGTGCAATAAAACAGACTTCTTGTGTAACAGTTGCGCCCGAAGGCTCCACACAGCACAGGCGCTTTGCCTCACTACCTCCCACTCCCCTGGTTCCCCTCCCCTGCTTCCCTTCCCCTGCCTCTGTTTCCCCTGCCTCCTGCACCTCTTGTTTTCCCTCCCACCATTCACTGCAAGCCTCGTACGGCGTGTAAGAGCCATCACTGCGAGGCTAAGCACCAGCGCCAAGCTTGTTCTGGTTTTGTACGTGATGTAATGTATGGTGTCGTGGGGGATGGGGGGGGGGGTAGCCTTGACCCGTGTGCCCAACCGGTGACTCGTCCAGAGAACACCCTCGTCGACAGGTTCCTCGGAGTAGTTCCCTTGGTAGTGCAATGTACCATCTTGGGCTAATGCAGGCCACGGCACCTGACTAGGAGGCTTCATTGGTTCGTCTGAGTCGTGGGATGGACGACCTACAACCTCACCTGTCGCCGTTGTGTGTGCGCGCGCGCGCGTGTGTACGTGTGTGTACTGGCCTATTTGTGTCTGCAAGGATCGAGCATTGACTCTTGGATCTCGCCTTTCTAGCCATCGGTTGTTTACAGCAATGACTCCGGTCCTGTTTCCCTATCATATCTAGTTTTAAAATTATGAATAGAGTTTGCTTCCACAACCTGTTCCTTAAGTGCATTCTATTTTTCCACTACTCTGACGCTAAAAGAAAATTTCCTAACATCTCTGTGACTCATCTGAGTTTCCAGCTTCCACGGGTGTGTTTACTATTGTGTCCGCAGAATCGAGCTATTAGCTCTTGGACCCCGCCTTTTTAACCAATCTATTTTTCCTCTTATCATATCTGCTACATACATTTCTCTAACACACGCGCGCACACATCCCCAGGAAGCAGCCCGTAACAACTGTCTAACTCCCAGGTACCTATTTACTGCTAGGTGAACAGAGGCATAAGGGTGAAAGAAACAGCCCATTTCATTCTGCCTTTGCCGGGGATCGAATCCGGACCTTTTAGGACTACGACCCCAGAGCGCTGTCCACTCAGCCGCGAGGCCCCACGGACTTGCGCGTGTGTGCGTGCGTGCGTGTGTGTGTGTGTGTGTGTGTGTGCGGGTGCTTGCACCCTTCAGGAGCGTGCGTGTAGGAGTTCCTGTCAGTGAGTGTGTTAACAGTGCCTCTCATCATCTCCGCCACACCACCACCACTTCCCCGTCTCTCCGTCAGCGGCACCAGTATGGTCACCACCACGGGCGAAGGCAAGAGCTGGCAACATCACCTCGGTAGTTTACAGATAAATAAACAAATACCCCACAACGCGACTGTGATCTCCGTCCAACCACCGCGGCCCATCAACTCCGCCCTCACCACCCATTGAAAGCAACACGTATTGTTGATTTTTTTCAATGTACGCAGCTCCGTAACTGGAGCCGAGTCAAGGGCACAGCGGACGAACTTCCGCTTACCTGAGAGTAGACCGTTGATTCTAGTTCCGCTTGGGAACCTGCCGGCGCTGGGAGGCGCGGGGCGGCAGGTGCCGGCGCTGGGAGGCGCGGGGCGGCAGGTGCCGGCGCTGGGAGGCGCGGGGCGGCAGGTGCCGGCGCTGGGAGCGCGGGGCGGCAGGTGCCGGCGCTGGGAGGCGCGGGGCGGCAGGTGCCGGCGCTGGGAGGCGCGGGGCGGCAGGTGCCGGCGCTGGGAGGCGCGGGGCGGCAGGTGCCGGCGCTGGGAGGCGCGGGGCGGCAGATGCCGGCGCTGGGGGCGCGGAGCGGCAGATGCGGCGCTGGGAGGCGCGGAGCGGCAGGTGCCGGCGCTGGGAGGCGCGGGGCGGCAGGTGCCGGCGCTGGGAGGCGCGGGGCGGCAGGTGCCGGCGCTGGGAGGCGCGGGGCGGCAGGTGCCGGCGCTGGGAGGCGCGGGGCGGCAGGTGCCGGCGCTGGGAGGCGCGGGCGGCAGGTGCCGGCGCTGGGAGGCGCGGGGCGGCAGATGCCGGCGCTGGGAGGCGCGGGGCGGCAGGTGCCGGCTGGGAGGCGCGGGGCGGCAGGTGCCGGCGCTGGGAGGCGCGGGGCGGCAGATGCGGCGCTGGGAGGCGCGGAGCGGCAGGTGCCGGCGCTGGGAGGCGCGGGGCGGCAGGTGCCGGCGCTGGGAGGCGCGGGGCGGCAGGTGCCGGCGCTGGGAGGCGCGGGGCGGCAGGTGCCGGCGCTGGGAGGCGCGGGGCGGCAGATGTCGGCGCTGGAGGCGCGGGGCGGCAGATGCCGGCGCTGGGAGGCGCGGGGCGGCAGATGTCGGCGCTGGGAGGCGCGGAGCGGCAGGTGCCGGCGCTGGGAGGCGCGGGGCGGCAGATGCCGGCGCTGGGAGGCGCGGGGCGGCAGATGTCGGCGCTGGGAGGCGCGGGCGGCAGGTGCCGGCGCTGGGAGGCGCGGGGCGGCACATGCCGGCGCTGGGAGGCGCGGGGCGGCAGGTGCCGGCGCTGGGAGGCGCGGAGCGGCAGATGTCGGCGCTGGGAGGCGCGGGGCGGCAGATGCCGGCGCTGGGAGTCACGGCACGACAGCAACACGTTCAGGAGGTGGGGGTTATAGCGGACTGCGCCTTCCCGCATCTCATTAGACGGAGGATTTAATAACATGACCTCCCACTACAGCATTACTACGGGCTATTCATGCCCGTGCCACCTCTTGGATGGCTTAATCTTCAATCAATCAATCTGCAGCATCAGTTGTGGGTAATGTCTCTCCCAGGCCGGGGGCTGACGGTGTGAGGGTGTGATTGATTGATGAAGATTAAGCCACCCAAAAGGTGGTACGGGCATGAATAGCCCGTAAGTGGTGGCCGTTTTGAGCCATTACCAGTATCAAGAGCTGATACTGGAGAGCTGTGGAGGTGCAACTGCACCCTGCGTGACGGGAGATGTCTCTCCCGTTGTGAGGGTGTGAGGGGGCGAGATGTTATATATGGACGATCAAGAGAAAGGTGTGTTACGGGCTCACCATAGCCCGTGCTACATGGACACTTCGTTCTGAGTAGCTAAATCTAAAACAACAACAACAACAACAACGAAAGGTGTGAGGAGTGCTCTCATTTTGTTCACTCATCCGTGAGTAGGTGAGTCAGTGGTGTGGTGGGTTGATCTTACGTCACCTGTTGCACAGGTGGGGCACCTGTGCAACAGGTGCGCTCTGGGGCACTGGCCGGAGGATTGGGGGTGTTAGTGAAGGGAGGGGGGTGGGGGGTTAATGATGAATCTGGGGGTTGGTGGTCAGATAAATGTTGAGAATGGGTGGTGGTGGTGGTGGGGGGGGAGATTAGCGATGGTGAGAGTGGGAGATGACTTGTTCGGAAACGGTAGATAATGGGGGGAGGGTTAAGGGGGACTAGCTGGGGGGTTCAGTGATGGCGTAGTGGGCGATGGTGGGGGGGGGGGGGAGTTGACCTGATCCATGGTGGCGTGGGTGAGGTGGCTGGAGCCACCCCCCTCTCCACTATGGCCACACACACACCCCGGACCACAAACCTGTTACCCATGGCAGGATGCCCAACCTCAAGTCCGTTCTCTGTTGGCCGCTTCTTAAGATTGTGAGGTGTTTTGCTTTTTCCTGTCCTCGTCTTCCTAGTTTCTCGAGGTGTGGCCTGGGAGAGCGGTCTAGCGAGGATGGACCAGGAAGCAGGGGGGGGGTGAGGTGACAGGATGGGGTGCCAGCTAGGCCACAAGGGTGTGCCGCCGCCGCCGCCGCTACCATCCTACACCGCTTGGACTGCTGGTCGACCTTGACAATGAAAATGACGCAGTAGTGAACCAGGTAGGCTTCCCCCCAGCCTAACAGCCTCTCTACCTTCTCTCATTCACTGTCATCTGCTCCTTCTCGCCCTTCCTTCCTTCCTTTGTCTCACTGCGTTGGTCTATGTCACACTGTCTTGTTCTATGGCACAGCAGCTTCTCAACTACTCGGCCCTAAACTGAATTACATTTCGCCTGCACTCTTCACTTCACAAGGTGAGAATGTCCACAGCCCCGCTCCTGTGCCAGGTAAGTCCACTACGGGCTCACCATAGCCCGTGCTGCTTGGAAATTTGTTCCCAGTAGCTGAATCTTAAACAACAACGTGAGAATGTCTGCAGGAAAGAACAGTTCGCCACCACAAACATCCACCACCATCTGGTGGTGGATGTTTGTGGTGGCGGGAGTGGCGGTATTGAAGAAGACGGTGTGTGTGTGTGTGTGTGTGTGTGTGTGTGTGTGTGTGTGTGTGTGTGTGTGTACGCGATTGGCGACGGTAGAGCAAGAACTCTGTGGGAGACAGATGGATCAACCATTTCTTAGTAAAGCCTGTGAAGATGGTCGACATTTCGAAACCAAGAGGTCAGAGCCAATCCACCACCTTACCCCATCTTGCGACCTGTTTGTTCCCTCTTCCCCCCCTGTCGATCACTTCCCTCTTCCTCCTGTCGATCACCTCCCTCTCCCCCTGTCGATCACCTCCCCCCGGTCGTCCAGCTTTGCCCCTCCAGTCGACCAACTTTGCTCCCTCCTCTTCCTGTCGACCAGATTTGCCCTCATTGTCGACCATCAGATTGCCCCTCCTCGACCATTTTGCCTCCGTTTCTCCCCAATCTCTCATCGCAGCACCCTCAGCGTTTCGACAAGGACCCTAGCTGCTACCCCTTGTCTTGACATTCCCGCCGTAACGTGCGCTGCCTCTAGGAGAGGTCGGTGAGGTGCGCTGCCTGCAGGAGAGGTCGGTGAGGTGCGCTGCCTCTAGGAGAGGTCGGTGAGGTGCGCTGCCTGCAGGAGAGGTCGGTGAGGTGCGCTGCCTCTAGGAGAGGTCGGTGAGGTGCGCTGCCTGCAGGAGAGGTCGGTGAGGTGCGCTGCCTCTAGGAGAGGTCGGTGAGGTGCGCCGCCTGCAGGAGAGGCCGGTGAGGTGCGCCGCCTGCAGGAGAGGTCGGTGAGGTGCGCCGCCTGCAGGAGAGGTAGGTGAGGTGCGCCGCCTGCAGGAGAGGTCGGTGAGGTGCGCTGCCTGCAGGAGAGGTCGGTGAGGTACGCTGCCTGTAGGAGAGGTCGGTGAGGTGCGCTGCCTGCAGGAGAGGTCGGTGAGGTGCGCTGTCTGTAGGAGAGGTCGGTGAGGTGCGCTGCCTGTAGGAGAGGTCGGTGAGGTGCGCTGCCTGTAGGAGAGGTCGGTGAGGTACGCTGCCTGCAGGAGAGGCCGGTGAGGGTGCGTACGCTAGGCACTCTGGTCTGGCTTCTCCTTCGCCGGCTCGTAGCAAGCAGATCTTAAAATGACTCTTAATGCAACCGCTATGGGAAACTGGCCCTTGATCCGCCGTGCCTGAGAGTCGAGGGTTGCAGAGGAAGGCGTTGGCGTGTTCCACTTGGTTCCACATGAAGAGTCGTGGAAGTCTGGCGGGTCTCTACCCTCCGCTACAAGCAGTTGCCTCCGCGTGAGTCAGTCGTATATATCAAGCAGACGTCAGTTGTGCGGAAGGCATATCTGTATTACGTACTCGTGAGGCTATACCACAAGAACTAGGCTATAGGAAGGGGGGTATATCCGTGTTAAGAAGTCATGTATGGGGAAGGTATATACTCATTTTGACTACTAGTTAATTTAGACAAATTATGAATACGAGTCTGTGGGACTATTTTTTCTGTCTGTGCTTCTGGTTGAGTGTCTGGGTTAAATGTATCGTCTTGTGAGTTGTCTTCGGGCGCCTTAGTCTTTCCTTACTACCGCTTATTGTTTTGTTTTCTGCACAAGGGAGGTGGAAGATGTGGGTTGGCTTTCCTGAGACATAAAGGCTTCTTTAGCCGCACCTTGAAGAAGATACTCGCCTTTACGTCCATATATTTGAAAATATTTTCTGTTACCTGTTTATTATTTTTGCGTTTGAGATAAGAGGTTGGGGATGGTGATGGGTGATTGTGTGGATGGAATATGGGGCTGAGGATGGTTGAAGCGGTGGTTGTTCCTTGAAGCGGTGGGTGGGTTGGTCCCAGGCAAGAGAAAGATCGACCGAAAACGCAACAGGTGGTGGCGGAGGCGGCAACACTGTGGCATTGAAGTTGTTCGTTGCTCTTTGCCTACCAGGCACTTTGTAGCCAAGGCTACGCAGCGACTCGCTAGGTTCCTAGTGGGGGAGGTGGGGGTGGGGGGGGGGCGTTAATGACGGCCGTTAACAGTCTTCCAACAGGGGACGCTATTGGTAGTGGGGGACGGGGGGCTTTTTAGCAACGGTTTGTCCTTGCATAAACTGTTCAGTCCAGGAGAGAGGCGTTCATCACGGCAGTGTGTTTTACACTACATCACCGGTGCACCAGGCCCCCAGGGCAGCCTGTACACCAGGCCCCCAGGGCAGCCTGTACACCAGGCCCCCAGGGCAGCCGGTGCACCAGGCTGAAAACGTTGTGTTGAGAGGTGGTAATTGTGATTATATAGGATTGGAAGTGCTGGTTACGTTACGGTACAGCCCAAACGCCGCCCACGTTACAAACCGCCCTCCTCGCGCCAGCCGCCCATCTCGCGCCAGCCACCCATCTCGCGCCAGCCGCCCATCTCGCGCCACCCGCCCTCCTCGCGCACACTCGCGTCTCGCCTTGGTGTACAACGGCATGATTGCTTACAACTTACATGATTGACTTCCCGGACAACAGTTCAGTACGGCTTGTGGAGCCCATCTTCTGGCCGAAGGACACTGATATAGAGCATTCAATTCTCCAGGAAAAAACTCCATTGTTCTCGTCCTGTTGGGCTACACACAGTCCTATCTCCGCCTTCTTCTCGCCGTATTGGGGGGAGTCGATCCGAAATTTGTGAGCCTAAGATATACAGTAAAGCATATTTTGTTTATACTGCGCCATTGTCCGTTTTTTTTTGTAAGCAACCAGATGAATTGTTGGGCCGTCATGGGACGCTTTGGTAGTTATATATGTGTATATTTGTCACGGATATACACCACATAAGAGAGGCTCGGAGTCTACTTGTGCCACGGAGGGTTGGGGACCGCCTCCTGCCACGGAGGGTCGGGGACCGCCCCCTGCCACGGAGGGTCGGGGACCGCCCCCTGCCACGGAGGGTCGGGGACCGCCCCCTGCCACGGAGGGTCGGGGACCGCCCCCTGCCACGGAGGGTCGGGGACCGCCCCTGCACATGAGTAACATTCTGGAGGGAAGCTTGAGGGCCACTTGACCTTGGCCTTGCCTAGAATGTTCAGACAGCCAGACCCTTCCTAGACGCATCGGCACGGGCTTCGTCGTCGCACCAGGCGTCACTGTGAACACCGTCGACGCACCAGGGGCCACTGTGAACACCGTCGACGCACCAGGGACCACTGTGAACACCGTCGACGCACCAGGGGCCACTGTGAACACCGTCGACGCACCAGGGACCACTGTGAACACCGTCGACGCACCAGGGACCACTGTGAACACCGTCGACGCACCAGGGCCACTGTGAACACCGTCGACGCACCAGGGGCCACTGTGAGCACCGTCGTTGCTACAACTACAAAAGAATGTACTGTAATGAAAGACATTAAGAGTACAAGTGCGCGCTCGGGCGTGCTAACTCGTAACAGCACGGTGAAGTTAAACAATAATTCCGAGCGCTCATGTATTGACCCATTGCCCAAGGAATAACTTATCACACGGAAGCGCTCGGAATTATTCCCTCATTTTCCACTGGGGTTATTTTCCCGCGTAATTGTGCCACGTGTTTTTGTTGTGATTTCTGGCATTTTTTTTGTCTGTGTGTGAGAATTAAGCTTACTGACACCTGTTGCGGCTTCGTCTTTGCGTCACTGTTGTTGACAAATACATACTTAATTTTTTGCAGCTGGATTGTGGTTGAGAGGGAAGCCGGATGCACACGGGGGGGCCCGGCCGGATGCGCACGGGGGTCGTGGGGGGGGGGGTTGCTCTTTGATACAAGTGTTGCTAGATGAACCTGTATGTCACTACAATTACTTGCGTTAGTGCTGACAGTTTGTTCCACCTGCCAGTATCCTTAACCCCTCCCCCTCTCTTCCTCTCCCCAAGCCACCTTCTCTTCCTCACCCCCACCTATCTCTCCTACCCCATCCCCACCTCTTTCCCCACTACCCTCTCCCCCACCACCGCCCCCATCTCTCCTCCGCCACCATCACCGCACCACACTCCCCCATTACCGCCACCTCCCCCTATCTCCTCCGCCCCCCCCCACCTCCTCCCCCCCGCCTAGCGTTCATTCACCGTTACTCACAACCTTGAAAAACAGGGTTGCCAAGTCTGAACTCTCCCCCCCCCCCCACACTTCGCATGCTCCCCCCCTACCCTCCCCCCCCCGGTCCACACTAACAACGACTGTGTCGGTATTGGCGTCCTCCAAGACTAACGAAGCTGTATGTGACCGTAGTTAGTAGGTAGGTATGGGACAAGGGTAGATTATAAAAGTGTGGGGGGGGGGGGGGTTGTACAGGTGGGTGATCCCGGTAGGATTGTACCTGGCGGCCGGCTGGAGCGCCAAGGACAAGCCTAGCCTGCGGTCAGGCCGGCCTTACGGTCCTGTCACGTTTCTTGCACTCGGACGATTGCTAATCTATGCCAAAGCAGGCTCATTGTTCCATTTTCGGCTGACGTATGGAGTGTGTTTTGGGTATGCAAGAGACGCGCGGGGTTGCGATATGGGGTTTAGTGTCAGTGCGGAGGGGGGAAGAGGGGGGCTGCTCTTGGCGCTCCACGGAGCTCATTGGTATTCCGTCCACGAAGGAGCCACCAGGCCACCACGCTAACATTTCCCGGACACCGCACACGTAGCGTAACCCTTTTGGTATTCCAATTCTTAACCGCTAATGCCAATCTCATTTGGCCGGTAGACGGTGATGTGAAGGCTACCGAGAAGCGAGGAGGAGAGTCGGGAAGGAGAGGGCCGGCAAGGCAGAGGAAGGGAGAGGAAAGGGTTGTAGGTTAGTGAGGAGAGACAGTAAGCAGGACCGTTTCTTGGCAGCGACGCCTCAAGCATACGTAATGAGCGAGTTTCACAATGATTGGTAGAGTCCCACAGGATTACAGCCTCAGTTGCACACGGTACTCAATTGGAGCAGAGATGTGGAGTAGCGTTTTTTGTATGTTTTGTTGAAGCATGCAGGGGCTGATAGCGAAGACCGTCCAAGGTGAAGGAACCTTTAGCCTCGTGCAGTCCTTCTCCGACTCTTAACACTGAGAGGCTTCTCCAACTCACTTTATGGCAAGAATAAAAAGCACAATACAATTATCTTGTTGACCTCTGCACAGAACATTTCCTTCTGCAATAGCTCTTCCCGGACGACTGGCAAGTTCTCCGTGCACCCAGTGCGTGCGTGGATGAGTGGGCGCACCTCTGGGTGTATGGGGAACGAGATCTAGCTCTTGGAACCCGCTTCTTAGCTACTGTACTTGGTGCTTTTATATTTCACGACATTCTAATACTCCTTATGTATCAAGTAATGTATCGAGACGGTATTCAGAGCATCTGTTTAAAGCGTGTATGCGCCCTCGTGCGTGCCTGTGTTTACAGTCATATGCGGCGGTAGTTACGAATGTATGCGTGTGTGTGCATATTGGGTGCGCTTCCATTATCTCTAGAATCCAATTCTCTTATATTTGATCATGAAGTTCTGGGTGAAAGTGATATCCACAACTTTAAGAGCCAAACAGCGTATATTAGTAATGTGAAAAAAATACGAAAAAGGCAAAAAGGTGTGGTATAGAGAGGTAGATTTCTCTCCCCCGAAGTCATTGTTAGGTAAGAATGCACCCATTCTGGGTACGTGTGTTGCCTGAAGTTTTTGTGGCACGCAGTTAAAAGAGGCTGTCTGTTTCCCTCGGAATTTTCTACGTTGTGATCATATCACTTTTAGAGTTTCCCTTTCATATAGTTGTTAGATAGAACTCGCTTGACTTGTCCTCGTCGCTACAAGACCCTATAATTCGTGCATTAGCCTACCCTTAAGGCAAACGTTAATGCTTTTTCAAGTCTCTCTCTCTCTCTCTGTGTTGTTTTTATTTTAAAACACCGTTCATACGTTTGCCAGCCTCTCATGGGCTATTGATGCGATCCTGTTTGTGTGCTTATGGTATTCTGGAATTCTATTTGCGCAAATATGTTTAGCTTTCCGGTTTCTGCAGTTTCTCCAATAGGCCCTGTTGTTACCTGGTACTTCTATCCCATGTTGCACCCAATTACTTCAGGAGTTCTCTTGCCTCTTCAACGAGTACTGTTGTCCAGTGTTGCTTTTGCTGTCCGGTCTCAATTTAGTACAGTATTTTTATAGTCAATAATTACGCGCAGTGTTTCGAGCATATCAAAGAACTGGAACGTCTCATCGAGTTCATATCACACACTGTTGTTTTATGCTAGGACTTCCTAATCTTATCTCGGCTTCATTGCACGATCTTGTAACTGTCGTTATCGTCGTTGCAGGCCTTAGCAGCAGCTTTGAGCTGGTTCTTTGCATTTTCCGCTGTCATTAGTAGTGTGTTTTGTGTCTTCTGATGCATAGACGCACTGATATGTGTGCGAGCATGAGCAAGTCTTGTATACATGCCAAGGAAAAGACACAAAGCAACGCCAAAATTTATATTTTTTTCGAGAGAAGGGGGAGAGGATGGGAACGGTGGCAGTACCCAGGGATAGGTTGCTGGGTGCCAGCGGTAAGGGGAGAGGGAAGGGGCGAGTGAGGGGTTAGGGAGGATATGAGGGGTAGGGGGTTGGGGTAATGGAGAGTGAGAGGGGCAGAAGATGAAAGGTGGGGGGAGGGTTGTCTGTGTTTATGTCGGTTTCTGTCTGCTTGTCTGCTTGAATGGCCGACCACTCGCACGCCCAGCCCCGCCGACCACTCGCCCGCCCAGCCCCGCCGACCACTCGCCCGCCCAGCCCCGCCGACCACTCGCCCGCCCAGCCCCGCCGACCACTCGCCCGCCCACCCCGCCGACCCTCGCCCGCCCAGCCCCGCCGACCACTCGCCCGCCCAGCCCCGCCGACCACTCGCCCGCCCAGCCCGCCGACCACTCGCCCGCCCAGCCCCGCCGACCACTCGCCCGCCCAGCCCCGCCGACCACTCGCCCGCCCAGCCCCGCCGACCACTCGCCCGCCCAGCCCCGCCGACCACTCGCCCGCCCAGCCCCGCCGACCACTCGCCCGCCCAGCCCCGCCGACCACTCGCCCGCCCAGCCCCGCCCACCACTCGGCCGCCCAGCCCCGCCCACCACTCGGCCGCCCAGCCCCGCCCACCACTCGGCCGCCCAGCCCCGCCCACCACTCTCCCGCCCAATAAAAGGGTATCCTCCCTTGTCCACAGGTGTTACCGGGTTAGAGGTCTCCGTGTGCTCCAAGACACCGGTGCACGCGTTGTTGTTGTTGTTGTTATAGATTTATAGATTCAGCTACTCGGAACACGTTCCAAGTAGCACGGGCTATGGTGAGCCCGTAGTGGACTTACCTGCCACAGGAGTGGGGCTCGTGCGGTGCACGCGTCTCCCGCGCGTACCCATATCTTTGCCGGACCACCTGTTCCCCCTACGTTAGGTACAAAGGTGATTGTGGTACTTTAATTGGTGAGTGGGTGAAGGGGTGCATTCTGGGGTGAATGGAGGTGAATGCCGAGGTGGGTGAACTCTGAAGGGGGAAGGGTGTGTCACAGACAGACAACAAGTGGTAATTCCATTTTGATATGTTTTTTATCATCTCCATTGCTACCGTCCTCTTTCTCCCTCCTCCTGTTCGTTCACTCTTTTTCCGCTCGTTAATCATTTCCTGACAGCAAACCAAGGTGAAAGTCTTCCACGTCTGGTCCCTTAGGTGGGACCAAAGAGCCAGAGCTCAACCCCCGCAAGCACAACTAGTCAAGTACACAGACTTGAGGCACAGCGCCAGGTAATATCAAACCCATCCTAATTCTCCGATCACAAGCTATCCGGGTAATCTTAAAAGAAATTCTAATTGATCAGTGTAGGCCTATATCCAAGTAGATAAAACAGGTTTGGGTTGGTGTAGAGGAGATGTTCAATGGTTGAATTCACGAATTCAATACCTTTCCAGATATCGCTTAGGGAAGGCGTAGACACCTTGCGGGTGAACGTAAAGAATAAGGATAACAAAGTAAGCGTAGCAAGAGGAGGAGGAGAAGGGGGGGAGACGATGCCTCCCACAGGAGGCCGGGTGTGTCACCGTCTGTGGGAGGGCTGGCGGGATAGGCCAGCGGGAGGGTTGGCGGGATAGGCCCCCCCCTGCAACTTCATTGTGTTGCTTGGGCAGTGCGGACGTCACCAGGACTGGAATGTATTGCCTCAATCTCGCCTGATTCCCCAGCTGGACCTGAGAAAATATGTAGGGTGGGAGGAGGGGGTAACGTGGGAGGGGGATACAATGACATGGGAGAGGATACAACGAGGTAACCTGACTCGAGGGAGAGGAGCTAGCATGGGAGACTGATTCTAAGTACGTCTTAATTCCTGACCCTGAACTTTGGGAGTTAATGATTTCAAACCTCTAAAGAGGCACTCGAGCAGCGCCAGGCTTCAGGAGGCAGAAATTTTCCTGCTGGACACCTGGCCTGCTGGACACCTGGCCTGCTGGACACCTGGCCTGCTGGACACCTGGCCTGCTGGACACCTGACCTGCTGGACACCTGGCCTGCTGGACACCTGGCCTGCTGGACACCTGGCCTGCTGGACACCTGGCCTGCTGGACACCTGGCCTGCTGGACACCTGCCTGCTGGACACCTGGCCTGCTGGACAAGGTGAAGGACGGAGGTATATTGAAGGGGGGGGGGGAAGAGGTTAACTGTATGAAGACATCTGGTGGAGACAGCTGTAGGTGCAGTGAGCGGAGAGGCGCTGCAGAACTGACCAGTGGCAGAGATGCCCGATCATCCTGCAACTGGCACTACACAGCCCTCACCTGTGCCTCCAGAAGGCACAAAGGCCAGATGCGCGCGTGTGTGTGTGTGTGTGTGTGTGTGTGTGTGTGTGTGTGTGTGTGTGTGTGTGTGTGTGTGTGAAGGCACAGAAGTCGACAGCGCCAAAGAGATTAGCAAGATACTCGACTTTTTGAGACGCATTGTATGTCAAGGGCGCAAAAGTAAGAGAAAAAGTGGCATAGCCAGACTGTCGGTGTCTAGAAAGTTAGGGAACGACCCTGCACGAAGGCCGCCTAACTGTCTCCTGTTCTCCTGTTGTGTGGGGCTGCTACCCTGGCCAAGTGGAGCGCTCCACACGGCGTCCAGTTTTTGTGTTTCGATTTGAGCCATTTTGGCGTCAAGAGTTGGAGGGATATGGTGACCTAAGTGATGTGTGTGTGGCGCGCTGGCCCTCCAGGAAGCACATGACTGCTCTCGGCAACGTTAGTATGGGATCTCCCGTGTGTTTGATTTCTAGTAATAGGCCAAGGTGGCGGACCTGTTGGTCAAGTTTATTTGAACCCTATGCATAAATTTAGTGAGTATGTATGTATTGTACATGCATATTAACGCGTTCGACAAGTGGTGTGTGTGTGTGTGTGTGTGGTGTGTGTGTGTGTGTGTGTGTGTGTGGGTACCACCTAATTGTGTTTGCGGGGGTTGAGCTCTGGCTCTTTGGTCCCGCCTCTCAAACGTCAATCAACAGGTGTACAGATTCCTGAGCCTATTAGGCTCTATCATATCTACACTTGAAACTATGTATGGAGTCAGCCTCCACACATTACTTCCTATGCATTCCATTTGTCAACCACTCTGACACTAAAAAGAGTGGTGTGTGTGCGCGTGTGTGCGCTCGCGTGCATGCGTACATGGCCCTCAACCGTCTCACTTGTGACGCTCTGAAAGCTCACAAGATCAAGTGCGCCGAAGCCGGCCATATCAAGTGAAAGTGTGCCAGGTGCCAGGTGCCAGACTGCTTAATGTGCGAGTACAAACATGAACGGTGTCAAGTGTACACGAGTGTCATCTGTACACACGTCAAGGTCACGTTACATATGACTGCCAAAATGTCTCATCATATACCAAAGCGTCAAAGGTTTTAGTGTTGCAAGATGTGTGCCAGTGCCACATTGCAGCGCTCTAAGCGGTAGAGTAGCAAATGTCAGTGTGCCAAGTTTGTTTGCTGTCCAGTTCAAAGGTCAGATTTGTGTGGGGGGGGGGGGCATGCAAGTGCAAGCACAGGGCATACAAATAGTAGTGCCAGGTTCAGGTGAAACACTTGTAAGCTTGGCACGCATCAGAGTGCCGAATGTGTGTGCGTACGAAACGCGAAATTGAGTGGCAAGGCGTGATTTACCTCTTGGAGCAGGAAGATGCGGGTCTGGCTCTCCCTCAGGAGATGGACGTCGGGTTTCAGACACCACTCCACCGTCAGACCAGTGTCTACTCAGACGCTCCACCTTCAGACCAGTGTCTACTCGACACAACAGTTTCTTCTGATAACCTTGCCTCGGTCCCTCCCCATGCACACNCTTCTCGGTACAAATTCTGTCTCCAGGTTGGGGGGAAATGCTAAGCGGAGAGTTGGGGAAGCTGTGTGGGGAGTAAATTAGGTTGGGGATGGTGGTGTGGGGTGAGGAAGACCTTCACCAGGTGGACTCCCTAGATCATGTCATGGTAAGGCTTGGATGCTCTGCCTGAACACTCACCATCCACGGCAAGAGTCCACTTCGGGCTTGAGTGCAACTCACAAGTTTGGTGCGTGCAATAAACAGACTTCTTGTGTAACAGTTGCGCCCGAAGGCTCCACACAGCACAGGCGCTTTGCCTCACTACCTCCCACTCCCCTGGTTCCCCTCCCCTGCTTCCCTTCCCCTGCCTCTGTTTCCCCTGCCTCCTGCACCTCTTGTTTTCCCTCCCACCATTCACTGCAAGCCTCGTACGGCGTGTAAGAGCCATCACTGCGAGGCTAAGCACCAGCGCCAAGCTTGTTCTGGTTTTGTACGTGATGTAATGTATGGTGTCGTGGGGGATGGGGGGGGGGTAGCCTTGACCCGTGTGCCCAACCGGTGACTCGTCCAGAGAACACCCTCGTCGACAGGTTCCTCGGAGTAGTTCCCTTGGTAGTGCAATGTACCATCTTGAGCTAATGCAGGCCACGGCACCTGACTAGGAGGCTTCATTGGTTCGTCTGAGTCGTGGGATGGACGACCTACAACCTCACCTGTCGCCGTTGTGTGTGCGCGCGCGCGCGTGTGTACGTGTGTACTGGCCTATTTGTGTCTGCAAGGATCGAGCATTGACTCTTGGATCTCGCCTTTCTAGCCCTCGGTTGTTTACAGCAATGACTCCGGTCCTGTTTCCCTATCATATCTAGTTTTAAAATTATGAATAGAGTTTGCTTCCACAACCTGTTCCTTAAGTGCATTCTATTTTTCCACTACTCTGACGCTAAAAGAAAATTTCCTAACATCTCTGTGACTCATCTGAGTTTCCAGCTTCCACGGGTGTGTTTACTATTTGTGTCCGCAGAATCGAGCTATTAGCTCTTGGACCCCGCCTTTTTAACCAATCTATTTTTCCTCTTATATCTGCTACATACATTTCTCTAACACACGCGCGCACACATCCCCAGGAAGCAGCCCGTAACAACTGTCTAACTCCCAGGTACCTATTTACTGCTAGGTGAACAGAGGCATAAGAGTGAAAGAAACAGCCCATTTCATTCTGCCTTTGCCGGGGATCGAACCCGGACCTTTTAGGACTACGACCCCAGAGCGCTGTCCACTCAGCCGCGAGGCCCCACGGACTTGCGCGTGTGTGCGTGCGTGCGTGCGTGTGTGTGCGTGTGTGTGCGGGTGCTTGCACCCTTCAGGAGCGTGCGTGTAGGAGTTCCTGTCAGTGAGTGTGTTAACAGTGCCTCTCATCATCTCCGCCACACCACCGCCACTTCCCCGTCTCTCCGTCAGCGGCACCAGTATGGTCACCACCACGGGCGAAGGCAAGAGCTGGCAACATCACCTCGGTAGTTTACAGATAAATAAACAAATACCCCCACAACGCGACTGTGATCTCCGTCCAACCACCGCGGCCCATCAACTCCGCCCTCACCACCCATTGAAAGCAACACGTATTGTTGATTTTTTCAATGTACGCAGCTCCGTAACTGGAGCCGAGTCAAGGGCACAGCGGACGAACTTCCGCTTACCTGAGAGTAGACCGTTGATTCTAGTTCCGCTTGGGAACCTGCTGGTGCTGGGAGGCGCGGGGCGGCAGGTGCCGGCGCTGGGAGGCGCGGGGCGGCAGGTGCCGGCGCTGGGAGGCGCGGGGCGGCAGGTGCCGGCGCTGGGAGGCGCGGGGCGGCAGGTGCCGGCGCTGGGAGGCGCGGGGCGGCAGATGCCGGCGCTGGGAGGCGCGGGGCGGCAGGTGCCGGCGCTGGGAGGCGCGGGGCGGCAGGTGCCGGCGCTGGGAGGCGCGGGGCGGCAGGTGCCGGCGCTGGGAGGCGTGGGGCGGCAGATGCCGGCGCTGGGAGGCGCGGGGCGGCAGGTGCCGGCGCTGGGAGGCGCGGGGCGGCAGGTGCCGGCGCTGGGAGGCGCGGGGCGGCAGGTGCCGGCGCTGGGAGGCGCGGGGCGGCAGGTGCCGGCGCTGGGAGGCGCGGGGCGGCAGGTGCCGGCGCTGGGAGGCGCGGGGCGGCAGGTGCCGGCGCTGGGAGGCGCGGGGCGGCAGGTGCCGGCGCTGGGAGGCGTGGGGCGGCAGATGCCGGCGCTGGGAGGCGCGGAGCGGCAGATGTCGGCGCTGGGAGTCACGGCACGACAGCAACACGTTCAGGAGGTGGAGGTTATAGCAGACTGCGCCTTCCCGCGTCTCATTAGACGGAGGATTTAATAACATGACCTCCCACTACAGCATTACTACGAGCTATTCATGCCCGTGCCACCTCTTGGGTGGCTTAATCTTCAGTCAATCAATCAGCAGCATCAGTTGTGGGTAATGTCTCTCCCAGGCCCGGGGCTGACGGTGTGAGGGTGTAATTCATTGATGAAGATTAAGCCACCCAAAGGTGGCACGGGCATGAATAGCCCGTAAGTGGTGGCCCTTTTGAGCCATTACCAGTATCAAGAGCTAATACTGGAGATCTGTGGAGGTGCGGCTGCACCCTACGTGACGGGAGATGTCTCCGTGAGGGTGTGATGATTGATAAAGATTAAGCCACCCAAGAGATGGCACGGGCATGAATAGCCCGTAAGTGGTGGCCCTTTTGAGCCATTACCAGTATCAAGAGATGATACTGGAGATCTGTGGAGGCGCAACTGCACCCTGCGTGACGGGAGATGACTCCCGGACCAAATGGTGACCAAATGATGTGAGGGTGTGATTGATTGATAAAGATTAAGCACCCAAGAGGTGGCACGGGCATGAATAGCCCGTAATGAGGGTGTGAGGAGGCGAGATGTTATATATGGACGATCAAGAGAAAGGTGTGTTACGGGCTCACCATAGCCCGTGCTACATGGACACTTCGTTCTGAGTAGCTAAATCTAAAACAACAACAACAACAACAACACGAAAGGTGTGAGGAGTGCTCTCATTTTGTTCACTCATCCGTGAGTAGGTGAGTCAGTGGTGTGGTGGGTTGATCTTACGTCACCTGTTGCACAGGTGGGACACCTGTGCAACAGGTGCGCTCTGGGGCACTGGCCGGAGGATTGGGGGTGTTAGTGAAGGGAGGGGGGTGGGGGTTAATGATGAATCTGGGGGTTGGTGTTCAGATAAATGTTTAGAATGGGTGGTGGTGGTGGTGGGGGGGGAGATTAGCGATGGTGAGAGTGGGAGATGACTTGTTCGGAAACGGTAGATTGGGGGGGGGGTTAAGGGGACCTAGCTGGGGGTCAGTGATGGCGAGTGGGCGATGGTGGGGGTGGGGGGGGAGTTGACCTGATCCATGGTGGCGTGGGTGAGGTGGCTGGAGCCACCCCCCTCTCCACTATGGCCACACACACACCCCGGACCACAAACCTGTTACCCATGGCAGGATGCCCAACCTCAATCGTTCGTCTGTTGGCCGCTTCTTAAGATTGTGAGGTGTTTTGCTTTTTCCTGTCCTCGTCTTCCTAGTTTCTCGAGGTGTGGCCTGGGAGAGCGGTCTAGCGAGGATGGACCAGGAAGCAGGGGGGGGGAGGTGAAGTGGTGGGGTGAGGTGGTGGGGGTGAGGGGTGTGGGGTGAGGGGGGTGGGGGTGAGGTGACCGGATGGGTGTCCAGCTAGCCACAAGGGTGTGCCGCCGCCGCCGCTGCTACCATCCTACACCGCTTTGACTGCTGGTCGACCTTGACAATGAAAATGACGCAGTAGTGAACCAGGTAGGCTTTCCCCCCCAGCCTAACAGCCTCTCTACCTTCTCTCATTCACTGTCATCTGCTCCTTCTCGCCCTTCCTTCCTTCCTTTGTCTCACTGCGTTGGTCTATGCCACNCACATACACATACACATACACACACACACCACACACCCACACACATACACATACACATACACACACACACACACACATACACACATACACACACACAGCCAATTCAATAACACCATCGTCCATTTGAGGAAGTTAAATAATGTTTCCTCACCTGTTCGTTGACAACTGGGCGCAGAGTTAGGTTTTTGCTGTCAATGAAAACTTTAGACGAACACATTGTCTCCTGGAACTTGTTTTTACTGCATGACGCGTTAAGGCAGCGCCAGGCTATCATACCTAGAGCTAACTTTATTATACACGGGACTAGACAAGAAGCAAAGTGGTTGCGGTGTGATGGTCGCCTCATGATGACTGCAGTGTGATGGTCGCCTCATGATGACTGCAGTGTGATGGCCGCCTCATGATGACTGCAGTGTGATGGTCGCCTCATGATGACTGTAGTGTGATGGTCGCCTCATGATGACTGTAGTGTGATGGTCGCCTCATGATGACTGCAGTGTGATGGTCGCCTCATGATGACTGCAGTGTGATGGTCGCCTCATGATGACTGTAGTGTGATGGTCGCCTCATGATGACTGTAGTGTGATGGTCGCCTCGTGATGACTGCAGTGTGATGGTCGCCTCATGATGACTGCAGTGTGATGGTCGCCTCATGATGACTGCAGTGTGATGGTCGCCTCATGATGACTGTAGTGTGATGGTCGCCTCATGATGACTGCAGTGTGATGGTCGCCTCATGATGACTGCAGTGTGATGGTCGCCTCATGATGACTGCAGTGTGATGGTCGCCTCATGATGACTGCAGTGTGATAGTCGCCTCATGATGACTGCAGTGTGATAATATTTATATGAGTAATAATCTTCCGTCAGCAAGTTCTGCCAAGTTGGATTGACCTTTATATATGCCGGACCAGAAATTCTGAACCAGGAGGGTTCAAGACTACAGACACTAGACCAGGGAGGTTCTAGACTACAGACACTAGACCAGGGAGGTTCTAGACCACAGACACTAGACCAATGAGGTTCTAGACCAGAGACACTAGACCAGGGAGGTTCTAGACCACAGACACTAGACCAGGGATGTTCTAGACCACAGACACTAGACCAGGAGGGTTCTAGACCAGAGACACTAGACCAGGGAGGGTCTAGACCACAGACACTAGACCAGGGAGGTTCTAGACCACAGACACTAGACCAGGGAGGGTCTAGACCACAGAGACACTAGATGAGATACTCTAGATCATGGTGTCTCTGGAGATTATAATTCAGTATTTGCAAAAAAAAGTATAGATCAGAGAGATTCTTGATCCACTTGGGATTCTAGACCAAAAGGACTCTGACCTGAGAGCTTTTGATAAGTCAAACGCATTTTGATGGGGGGGGGGGGGGCTGAGAGGCTTTTGATCGTGGGGAGGGGTGCCTTTGGGGGCTTTAATATGGGGGGGGAACTGCAGGCTTTTGATCAGGGGCTCTGGACAGTGGACTTGACCAGGGCCCGGCACTGGATACCTGGTTGATGGGGTTCTGGGAGTTCTTCTACTCCCCAAGCCCGGCCCGAAGTTCTTCTACTCCCCAAGCCCGGCTCGACTTGTTTGGTGGACCAAACCAGCAACAGCCTGGTTTGGTCCACCAGGCTGTTGCTTGCAGCGGCCGCAGGTCCACATACCCACCACAGCCCGGTTGGTCCGGCACTCCTTGCAGGAAACAATCTAGTTTCCTCTTGAAGATGTCCACGGTTGTTCCGGCAATACTTCTTATGCTCGCTGGGAGGGTGTTAAACAACCTCGGACCTCTGATGTTTATACAGTGTTCTCTGATTGTGCCTATGGCACCTCTGCTCTTCACTGGTTCTATTCTGCATTTTCTTTCATATCGTTCACTCCAGTACGTTGTTATTTTACTATGTACATTTGGTACTTGGCCCTCCTGTATCTTCCAGGTGTATAGTATTTGAAATCTCTCTCGTCTTCTTTCTAGTGAGTACATTTGGAGGGCTTTGAGACGATCCCAATAATTTAGGTGCTTTATCGCGTCTATGCGTGCCGTATATGTTCTCTGTATTCCCTCAATTTCAGCAATCCGCCTGGACTTTTAACTTCCAGGAAGCTTTGCTCTTGGCAACTCAGGGCAAAGTAATAATTATTAATTATAAAAGATAATTATTAAAGATATCTTTCCCGAGATTCTCTTGAGAGAAAGATGTTTGAGAGTATGTGGTTCTATATGTAAGGCGCTCAATCAGAGTGGGGTTATATGTGGTTGTATATGTAAGGCTCTCAATCAGAGTAGAGTTCTTAACTTTACGAACTCCTCACGTTGTGGATTCAGAATACATCCTCATAAGTTACAAGGAATGGTAACTTTACATTCTGTAGCGCAAACCACCCTGTAATATAATTAATACGAAGTGCCAACTCGACTGGAATACTAATGCCATTTTGAGAAGGAGAGACAAGCTATTGAAAATTAGTCCTGATGAGTTCAAAGAAGAAAATTGTTGTTAAAGTTAAAATAAAAATGAGTTAAAGATGGAAAATTTTCTTGGGCGAATCTTCGGTATTTTGTTACTATGATGTTAAAGTATTTTATTTGTATTTCGGCAATATTAGTGAACTAAGGTTATATATGTTAATACTTACGGAGTTTGGGAGATAATACACCGAGCAGCCAGAACAGTTATTATATCTCTATTGACAATATTAATATATAATTTAGCTTAATCTGGAACAGTCTCCTCAACCTGCTTGCAATGACAGTTGTCAGAGAAAACGAAGAGAAAATATGACACAGAGAAAGCGGGGTACTTAGAGGGCGGACCCATTTAAACTGGGTAAGAGTAAACCAAGCGTACGTAAATATTATTATTATTATTATTTATAAATGTACAAGAGTTCTTACATTCTTATAAAGCCACTAGCACACACATAGCGTTTCAGCCAGGTCCTTAATCTTGCTTTTTCCCATGAATAAGACCCGCCAAATCGTTTAACACCCATTTACTGCAGGGTGAGCAGAGACGTTCAGTTAAGGATTGGCACCTATTCAATCCTCCCCGGCCAGGATACGAACCCTGGCCAAATCGTTCGCGGAGCGCGGGGCGAGTGTCTTACCACTGCGAAAAGCATCTCTAGATAGATGCTTTGCGTCATGAAACTATTTCCTATTTCCTTAACTGATATTTGTGATATATAAACTGTATATATCACAAGATTTAAATATAGCCCACCGTACAGAATCGATGAGACACGAATCGATAACATTCGCTTATAGTGGTCATACGTGAGTCTATGGCACTGTTGCTGCTGCCCAGACCACACACTAGAAGGTGAAGGGACGACGACGTTTCGGTCCGTCCTGGACCGAAACGATTGTCAATCGACTGTCATCGATTGTCAATCAATCGACTTGAGAATGGTCCAGGACGGACCGAAACGTCGTCGTCCCTTCACCTTCTAGTGTGTGGTCTGGTCAACATACTTTAGCCACGTTATTGTGACTCCTCGCCTGCACTGTTGTTGCTGTTTTTGGGGCACGATGGTACAAGTGCCAGAAGTGTCCCGGCGTTCCCATGTAGAGTAAACGGTAAAGCATTGCCGCTATAGACACGTCGCCTGTCGCCGGAAAGCAACTTCGCCTTTGGGCAAATAAACACACTGTTAGGCGTTGGGAGACCCTGGAGTCCTCTCGGGAAGGTGAGTGCCAAACACAACTCTCGCACAAAACCAGCAGGAAGACGAACAAATCCACAAGGGCCGTGACGAGGATTCGAACCTGCGACCGAGAGCATCCCAGACGCTGCCTTAATCGACGGATCTACGACATGGTAAAAGAATTGCAACCAGAAATTCAACTGAAAGCAGGATCCAAGTAAATTCAGTTGAATTTCTGGTTGCAATTCTTTTACCATGTCGTAGCTCAGTCAATTAAGGCAGCGTCTGGGATGCTCTCGGTCGCAGGTTCGAATCCTCGTCACGGCCCTTGTGGATTTGTTCATTTGATTCATCACACTATTGTGATTTCTGTGTGTAGCAGGAAGACTATATCGACACCTAGTAACCAACAGTAAGGCGTCAGGCGTCCTGTGAATTCTGGGTAGTCGAGTAAAGTAGCAATCAAACGGCAGAATCGCGATGGCCCTCTAAAAATTTTGATCGCAATTGGGCAAAAAATCAAAAAGGTCTTCCAGTGACCTCCAGCAGAGGAGGAGCCACATGTCCACCATGTTCCGAGGGCACACCAGAAGGGCCACCAAGGTCCGGCAACTCTCGGCATCTCTTTGTCAAGCCGGCGCCGGACACCGTCTTTCCGCCCTAAGTCCCAGAGGAACTCAATCAACTTCCCCCAGTGACCCCCCAGACGACAGGGGCACCAGACGTCGTCGTATGAATCCAGGCCGTTGAAGTGGAACACCTGACGTCAGTATCGAGGCTAAATGGTCACACACTCACATCACGCGTTCCGGGCCGGGCAAGTTTAGACTTCCGTCCAGTCGTCCTCGGCAAAACTGGGCCTTACACAAGTCCGCCAACCCTGCTAATGTTTACCATAGTCGGGAGACAGAAGCCTGTTAAAGGTTTATCAAGGTCCTCCTAGGCCATTTATCGTCGTGGTCTCTATTTATTGCTAGATGAACAGAGGAATGTGGTGTGAGCGAACGTTCCCAAGTGTCACGTCCTTCCCAAGGATCGAACTCTGGCTCCGTCGGTTGTGAGAAGATTGTGTTGACTGACTGTTGTTGTTGTTTCAGATTTAGCTACTCGGAACGAAGTGTCCATGTAGCACGGGCTATGGTGAGCCCATAAATTGACTGACTGAAATGTATGGTGTATATCGTCCTCACCCTTGACGGTGTTCACAGTCAAGGTGGTGTAGGGGCCGGCCGGCCGAGCGGACAGCACGCTGGACATATGATCCTGTGGTCCCGGGTTCGATCCCGGCGCCGGCGAGAAACATTGGGCAGAGTTTCTTTCACCCTATGCCCCTGTTACCTAGCAGTAAATAGATACCTGGGAGTTAGTCAGCGGTCACGGGCTGCTTCCTGGTGTGTGTGTGTGAGATGTGAAAAAAATAGTAGTAGTAGTAGTTAGAAGCAGTTGATTGACAGTTGAGAGGCGGGCCCAAAGAGCAGAGCTCATCCCCCGCAAGCACAATTAGTTGAATACAGTCCACGGCCTTGACGGTGACCCCAAAGATGGTGACCCAATAGTTCAACTCTAACCGCAGCCAAACAACCGGCCTTAACCGCAGCTGTAAAATAATCAAGGAAAAGAACACTTACCATAACAAGCGAGGAAGCTGCCTGTTGCAACTTGTAGTGCTGGGAAGTGTTGCACTGCACATTATCTTATCCACAGTAATAGTACCACAACTTTCCACAGTAATAGCACCACAACCGAGCCTTATACAACACACGTTTAGCATGATAATCTCTCAGCAGTAACCTGGGGATTAATTAGGAGTCCCACACCGGGTCTTCTCACCCCTGAAGCTCCCCCAGGAAGATATCTACTGGTACACACCTGATCCCTTAACGCCTCCCTGGCCCCAGGGTGAGGGAGGGGGGACCAGGGGGGTCTGGGGGTTATAAGGGGTTGTTGTATAGTCTTTACCTGACTCTTATAGTTGTCCCTGACGTTATACGCTCTTATACACAGAGGCGCGACCTGTCCACTCTCTCAGTCGTAAGATATTTTGTGCTTTTAGTATATATTTTGTACTTAAGAAGAACAAAGTTTGGGGAACAGTTTAATGGTCCCCGGCGGAGGTCTCTCTCTCTCGCCCTCCAGCACCGTTGTTTACACACTTCTAATTGTCGTTGTTTATGCATCAATATTTGAATTGGGGGAAGTTGACGGTGTTCACCATCCTCACCCTTGACGGTGTTCACCATCCTCACCCTCGACGGTGTTCACCATCCTCACCCTTGACGGTGTTCACCATCCTCACCCTTGACGGTGTTCACCATCCTCACCCTTGACGGTGTTCACCATCCTCACCCTTGACGGTGCTCACCATCTTCACCCTTGACGGTGTTCACCATCTTCACCCTTGACGGTGTTCACCATCCCCACCCTTGACGGTGTTCACCATCCCACCCTTGACGGTGCTCACCATCCCCACCCTTGACGGTGCTCACCATCCTCACCCTTGACGGTGCTCACCATCCTCACCCTTGACGGTGCTCACCATCCTCACCCTTGACGGTGCTCACCATCCTCACCCTTGACGGTGTTCACCATCCCCACCCTTGACGGTGTTCACCATCCCTACCCTTGACGGTGCTCACCATCCTCACCCTTGACGGTGCTCACCATCCTCACCCTTGACGGTGCTCACCATCCTCACCCTTGACGGTGCTCACCATCCTCACCCTTGACGGTGCTCACCATCCTCACCCTTGACGGTGCTCACCATCCTCACCCTTGACGGTGCTCACCATCCTCACCCTTGACGGTGCTCACCATCCTCACCCTTGACGGTGCTCACCATCCTCACCCTTGACAGTGTTCACCATCCCCACCCTTGACGGTGTTCACCATCCCCACCCTTGACGGTGTTCACCATCCTCACCCTTGACGGTGCTCACCATCCTCACCCTTGACGGTGTTCACCATCCTCACCCTTGACGGTGTTCACCATCCCCTGACTGTGTTCCCCATCCCCTGACTGTGTGCACCATCCCCTGACGGTGTTCACCATCCCCTGACTGTGTTCACCATCCCCTGACGGTGTTCACCATCCCTTGACGGTACACGAGACATAAAAAAAACCTGTTTATATACGCAATATTTACATATTCATAACCAACTGCTCTGAGTAATGTAAAGAGAGTTATGGCATACAGTAACCTCTGTCAATTAGTTGTTATTGATGAAAGTTATATATAGTTCTCCTTAGCGCGTGATTTATACAGGAATACATGTGAATTATACAGCATTAGTGTATTGTACGTATTTGCAATGTGTTGTGTATTGCCTGTATTGTATTACTTTTTGAATTCCATGACGATTGTATAGGAAGTGAGGGAAAGAGGTATATATATATACATATATATAAGATTGTCGCTATTCATATACAAATACAAAAATACAAATATTTATTCAGGTAAAGTACATACATAAAAGGTAAGATACAAAAGTTGATGGATTTATAAATAGAGCTAGTACATACAATGCCTAAAGCTACTATTACGCACAGCGTTTCGGGCAGAATATGTATAAAGTCCCCACATTACTAGTACATATATACATGTAGATGAGCCAAGGTCATGGTGGGTGATGTGATCCTGGCCCCGATCTTCCACGCCACTACACGACCTTGATCTCCTCTACCTCCACGCCACCACACGACCTTGATCTTCTCTACCTCCACGCCACCACACGCCCTTGATCTTCTCTACCTCCACGCCACCACACACCCTTGATCTTCTCTACCTCCACGCCACCACACACCCTTGATCTTCTCTACCTCCACACCACCACACGACCTTGATCTCCTCTACCTCCACGCCACCACACGACCTTGATCTTCTCTACCTCCACGCCACCACACACCCTTGATCTTCTCTACCTCCACGCCACCACACACCCTTGATCTCTACCTCCACGCCACCACACACCCTTGATCTTCTCTACCTCCACGCCACCACACGACCTTGATCTCCTCTACCTCCACGCCACCACACGCCATTCATCTCTACCTCCACGCCACCACACGCCATTCATCTCTACCTCCACGCCACCACACGCCATTCATCTCTACCTCCACGCCACCACACACCCTTGATCTCTACCTCCACGCCACCACACGCCATTCATCTCTACCTCCACGCCACCACACACCCTTGATCTCTACCTCCACGCCACCACACG
The DNA here is from genome assembly GCA_020271785.1 of Procambarus virginalis. Classification (NCBI taxonomy): domain Eukaryota; kingdom Metazoa; phylum Arthropoda; class Malacostraca; order Decapoda; family Cambaridae; genus Procambarus; species Procambarus virginalis. Next base: position 20,918,443 of record WNGS01164437.1, read on the forward strand.
CCCTTGATCTCCTCTACCTCCACGCCACCACACACCCTTGATCTCTACCTCCACGCCACCACACGCCATTCATCTCCTCTACCTCCACGCCACCACACACCCTTGATCTCCTCTACCTCCACGCCACCACACGCCATTCATCTCCTCTACCTCCACGCCACCACACACCCTTGATCTCTACCTCCACGCCACCACACACCCTTGATCTCTACCTCCACGCCACCACACGCCATTCATCTCCTCTACCTCCACGCCACCACACGCCCTTGATCTCCTCTACCTCCACGCCACCACACGCCATTCATCTCTACCTCCACGCCACTACACCACAGCTACACTCTATACTATTTGCAATATTTCAGGGTACGCCTTGAGAAATGCTAAAATCTTACACGATCAACTAAGCCTACTGCTTCTGTTGGAAATCCCATGTTCCAATAACTTCCCCCAATTCAAATATTGATGCATAAACCAACGACAATTAGAAGTGTGTAAACAACGGTGCTGGAGGGCGAGACGAGACCTCCGCCGGGGACCATTAAACCATTAAACTGTTCCCCAAACTTTGTTCTTAAAAGTACAAAATATATACTAAAATCAACAAATATCTTACGACTGGAGAGAGTGGACAGGTCGCGCCTCTGTGTATAAGAGAGCGTATAACGTCAGAGACAACTATAAGAGTCAGGTAAAGACTATACAACAACCCCTTATAACCCCCAGACCCCCCTGGTCCCCCCTCCCTCACCCTGGGGCCAGGGAGGCGTTAAGGGATCAGGTGTGTACCCGTAGATATCTTCCTGGGGGAGCTTTAGGGGTGAGAAGACCCGGTGTGGGACTCCTAATTAATCCCCAGGTTACTGCTGAGAGATTATCATGCTAAATGTGTGTTGTATAAGGCTCGGTTGTGGTGCTATTACTGTGGATAAGATAATGTGCAGTGCAACACTTCCCAGCACTACAAGTTGCAACAGGCAGCTTCCTCGCTTGTTATGGTAAGTGTTCTTTTCCTTGATTATTTTACAGCTGCGGTTAAGGCCGGTTGTTTGGCTGCGGTCTCTTGTCATCAACAGCTGGAGTCTATATACTCATCACCATACGAGTACAGCGGTGTCATTATCGGGGTCACAGTCGTCACCCTCGTTGGGAGGGTAGGGTTCACAGTCGTCACAGTTGCTCCTGCACAGTCCCAAGGTCATACAGGGTAAATGACATAACTGTACTAAACTGGTGTGAGGCATCGAGTGTGAGAGCAGAATGTGTTGTCTCTCGTCATTGTTGACACTTGAAGGAAGTGTTCAGATACTCTTGAGACGGTGTGTAGGTGGACAGTCACCCCCCCCCCTCCCTGTTTGGATAGGTGGGTGTTGTCCCTATTTCGTCCCTTCCCTCTGGACGGACGTGTTTCTCTCCTCTGTTGTTGTTTAAGATTTAGCTAATAGGAACAAAAAGTTTTAAGTAGCACGGGCTATGGTGAGTCCGTAGCGGACTTACCTGGCACAGGAGCAGGGATGTGTCTCCCCTCTCTCCTCACCTCTTGTTAGAGATCAGGGCTCCTCCACTTTCCCCCTTCCCGTGTGTATTGGGCATTCTGTATTTGTCTAACTTTGCAACAAATGTCAATATCAGCGCGGCGCTCCTGTGGTGTCAGCGCGGGCCGCTCCTGTGGTGTCAGCGCGGGCCGCTCCTGTGGTGTCAGCGCGGGCCGCTCCTGTGGTGTCAGCGCGGGCCGCTCCTGTGGTGTCAGCGCGGGCCGCTCCTGTGGTGTCAGCGCGGGCCGCTCCTGTGGTGTCAGCGCGCGCCGCTCCTGTGGTGTCACACCAGAGGAAGACCAGCCATTGTTCTCGTACATCAACGTTCTGGAGTTTCTTTTGATATAGTATCCGTTTGTGGTGTTTCAATTGTGTGTGGTATGTTGTTAGTTAGAGCCAGGATGGTCTGATGCCACAGTGTGGGCGGGGTGAGGGCAAGCCAGTTGCCACAGTGTGGGCGGGGTGAGGGCGAGCCAGTTGCCACAGTGTGGGCGGGGTGAGGGCGAGCCAGCTGCCACAGTGTGGGCGGGGTGAGGGCGAGCCAGTTGCCACAGTGTGGGCGGGGTGAGGGCAAGCCAGTTGCCACAGTGTGGGCGGGGTGAGGGCGAGCCAGTTGCCACAGTGTGGGCGGGGTGAGGGCAAGCCAGTTGCCACAGTGTGGGCGGGGTGAGGGCGAGCCAGTTGCCACAGTGTGGGCGGGGTGAGGGCGAGCCAGTTGCCACAGTGTGGGCGGGGTGAGGGCAAGCCAGTTGCCACAGTGTGGGCGGGGTGAGGGCGAGCCAGCTGCCACAGTGTGGGCGGGGTGAGGGCGAGCCAGTTGCCACAGTGTGGGCGGGGTGAGGGCGAGCCAGTTGCCACAGTGTGGGCGGGGTGAGGGCTAGCTAGCTGCCACAGTGTGGGCAAGCCAGCTGCCACAGTGTGGGGCAAGCCAGTTGCCACACTGTGGGCGGGGTGAGGGCTAGCCAGCTGCCACAGTGTGGGCAAGCCAGCTGCCACAGTGTGGGCAAGCCAGTTGCCACAGTGTGGGCGGGGTGAGGGCGAGCCAGTTGCCACAGTGTGGGCGGGGTGAGGGCGAACCAGCTGCCACAGTGTGGGCGGGGTGAGGGCGAACCAGCTGCCACAGTGCAGACGGGGTGAGAATGAGCCAAGGCAGCCAAGGCAGTGTATTGTGGAGGTAAACATACTCTTCCAGTGAGAGAAACTAACACAAACCTGTACATACAGTGAGGGGGCTGAGTAAACATACTCAAGTTAGTTCCAAAAAATTCTTTATTATCTTAGTTTCAACTATATATACATATATGAGAGAGAGAGAAGATACACGTGGAAACACACAAAATATTCTAAAAATATATTATATGTGACTGAAAAAATTCACAAGAGACAGGCACCAACATATCATGGTTCCCGGTCATAAATAAGATCAAAGTCTATTAATAACATTAACTGCAACCCGTAAAGAGGCGAAGATGACATGAAAAGCTCACCTTAATTGAGAAATGACTGATAGTTCCTAAGTGCCATTGGAAAGTGACCCTAATGCAACATTTGCAACAGTATCGTAATCCCTCCCCCCCCCCAGCCACAGTTGTTGCAGTCTCTCTTAACAACGTTCTTCATCTAGCCGCTACAGTTGAACGCTAGTTTAAGTTATGTCCAACACCACAATTGCACTCATTCGCACCATTGGTTTCATGAAGCCTCTATCCCTGCACTGCATAACATCAAATTGTATTATACATCGATACAGTCCCGACTTCAGAATCTGTTCTTCTAACAGAACAATTTATCTTGATTATTGCAATGTTCCCTGCATAACTGCTAAATATACAGCGACATCTAGTTGATAATTACAAGTATTATCTAAGACTGGAAGTGTTTTCACCGTAGACTAAACTGGCACAGGTGGCGGCCCGTCAACTGTCATCGCCCATGGACGAGGCCCATCCTAAGCACTAGCACAGAGGTGAGAAAGCTCGCAGGGTTTACAAAAATTACCAAAAACTAAGATAACGAACAATGTACATCCTATTTACACCCATCAGACATCTTGTACTTCACCGGAAGATACCACCAGAGCGCCGTCTTGGTCCACTACCAGCTGTAACGCATCAACAGCTTCTAATATACCCTTCGTTGCGGGAGGAGATTGCAACACTACCTGTTGACAGGTGTGTTGCGCCGTCCTTCGACGCCAAATAACCAAGGAACCACCAGCTCTTTGGTCTCTTACTCCAGAGCCCCAGACATCAGGCTGAGGATTTCCAGATCTTGGTTCCAGATCCTGGGTTTTAGCTGTAGGTGGTGGGGGGTCTCAGCTCTGAGGTAAATATCATTGGTTGGTGGTTATTGTAAATATAAAATATATATAATATATATGTATATGTATCACTTACAGTTTGGAGCACCATTCATATCTAATGCCCACAAGTTACATTTAGAGATCATCACAACATACTTGAACACAGCAGCTTGCTTTATTTTTTTTTATTTTAAAATAATTTTACAAGTCCAAAATTAAGACAAAAGTTTGGTGGTAAAGTATGAAGGAAGGAGAGAGAAGGAGGACAGCACTTATACCGAAGCATCACGTAAGTGCAGGACAAGTCATTGGTTCAGCAATATCTTAACATCTATATTGCAACGAATCCACATATATTCTGAGCGCTTGTAGCGCCATATAGTAATTATGTCATATAACTGCCCTTATCGCCAGCATATTCTGCTTCATACAGCCTGCGCACATGCTTGACTTCACAATAAATCTTATCATATGCACACGAATTGCATATTTAAGAACACTATAATCTTTTTCTATTATGGAAATATATATTTTATATACTTAAAATATAATGCCTTTAATTTTTATATTTAGCTAAGTATAAAAATACGTAACACACGTAAGCTAACGAGGTCGATCTGTGTTTGCGTGGTGTAGAGCCGGGACCAGGAACTGGTCCACACGGCACCCATGAGCTGTGCCAGGTTCCTCTCTCGCACTGGTGACAGTGACAAGTGCGAGCGCACTGCACTGGGTACCGGTGACCAAGACGGCTCCGTGCAGGGCAGCCCACACCGCAACAGAAATCGCAGGACTTCACCATCGTCTTACAACGCACAGCTAGCAAGGACATCTTCGTCCGTTATTAGCGCACATCTCTACGTTTGACTCATGAGAAGAACGTTCGTGAAATTGGAGTTGTTGAACTTGAAATGCCTCTTGTCGTAGAATTTGAGTAGTGCGGGGCTGTAAGGGTGATTGTCCTTGAGGTGAAGATAGTGGCACTCGGGCTCTCCAGTGGTGTGGCCACACTCCTCGCACACATACACCTTGGACCTGCGCTCCTTGTAGGCGTAGCTATGCTGAACGCCGTGCACCTTCAGGCAGTGGGACTCTAGGGAACAACGTTGGGTGAACGACTTCTCACACAGGTTGCATTTGTACGGCCGTACACCTGCCAACAATGAACACTTTGCATTAGAGCTTTCATATAACCCAATTGATTATTTGTAAACATTGTTTTTGTTTATATTAATGTGTAGTGCCTCCGCAAGCGAGGGCAAACACTGGTAAGTTTTATAATGACTTTAAACACATTAGACATAATTTAGACGAAAAGAATCTTAGGCTAGCGTTGAGGTGAAGGCCAGGACTTTACCTGTATGTGTACGAGTGTGGCGCTTGAGATCAAAGGTGTCATTAAATCCTTTTCCGCAGAAGGTGCAAAGGTATCGCTTGACGTCCGAGTGGCACTTCATGTGGCGATTAAGAAGTCGCTGCAGACTGAAGGCTTTGGAACAGACGCGACATACGAACTTGCTGCTGTCGTCTTCCATAACTGCAATACCGACAAGAACACTAATGAGTTGGCTGTTAATGACATGCAGGCGTCGGAACGCGTAATAATATTTCGCCCTACATGCTCGTCAAATAATTTCAATAGATAACCACAAAGTTATGTACAGTTAACCGTTACAAAAAACACGAATCAAAAGTTTTCCGGAAAAAGGACCCACCTGGAGGCGGCGGCTGCAACTTCTCGGAAACCTCCGGGCGCGGCGAGTCAAGGTTCGGGGCCAGCGGGTTCTTGATGCCGTGACCACCATTGACGAATTCCAGGGGCGTGTCCTCGGGTAGGCCCAACCGCTGCTGCAGGATGGACACCCGCACTTGTAGGGGCACCTCGCGCTGCCAAAGACAGGGATGCTTAATTAAAACTCACGTTGACCCATCAAATATTATGAAATAGACATTAACAAATTTTAACGTCTGAATATCTACTTAAAATTATGAACCTACTCAGACTGATAAATTCATAAGCAGATTGAGGCCATATTTTATAATCTTGTATTCAGGCCCAGCGATGTCATTAAATATTGACAGACTATATTGAAGTTGTGATTACGAGAACAAAACGTTAGTCGTACCTGGAGATCGTGCAACGGCGGAGAAGAGGCGTCCATTATAGAGCTGCCCCCAGGAGAGGGCCTGCTGGGGTAGCTGGTCTGCATGTACTGAGGAGACATGGGCGAGCGCTCACACCACCCAGTCTGTAGGTCAGTGGACGACACCAGAGGAACCTGCACCACATAAACCTGGTTAGTAACTGCTACAGCTTTGGCAAGACACAGCAAGGAGTGCGATGCTGCCACATGATCAGGAATTATAAGATATTCAATATTGTATAAATTATAAGAGTTGTAATTTTACGAGTCTTCTCTCTGTTGTAAAGACTGGTGACTGACCTGTGTTTGAGTAGTGAGGGGCTCGAAGGTCTGTGCCTCTGATGGGGACCTGAGGATGGTGGTGCCGCTGGTGAGAGGCGAGGAAGAGCAGCTGAGCGGCGGCGACACAGGTAGTGGTGAGGGCGACAGTGGCGGTATTGTGTACTGAGGCTGTGTTTGCTGCGGCTGGAGCTGCTGCGTCTGGAAGTGGGTTTGGTGCGTCTGCTGTGGTTGCTGGAGTTGGTGTTGTGGCTGTATGTGTTGAAGGTGTTTCTCCCTGAAGTGCGCGGGTGCTGGGAATGCCTGAGAGGTGTCACTGGCAGTGAGGGGGATGCTGCGGCAGTGTTCGGGGAGGGAATATACATGGGGCTCAATGGGTGCTGGGATTGGCGGTGGCAGTGACGTCGTCTCCACGTTAGGCATCCCTCCGGAGGGGTTCTGACCCCCTCCCCCACCTCCGTCAGCGCCACCAACTCCGCCTTTGTCACCACCAAGGCCAATTGAACCAAAGAATGAGAGGGATGTCTGCGACGAGTCAACGTAGCCGCCATTGTTGCTGCTGCCGTGTTGACTGGGAGGTGGGCCACCACCGTTGCCTTGACCACCACCGTCCTCGGCGCTGGTGACCTGCGTTAGATGCATTGAGGCAAGCACCGGTGGCAGCGACTGTGGCGACACGCTGCGGGGAGACCGTGCACGACGAGTTGTCAAGTCGTAAGGCAATATGGAGTCGTCATGGTAGCGGGATGGTCGATGTTCGTAGTCCATTGGTGATGGTGCTCGTTGGTGTCGTCGCACGTCACAGAAGGGTGGCAGGCGCGGGGATGCAGCCCGTCGGGGCACATGGCAGTCTAGTGGCGTTTCCTGCGGCGGCAGCAACATGTCTGCAGGAGGCAGGGCTGGGGAGCGGGAGCGGACCAGGAGGGCTGGCCGGGGCAGCAGGCGACTGATGGGCGGCAGGCTGCGGCGGGTGCGGTCTGAGGGGTCGAGGCGGCTTGGGCTGCGGGCACGGGCATCCTCCCGCCAATACCCACTGTCGTCATCTGCAGGATACAACAATAAGCCTTTAGAGTTCGTGTTCGTCCACACAGTCTAAGGATTCTAAGATTAACGAACAGACTGCATTATTAAATTTTGCAGTCTTATTATTTTACATGACAAAAATAATGAGACAGCAACAGACCTTTGGGCCTATGCTACACACTTTTTTTACCCCATATGTCATTATCAGTATTTAGCAAAATAAAAATTGTAATCGAAATTGTTGTAATGTTTAGTTCTTAGCCTATTTAGAATTTCTGATAACATTTTTAGCCTATTTAGAATTTCAGGATTGAATATTATAACTAATATATTACTTGGTCGTCAAGACTCCAGTAATACCGCTCCTTACTAAAGGCTTTCAGAAAGAATATATTTAGAACCATTTTAGGAAATCTTCAACAAATGGTATGAACATTTGGTGATTATAATTTGTTGCCAGTTATTGCTAAATTACAGAGTTAATTATTACTAAATTATAGGATAAATTATTATTAAACTACTGGGTTATTACTAAATTACAGGGTTAATTATTACGTATTACTAAATAGCACGATTAAATATTACTAAATTACAGGATTAAATATTTTACTAAATTACAGGATTAATGTATTACTAACGCTTCTGTTGAAATCCTAGTAGCCTGTGTATTGTTTTCTTGCTTCATGATCAAGTAAGTATATCGAGATGTTAAGGTATATCGCAAGAGGCTAGAAATCCCCCGCTTGGACCATCTGTCTGTCACTGTTGGCCTTCGTATTTTATGTTGTTCGTGGCGGTGTTAGGCTTACAGGCGGAGCTCTAGGGCGCTAGGCTTACAGGCAGCGCTCTGGGGGCGCTAGGCTTGCGACTGTTGTACACTTAGTATGTTTAAATTCATCTATTTTAAATTCGCCTATGGTGCTGTAACTATACCCTGAGTCAGTGTAAGATAACACACTTTAACACACAATAACACACACGTCTATATTGACTTTGATGAGGAATTCCACCAAAAAACTAGTCTACTGTAGTCGCGCGAATGATATCGTATTCTACACCATTGTTTATAACTCCAGTTATGTTTGAAACGGACAAAAGTATCAGTTATTCATTACTCATTTGAATTGCCGTGTTGTGAGCAATGTATAGAAATTTAAGAGTACGTAACAAATGCTTTTTATACACGACTTAGTCTGCGTTAAACTATTTAGTTCGTTTTAAACCAGTGATCTATCCGAGGCTTTAAAAGAATGGTCCTTAATTCTTCACAAATCTGGCATTCTGATCAATCTGATCATTGATTAAGTTTCCTATATGTACCCTTAAGAAGGAAAGGTTAGAGTATAACAAGGTAAACAAATTTTGTGCCGATATTTGGCACCTTAATAATAACTCAAAATAATGGATACAAATTGATTGAGTTTAGATTCAGTAACGAGCAGAGTAAATACTAGAGATAGTGATGCTGTTGTCTTATGGACCAGCATTCCTGGAAGCGTAAGATGTGGACACCAGACCACACACTAGAAAGTGAAGGGACGACGATGTTTCGGTCCGGCCTGGACCATTCTCAAGTCGATTGTGGTATTCTGGCATTTTTTGGGCCGAGAACAATCGACTTGAGAATGGTCCAGGATGGACCGAAACGTCGTCGTCCCTTCACTTTCTAGTGTGTGGTCTGGTCAACATACTTCAGCCACGTTGTTGTGACTTCTCGCCTGCATAAGATGTAGAATCACTGGATTTTTTCCAGCGTAAGTTTGGTTGGACATTAGGTGGGCGCTGCTATGTATGTTACCTTACATGCTGTTTCATGTATTCTTATGTTCAAAATTTCGTCGATGTGGGGGACTATTTGTCTTCATTTATCTCTCCGTACTTCATTTCCACTCACTATGGCTATTTATTTAATATATTTTCTCTCTAAATTGGTGCTTAACGTTAAAAGCGCAAACTGCAAGATAAATTAGTATTCAATTGAATTTGTATTTATTTCTAAATGTGAGTTTTTAAGAAACGACTTGACAAATTATATAATCCCACAAAGTTTTAAAATAAATGCTTTTAGTATAGTATTTTTCTCTCTACGGTGCTGTAGAGAGAAATTAAACGTAAATTAAATTCAAAATTTACAATTGACAAGCGAGAATTATTGTAAATTTTTTTTATAATGCTTGTACAAATTCATCAAAATTATATCCATACAGAGGGTAAAGAGAAATATTCAACTACCGATTTCCTGTGATTTTGGTTGGATTAACAAGGACAGGCTGAGAGGCTTTACAGATCAAAATGCGCGGCTTGGAAGGTAGCTGGTCTCTTGGGAACGATGAGGTCAAGTGAGGTCTCGAAGCCAGCCGCGGGCGAGGGGGGGGGGGGGGGAATGGTAGTTTATACTTGTTGGTCAACTCCTTCCTAGTGTTGGGAGTTGAACTGGCTTAAAACCGAGTTATTGCAACCTTGACCACCGTCGATCATAGTTTTCCTCGAATTTATGTTAAATTAAATATTGAAAATGAAATTAGGAAAAACCCATATGTTCCAAGGAGTTGGTGAGGTCAAGCAGTTTTGTTGCACACTTTCTCATGACCCACCTACCCCCTGATGACCCAAATCTGACCTGACCTTCAGTTCTTTCTCATCTCACTGGAGATCGCCAGACTAACCCATAGTACCAGCCGCCCTACGATCTTAAAACCACACCTTTCACTCTTCTTCAGTTGGAAACCCGTTTCTCTCTCTTTTACAGTGTCACAAGCGAAAATTGTATGTGTGGTGAATGAGCAGTGATGACTAGAATACCAAGGTGGTAGGTAGGTGTGGTCTCTTGGGGCACTACATCGGTGGTTTAGAGGCTGTGTCCCCAGGAGCCCAACAGCCGCTGCCCGACGACAATCGCTCAGGTTCCTCAAGGATGATTAGTGATAGCTGGGAAGGCGGGGCCCGTAGACCATAGCTCGCCTCCCCACACTCCCCTAGGGACTCGCTCTCTGTATGTTACTCCCCACCCACCGAGGATTATACCACCTGAACCCCCATTAGTTTACAGATTTACAGGAAGTTCCCGCCATGTGCGCTCATACTGCGTGTAAATGTCTGTGTCATTTACACATAGATATATGATACACACATGTGTGTGTCATATAGTGGAACTTTTAATACATCTTGCATGCATATCATGCAACACAGATAAAACAGTGATGACGTTCATTGAGACAGACAGGATGTCAGTGGAAATGTTGGTAGCGTACAGGCACAAGATTTCATGTGGACAATACGAGCAAGACATGTTAGGCATGTAGACAAGGTGGGCAGTGTGAAGACTGGCGGGGCTACAAGACTACTTTTACTCCGCCACGGTTGGCTCCTCACATGGTGAGGCATTGCAAATATTGATACATTTACGACCCCCTGCATCCTCCCAGTCTCCTGCTTCTCTCCTGCTTTCTCCCTGCTTGGTTCCTGCCCCCTCCCCCCTGCTTGGTTCCTGCCCCTCTCCCCTGCTTGGTCCTGCCCCTCCCCCCGCTTGGTGTCCTGCCCTACCCCCGGCTTGGTTCCTGCCCCTACCCCCGGCTTGGTTCCTGCCCCTCCCCCCCCGCTTGGTGTCCTGCCCCTCCCCCCGCTTGGTTCCTGCCCCTCCCCCCGCTTGGTTTCCTGCCCCTACCCCCGGCTTGGTTCCTGCCCCTCCCCCCCTGCTTGGTTCCTGCCCCTCCCCCACCTGCTTGGTTCCTGCCCCTCCCCCTGCTTGGTTCCTGCCCTCCCCCCTGCTTGGTTCCTCCTGCCCCTCCCCCTGCTTGGTTCCTGCCCCCTCCCCCTGCTTGGTTTCCTGCCCTCCCCCTGCTTGGTTCCCTGCCCCTCTCCCCTGCTTGGTTCCTGCCCTCCCCCCTGCTTGGTTCCTGCCCCTCTCCCCTGCTTGGTTCCTGCTACCTAAACCCCAGCACACGAGGCGATAGGGGTTATATACGCGTGCTAAACACACATGGTGGATATATACTAGTACGAACCACGGATGATTATACCAAAATCAATCTACAGAATTTTCAGTGCAGGGATGCGACTGCCGTCTGACACAGCTGACGGATGTTCGCGGAGGGGACATGAGGAGGATGACACGACACCCATCAACATATCCGGGGAGCTGACTTCCGTGTGCGCCACCAGAGGAAGTGACACGCCACAACAGACCAATACTTTAACTGTTCCACGAGATTTAATCTACGTTGTTCCTCCACGAAGGTGCGGGGGTGAAGTCCAGCCCTAGAGCGACCTTAGCTTCGCTGGGCCGGGAATGTCTGTATCAAGACGCAGGACTGGTTAGGGTAGCATAGTGGTCGTGGCTGTGGTGGTCGTACTGTGTATTTGTCGTATCACACAGCATGTGTGTACTTGTGTCCAACATGGCTCACATGCTGGACACACACACATGCGTTTCTGCACTAAGATGACACTGCTGCCGCCGCCATCTTAGTACAGACACAAGTGGTTAGCGCGATCCAGTCCACTCTCCCAAGGTGGCCTCCCTACCCTCGCACAGCTTAGTGTGGAGGGCGTCATTATCAGTACAGTTATTTTAAGTACAGTTTATTTAATGTCCTTTCCTGCAGTCGATTCAGTCGAATGGTGCCGCATTCAGTTCCTTACACCTGATGCCGCTGTTCACCTAGCAGGACAAGTGTACCTGGAAGTTAGGCAACTTTGGGTGTGCATCCTGTGGAGATAAGTACTTAATCTAGGTGGTCTCGATAAGCATATCAGGCTTCCTGTCCCCGACAGTGGGGAACCATAGAAACAGGGAGTAGGGAGATGAGACAAGGTTTATATGCTATGAGGAAGAGAAATGAGGCAGAGCGACCTGGGAGGCCAGCAGCACGCTCGCTGGTAGTGTTTAATCCTTATTGTCCCATGGCGGCGGCTTACCTCACTGGGTCCCGGTCACTGAATTACCAGTCACGGGTTCCTGTGAGGTGGAGCAGTGAGCGTGCCGGACCTCGCTGGTGTGAGGTGGAGCAGTGAGGGTGCCGGACCTCGCTGGTGTGAGGTGGAGCAGTGAGGGTGCCGGACCTCGCTGGTGTGAGGTGGAACAGTGAGCGTGCCGGACCTCGCTGGTGTGAGT
>WNGS01164437.1:20946479-20956479 GCA_020271785.1 Procambarus virginalis
ACGCCATCTGAAGACCATCGACCGTTAGCAACTGTAGACCACCGACCGTTAGCAACCGTAGACCACCGACCGTTAGCAACCGTAGACCACCGACCGTTAGCAACCGTAGACCACCGACCGTTAGCAACCTGTAGACCATCGACCGTTAGCAACTGTAGACCACCGACCGTTAGCAACTGTAGACCACCGACCGTTAGCAACCTGTAGACCACCGACCGTTAGCAACCTGTAGACCATCGACCGTTAGCAACTGTAGACCATCGACCGTTAGCAACCTGTAGACCACCGACCGTTAGCAACTGTAGACCCCGACCGTTAGCAACCTGTAGACCACCGACCGTTAGCAACCTGTAGACCATCGACCGTTAGCAACTGTAGACCACCGACCGTTAGCAACCTGTAGACCACCGACCGTTAGCAACTGTAGACCACCGACCGTTAGCAACCTGTAGACCACCGACCGTTAGCAACTGTAGACCACCGACCGTTAGCAACCGTAGACCACCGACCGTTAGCAACCGTAGACCACCGACCGTTAGCAACAGTAGACCACCGACCGTTAGCAACAGTAGACCACCGACCGTTAGCAACCTGTAGACCATCGACCGTTAGCAACCGTAGACCATCGACCGTTAGCAACCGTAGACCACCGACCGTTAGCAACCTGTAGACCATCGACCGTTAGCAACTGTAGACTATCGACTCTTGTACCACACGGACCCTTGTACCACCGGACCCCTTGTACCACACGGACCCCTTGTACCACACGGTCCCTTGTACCACACGGTCCCTTGTACCACACGGACCCTTGTACCCCACGGTCCCCTTGTACCACAACGGTCCCCTTGTACCACACGGACCCTTGTACCACACGGACCCTTGTACCACACGGACCCCTTGTACCACACGGTCCCTTGTACCACACGGACCCTTGTACCACACGGTCCCTTGTACCACACGGACCCTTGTACCCCACGGTCCCCTTGTACCACACGGTCCCTTGTACCACACGGACCCTTGTACCACACGGACCCTTGTACCACACGGACCCTTGTACCACACGGACCCTTGTACCACACGGTCCCCTTGTACCACACGGTCCCCTTGTACCACACGTCCCTTGTACCCCACGGTCCCCTTGTACCACACGGTCCCCTTGTACCACACGGTCCCTTGTACCACACGGACCCCTTGTACCACACGGACCCTTGTACCACACGGTCCCCTTGTACCACACGGACCCCTTGTACTACACGGTCCCTTGTACCACACGGTCCCCTTGTACCACACGGTCCCCTTGTACCACACGGTCCCCTTGTACCACACGGTCCCTTGTACCACACGGACCCCTTGTACCACACGGTCCCCTTGTACCACACGGACCCCTTGTACCACACGGTCCCCTTGTACCACACGGTCCCCTTGTACCACACGGACCCTTGTACCACACGGACCCTTGTACCACACGGTCCCTTGTACCACACGGACCCCTTGTACCACACGGTCCCTTGTACCACACGGTCCCTTGTACCACACGGACCCTTGTACCACACGGACCCCTTGTACCACACGGTCCCTTGTACCACACGGTCCCCTGTACCACACGGACCCTCTTGTACCACACGGACCCTCTTGTACCACACGGTCCCTTGTACCACACGGACCCTTGTACCACACGGACTCTTGTACCACACGGACCCTTGTACCACACGGACCCTTGTACCACACGGACCCTTGTACCACACGGACTCTTGTACCACACGGACCCCTTGTACCACACGGACCCTTGTACCACACGGACCCTTGTACCACACGAACCCCCTTGTACCACACGGACCCTTGTACCACACGAACCCCCTTGTACCACACGGACCCTTGTACCACACGAACCCCCTTGTACCACACGGACCCCTTGTACCACACGAACCCCCTTGTACCACACGGACCCCTTGTACCACACGAACCCCCTTGTACCACACGGACCCCTTGTACCACACGGTCCCCTTGTACCACACGGTCCCCTTGTACCACACGGACCCTCTTGTACCACACGGACCCCTTGTACCACACGGTCCCTTGTACCACACGGACCCTTGTACCACACGGACCCTTGTACCACACGGACCCTTGTACCACACGGTCCCTTGTACCACACGGACCCTTGTACCACACGGACCCTTGTACCACACGGACCCTTGTACCACACGGTCCCTTGTACCACACGGACCCTTGTACCACACGGACCCTTGTACCACACGGTCCCATGTACAACTCACTGCTTTATGTGTCGATAGATAAATTGTACTATTAATTGCTCATTGGCGGACTCTTTGGATACCATTGGCGGGCCTTCTCATTGTCGGGTGGTTGGTGGACCTATATGGCGTGTGGTTGGTGGACCTATATGGCGTGTGGTTGGTGGACCTATATGGCGTGTGGTTGGTGGACCTGTATGGCGTGTGGTTGGTGGGCCTATATGGCGTGTGGTTGGTGGACCTATATGGCGTGTGGTTGGTGGACCTATATGGCGTGTGGTTGGTGGGCCTATATGGCGTGTGGTTGGTGGACCTATATGGCGTGTGGTTGGTGGGCCTATATGGCGTGTGGTTGGTGGACCTATATGGCGTGTGGTTGGTGGACCTATATGGCGTGTGGTTGGTGGACCTATATGGCGTGTGGTTGGTGGGCCTATATGGCGTGTGGTTGGTGGGCCTATATGGCAGGTGGTTGGTGGGCCTATATGGCGTGTGGTTGGTGGGGCCTATATGGCGTGTGGTTGGTGGACCAATATGGCGTGTGGTTGGTGGGCCTATATGGCAGGTGGTTGGTGGGCCTATATGGCGTGTGGTTGGTGGACCTATATGGCGTGTGGTTGGTGGGCCTATATGGCGTGTGGTTGGTGGACGTATAAGGCGTGTGGTTGGTGGACCGTTGGACCAGCAGCTGTCCGCTGGGGGTCAGTGGCCATCCCAATACCCAATACTCGCTCAGACAACTAATCGACCTGTTGCTCCTTGTTTATTAATTTGACATGTTCCCGGAGCAGGTCGGAAAGATCAGTGCACTCTGACGGTGCTCAAGGACACATGGTGGGGACAGTGCACTCTGTACTCAAGGACACATGGTGAGGACAGTGCACTCAGTCTCCCTCTCCCATTAGACAAAAACATGCTTGAGTAACGTTGACTCAGTGGTAAATAAACAATATCGATTCTAAATTAACGTCGAATCAAAGTTATCGATGCTGATAGTATAACAGTAAGTTGGAAAACGCTATGAACAACCAAACCCACAGTTCCGATTGCGTGGGAAACGTTGGTTTTCGCAGCAGGAGCGAGTCCTATTTCAAAACTGCCATAGGAGTTGACCCCAGTCAACCTATGACACTCCCCATACACCCGCTAGTCACCATGGTGAGTTACGCGAGGCTAACTGCAGCTGTTCTGTCTTCCGACCTCGAATAGGTCGGAGGAAAAATTGAAACAGGAATTTCCTTAAGTACTTTTGTATATTAATACATCTTCAGAAGGAATGATGGATACATCATTCCTTCTTCCTTATACCTTCCATATAACGAGAGATTGTACAAATTTACATTCTCTGGAGGGGCGAAGAATTAGGTGTGACATAATTGAGGTGTACAAGTGGATGAATAGTTATAACAAGTGACACAAGGTATTAAGCATAATAACAAAATTCCATGTTACCCATGGCTACTAGATATTTTAATATCATTAACAGTTTCAATTATTATAACTACATAAAGACGTAGATAATTCTGGTGAGTAACTGGCCAGGTAGTAAATTTATCATGAATTTTTTTTAATTTAACCATAGTTTCTCATTTGTTAATTGCAGTGGTGCCACATCTCAAAACACAATTGACCATCAACTCAAATGGACTTACAATATAACCTCTTAATCTCCACATCAAGATAAAGTGAAAAAAATAGATAAAAACGAAAAACCCGCAAAATGTAGAGGCAACTGTTCTCTTTTTCAACGCGAAAACATTAATTGTTGGTCAATCTGACATCGAAAGTGACGACGCGAGGGGGCGGGGGGGGGGGGGGGGGAGCTCCGTCCATCGTTGTTTACATCGCTGTGTGACCGAAGCTCTTCACATCATACGCGTTTCATAGTTTTTTTTAAGTGACAATCGTCGCCCTAATCGGACAGAATATACGTACAAACATTTNCCCGGCGTGACTGTGCTGAGAGGTCCAGTGGCCGGCTGCGGTCACTAACTCACTCACTGGTTTATACGCTGCGTCACTCACACCCTCATTACTCTCCTAGTCTGCCTGTCTGCCTGCCTGCCTGCCTGCCTGCCTGCCTGCCTGCCTGTCTGTCTGCCTGCCTGCCTGCCTGCCTGTCTGCCTGCCTGCCTGCCTGCCTGCCTGCCTGCCTGCCTGCCTGTCTGTCTGCCTGCCTGCCTGCCTGCCTGCCTGCCTGCCTGTCTGCCTGCCACCTCTCTCTCTATTGACCAAATCCTCGGTAATCCAGCTGTCAAATCTTCCTCGTTTATGAATGAAAGAAACAGTTTACACTGTGATGAGGACGGGTGGTGGTGAGGACGGGCTGGTGATGAGGACGGGCTGGTGGTGAGGACGGGCTGGTGAGAGGACGGGCTGGTGGTGAGGACGGGCTGGTGGTGAGGACGGGCTGGTGGTGAGGGACGGGCTGGTGATGAGGACGGGCTGGTGGTGAGGACAGGCTGGTGATGAGGACGGACTGGTGGTGAGGACGGGCTGGTGATGAGGACGGGCTGGTGATGAGGACGGGCTGGTGGTGAGGACGGGCTGCTGGTGAGGACGGGCTGCATTACACTCCACCCACAACTGATTAAATTTTCTCGAACAGTGCTTCAGTCATTTCTATGTTCGAATCCCACCTTCATAAATGTTTCACTTACGTACTGCAAATACAAATAATTGCCAACAGAATCTAAACACTTAACCTAACATTCGCGCAAACGTACAAGAAATTATATATATATAACATTATTTTATAATGGAAAAATTACAATTTTGAATACAGAGTGCGTTAAAATTTAGGAACGCGTCTTTAAGTTCGACCACAGCTTGGACGAGCGAAGCACCAGGATGGTTTGTTATTTGCAGTACGAGGGTAAACATTTAGCAAGCCATTCTTAGGCTATGGGGGGGGGGGGGGGTAGAAATAGCCTAAGCTACTCTATCCCTTTGAGATGTAGTTCTTTCTTGTCTCAATAAATATACTTGAACTTGAACTTGAACTTAGGCTATGCTTGTCCACGCTGCGCCGGCTCTAAATACGCAATCGTCAATTTAAACGTAGAATTAATTCAAAATCCAGCCTGTACGCTAAACGCTCCCTAAAGGAACGTAACCAAAACACCCTACCTAACCCTAATATGGATAAGCCCATAAGATATAATAATACAAAGGGAAAGGTAAGGTCTCGGTAGTACAATTGGGTTCGTTCTCTTCAATCCCGGGAATCTCGAGTTTGAATCCCAGGCGGGACAGAAGTGGTTAGGCACGTTTCCTTTCACCAAATGCACTGTTCAATTAGCAGTAAATAGGTACGCGGGAGTTAGTCAACTGTTGTGAGGTTGGGTCCTGAGAAGCGTCACTAGTTTGACCTTGGGGAAACCTTGATATAACTCTAACGTCCATATATATATTTAGGTTGCATGTCTCCGGCAAAATAAATTATAAAGTGGAAGATCTCCTATTTACAATGCTCCTAGCGTCTGGGCTGGTCGGTCTGGGTTATTAGTGTCAGCGATAGTCATTTGTTTATATTTTTATATTAAGGTGGAGGATGGGGTGACTAGCATGTGTTTTATCCTATAAGTGACAGAAGCCACTTACAATGCCTCCAGAGGATGCCCCAGACATTGTGCCAGTGGTTGCTGGGACGGTTTGTCCGTTGGTGCCGGCTGGAGTGATGACGCCTCCTCCTGCGTTCAAATATACATGTTTTATCATCCTGGCTGGCTATTCTTTTGCTATACACACACACACACACACACACACACACACACACACACACACACACACACACACACACACACACACACACACACACACACTGTACTCGGTCCTATATTGTTTCTGATATATGTAAATGATCTCCCGGAGGGTATAGATTCGTTTCTCTCAGTGTTTGCGGACGATGCCAAAATTATGAGAAGGATTAAGACAGAGGAGGACTGCTTGAGGCTTCAAGAAGACCAAGACAAGCTGAAGGAATGGTCAAACAAATGGTTGTTAGAGTTTAACCCAAGCAAATGTAATGTAATGAAGATAGGTGTAGGGAGCAGGAGGCCAGATACAAGGTACCATCTGGGAGATAAAATACTTCAAGAGTCAGAGAAAGAAAAAGACTTGGGGGGGTTGATATCACGCCAGACCTGTCTCCTGCAGCCCATATCAAGAGGATAACATCAGCGGCATATGCCAGGCTGGCCAACATAAGAACGGCATTCAGAAACTTGAGTAAGGAATCATTCAGAACTTTGTATACCACATATGTTAGGCTAATCCAGGAGTATGCAGCCCCAGCATGGAGTCCATATCAAGTCAAGGATAAGACCAAACTGGAAAAGGTTCAAAGGTTTGCCACCAGACTAGTACCCGAGCTGAGAGGTATGAGCTACGAGGAGAGACTACGGGAATTAAACCTCACTTCGCTGGAAGACAGAAGAGTTAGGGGGACATGATCACCACATTCAAGATTCTCAAGGGAATTGGTAGGGTAGATAAAGATAGGCTATTTAACACAAGGGGCACACGCACTATGGGATACAGGTGGAAACTGAGTGCCCAAATGAGCCACGGAGATATTAGAATGAACTTTTTTAGTGTCAGAGTGGTTGACAAATGGAATGCATTAGGAAGTGATGTGGTGGAGGCTGACTCCATACACAGTTTCAAGTGTAGATATGATAGAGCCCAATAGGCTCAGGAACCTGTACACCTGTTGATTGACGGTTGAGAGGCGGGACCAAAGAGCCAGAGCTCAACCCCCGCAAGCACAACTAGGTGAGTACACACACACACACACACACACAAGAGTCGAATCATATGTCGATGTTTGTAAAGGATGGAAACTCAATAAGAAAAACTGAGTCAGATGAGAATGGAGAAGCTTACTACAATACCGAGGTGTTTGAATGAAGGTAAGCCCTAATATTTGTGTATCATTAAATCGATTATTCGGATGAACCTACATCCTTTAGCAAGGTGTTGAAACCATTGATAATTGTAAGATTCTCCAAGATGACTAAGATAAGCTACCAAATTGTTCCGAGAAATGTCTACTACACTGCAGCACTAAGGGCAAAGTGATGAAAATGGGTACTGGCTGCAAGAGACCAGAAGGACGGTAAACAATGAAGGGGAAACTACCTCCATCTAACGACTCGAGAAAAACACCTGGGAGTGGCAGTAATACCAGAGGCACCTGTAAATAGGATAGCATCAGCACCATACTCTGCACTAGCAAGAAACTAAAAATTATTCATGAACAT
Source organism: Procambarus virginalis (assembly GCA_020271785.1). Lineage (NCBI taxonomy): Eukaryota > Metazoa > Arthropoda > Malacostraca > Decapoda > Cambaridae > Procambarus > Procambarus virginalis. Next base: position 20,953,999 of record WNGS01164437.1, read on the forward strand.
CGGATGAAAGAATAAACAAAATTAAGAAAAGGTGAAGAAACTAGAAAATATAATCTCCGTAAAACTCTACATTAACACGTTTATATTCGATTGTTCAATTGAATACAAATAAAAGAAGCAGAATGAGACAGCAGTTACAGAACAAAAGAATATTTTCCCGTTCAGAATTTGTTCCACGGATGGAACATCGACCCTCATTGTTCATAGAACTAGCAATTATGAGAAGGCTTTCAATTCAGTTGAAAGGTGTTTCTGTCCAGAACAGCTTTCGTCCCAGCGAGGTCCCAGAAACAGAGGAACCTCGATATAAGCCTAACATGTATATGTACACCGGCTGCCTGTCCCCCAACACAATGATTTATGAATTATAAAAAAGTCCTTTGTCTATCTCCGAAAAGTGGATATAATTTTCTGCTTATGTGATGATTTATTCTATAGGCACAAAAATGATACTTGGAAAGTCATATATCCAAAGGGCACTAAGATACTTTGATTTCATGATAGAGAAGGCGGCTACAGAGACCAGATGTCATGTGGACCTCGACCCAGAATAGTGTTGATACAATCTTTATTCAACTATATATTATTTTATGATTATTTCTACCTGCGAAATACCAATGATTTATTTTACCTGTTGGTGAAAAACATCTTATTCTAAAATATTGATAATAATCAAATAGAACTGTAAAGTTTTAGTAATAAATCAGGACAGTGGCAATACAGAACGTTCGTACGATCATTTTTGTAGAGGAAAACTACGCCGTAGGTCTTAAGGACACATGTCTTGGCCGAATATATTTGACAACTGGTTATGTAGGCCGTAAAGGTCAGGTATATTAAGCAGGTGTCTAAATATGACTTGTATAACTATTCTCAGCTGTAGTACGGTAACATGTCTCGACACTGTTACTAACACACACCAGAAAAAATACTTTATCATTATTTACGATATGTAAATTTGTATAATGAGATAATATTACAGCCTTATACTTCATGATTTTGTCTCACCGTATTGTATTGCAGAACCGCGAGAGTTCAAGGACAGCTAGGTGGGTCTTCTCGGGCCATGATTATAGCACATTACCAGCCCTGGATTGCCAGGTCCATGGGTGGCGGCCCCACTAGGGAGGAGTCATGGCAAGGTACCCCCCACTCACCCACCTGCTTTACATTGGACAGCATGAATGGTTACGGGTCGCTAGGGAGGGCTGACCAGCACCTCGTCCCCCGGGCAAGGACCCAGGGTCAACAGCTTAAGAACCTGGCAACTAGGTTGGTGTTGCCCTTAAACTATAAAATGCGGTGATTTCATCTTAATCTTTTGTTGTTACCAATTTTAACATAAAATTGCGAGTTGCAGTTTGGGGTAATGACGTTAATCTGGTTCACAGTAATGGGTAAAACGCAAAATTCCTGCCAGCTCAGTTACGCCATTTTTACGGAAATGAATATTCTTGTCTCAAGTTGTTATTATCTCCAGAACAGCAATTTAAACTTAATAAAAAATCATTATGTTGTGCGAGTTGCCGGTTTTTAACTGGACGTTGACTGGACCAATAGCAGCCTAGCGTCCCCTGCTCGACGCTAGACCCGACTATTGAGAATTTTAATCTTTAAATTTTATAGTTTATTTTCTACCACATTCGTGACCATAAGCTTATACATTACTAACCGGTACATACTCATGTGTCCTATATATACAGAGTTATTGAGCACTCAACCACAGGTGATTGAAGTACTTTTAAAATGCTAAGCAGCATACAAGCAGCTTCGTGTCTAAAAAGGTAGGTTAGGGATGGATTGATGGTCACCTATGGCGACGCTGACGCCTTAATAATTGGGTACATGTTGTTTTATCACGATTCTTGCATCCCTTTTACCGACCCTTGACCCAAGGAATACCACAAGTGAGAAACGACTTGGAGAGTCTCTGGGCACTCGCTACACAAGTGACCATGGCTTTTGCTGCAACGATGCCTCGAAAGTCTCTAGGTACTTGCCCCGAGCGAGGGAGACAGACAGACAGACAGACAGACAGACAGACAGGCAGAGACAGAGAGAGACTACCTGCAAGAAAGGATTCTAAGAGTAATCCTCGATGGAGCAGAATCTGAAAACCACATAGTACCACAGAACATGTGCTTCGTAGCCCGTTGTTGTGGAACGTGTACTTCTAACGATTTATTACTCCTCATTCCTGAAGCTCAGCCTATGCTGATGACAGTACTCTAACATTTACTTATGAAAAAGAAGAAATAGTAAGTGCTATGAGGCTCACTAAACGCAAACTTGAAGCAATATCTACCTGGGGAAGTCGATGGCAAGTCACATATGCGGCAGAAAACAACAGGCGATGGTGATAACAGCATGACAATGAAAGTGGGGCAAGTATACAAATGAGTGGACAAACCTAGTATTCAGTGACGAAGTTGACGTCTTCAGAATGAAGTTTATCTCTTCAATGACCTTGAAGTCACGTGC
>WNGS01164437.1:20961479-20971015 GCA_020271785.1 Procambarus virginalis
TTTACGTGTGGACAACATGTAAAGTCTACAGAGTCCCTGTATTCCCCAGTCACACGCACTACCGACGGAACCATGACGGGCTCATGGGGAATCCAAGGATGTATATTCGCTCTCAGTGACCCAAGAGTGACCCAGACCGCAAATTTGCTTCAGTCTTCTACCACCACTTTGTCAATGTCCACGGGACCTTGCGAGCCCCGTCTTTCCCCTTCACGCCAAACAAGGAGCACATTAATAATATTGTATATTTATTATTAATACTTCTTACAAGAGGAGTATGCAGAGGTCTCTTGAATACTTGTTGACAATATTGTTATTGCTTATATCCGTCTTTCACGTTGTTATGAAACCGAATTCTCACATAACTCTACGGAGGCGTGTGAGAAGGTAAACAGGATCATTACAAATGAGTGCGAAGGAAGGATTGCAGCAGATTATTAAATTTAAATGAAAATGTTTGTTACTGGCAGCGTAGACATACACACCTGTCCCTGAGCATCACACACCCGACACTGGAAACCCGGCTGGTGCTTCGTAGTGGCCACAGACAGCCAGGTATCAAGCTGTGACAGAAAGAAGTCTGACTTTGAGCTGCGTTATCGCCGCCGTTGTTGTGGTGATATTTGCATAAGAGTGTGCTTAAGAAGAATGGGGGTGGGTGCCGCTGTTCAAGGTGAGGGGGAGGGTGGGCCTTCCCCCTTATCTGTGAACAGTTAGCTGGGTGTGGCAGCTGTAGAAGGTGTAGCCAGGTGTGGGTGGATGTGTACGCAATGTGACACAGTTGGTGGCGTGGGTGTATCTTGTGAAAGTGGCCTTGGATTTCCATAAGGGATGGTAACAAACCCTAAGATCGGGTGGGTACACAATAATAGGACCGCGGGTGTACTTTGACAATGGCCTGGGTGTCGCTCTAGTGCTGGTGTACGTGAAAGATTTGTTGAACTATTAGTGATTATATGAAAGTTGAGGTCAATTCTCGAGGTAGTGTCGGGCGTCGTATATATATTTGATACATGTCGAGGTGACTGGAGACACGCAGCCTAGCCATTGTCCACCCGTTATTGTAACTTACTCAGTGAAGTGAGCTGGTTGCAAAGATAATATTATCAGAGGATAAGAAGTCATTGGTAGCTTGGTGACTATCACGTATCTACACAAGCTTTTTGCGTTTGAAATGAACTTGTTAAACATGGTGAATTAAAACTCAATGATTTTCTGTCTCTTGGGGTGGGTGGGGGGGATGCATACAATAGGATGATAGAGTTGTGTTACAGTGATGATTTTGTTACAGCCACTGTGAAGTGTGCATGTGGGCACCTAATTGTTTGGGGGTCATGTTGTAGTTCATGGGCACCGCCTCTTAATTATTGTGTGATGGCCCTTCTCATCTACGTGCGTCTTATCAGGGTTAGACGCCTGGGTAAGCATCTACTCAGATGCGTACATTTTATGTAGAAATATCTACCCAGGTAGATACTTCACACACACACATACACATATTATTATTAAGGGACCTCGCGGCTGAATGGACAGCACTCCGGGGTCGTAGTCCTAAGGGCGCGGGTTCGATTCCCGGCCGAGGCAGATACAAATGGGCAGAATTCCTTTCACCCTGATGCCCCTGTATACCTAGCAGTAAATAGGTACCTTGGAGTTAAACAGCTGCTACGGGCTGCTTCCTGGGGGATGTGTGTGTGTGTGTTATACTTAACAGACACAGAGGAAAAATAGAGTGGTTAGAAAGGCGGGGTCCAACAGCTAACAGCTCGATTCTGCAGGCACACATAATAAATACACACGCACACACGCAGCTCAGGAGCATCGTTGCCACAATAACTATGATAAGCAGATGAACGGTACACGACCCATGCTCTTATACCTCATTGTTTTTACACCTTAATGATCTTGTGGCGTGTTGGACGACTGGTGCAGTACTGTCCTGGTACCACCGCGCACTACGCGGCTCTCACGGTCCACACTACCACGGCACGTCCCACACTACCACGGCACGCCCCACACTACCACGGCACGTCCCACACTACCACGGAACGTCCCACACTACCACGGCACGTCCCACACTACCACGTCACGTCCCACACTACCACGTCACGTCCCACACTACCACGTCACGTCCCACACTACCACGTCACGCCCCACACTACCACGGCCCACACTACCACGTCACGTCCCACACTACCACGTCACGTCCCACACTACCACGACACGTCCCACACTACCACGTCACGTCCCACTACCACGGCACGTCCCACACTACCACGACACGTCCCACACTACCACGGCACGTCCCACACTACCACGTCACGTCCCACACTACCACGTCACGCCCCACACTACCACGTCACGCCCCACACTACCACGTCACGCCCCACACTACCACGTCACGTCCCACACTATCACGTCACGTCCCACACTACCACGTCACGTCCCACACTACCACGTAGTGTGAGACACCCTTAAAATACCACGTGCCTCTAATTTTCTGAACCACTGCTAAAGTCAAGATATATAATATAGCAATATTCTCCGCTAGTAACTGATTAACACATTCTGGGAGAGAATGTGAATGTTACCCAACAGTAAGTTGGGTAAACACGAGAGGCCCATAGTAAAACCATGTTGTAAATCCATTGTAAATCTGTTTTCAAATGTAAACGAATGGCTCTTACGATTTTCGTCAGTCGCATTTGTCAGATCAAAGAAATATTACATAGCATTAATGTGAATATGCACACACGTCCACAGTGGTAAAAAAGAACTGGAGAACACATGAAACCCACTGTGTAAAAGAGAAGGTGAGTATATACCTGAATATACTTAATATACAGGTCTGTATATACCTGAAGTGGAATATATTCACCACCTCGTTCTACTCCACTTCCCACCACAAACCTGAAGTGGAGTTTTGAGGTCGGAGGCTCAGGGCTGCCTCGCAAGACGTCGCTCGTGTCTACCTCGTATCTTTGTCACCTATATTTATCAGCAGGCTTCCTAGGGATGGTACAGCACCCCGCGAACAAGTGGTTGTTCACGGCGCCTGAACAACCTATGGTTGTTCTTGGGTTGTTGTATATCTGCTGCTCCGCACCTCTCAAGGCACTAAATAATCATGTCTGTTCGTTAAAAATTATTGCCGACAAATAGGGAATCGTTAAGACATGATTTTGTATAGTTCACTCCAACAGTATTATGGAAGAAGCTAAAAGTATTGGAGTGATCAACTTATATATTTGTATAAACTGCACTTGTAAGCATGCTTGCATATATTTGCCTGTGGTCACTATCTCTAGTGGCATCGACGGGTACCTGAAGTAACCTGAGGGCCCCCATCTCTAGTGGCCTCGACGGGGACAGGAAGCAATGACTTATAAAAGGTCCTCCCCATTATTCTTGAAGTTTTTCCAGCTGAATTTTAAACTGTCTTGACATTTGCGGCTCCGGCCGGGTAGACGGTTCCGTGGGTTTATTACCCATTGGGTGAAAAAGCATCTCCTGTTTTCTGTCCTGCACTGTGACTTGTTGAGCTTGAAGCTGTTGTTTCTTGTAAGCGTTACATTGGAGTTCTTAAAGAAGTGGTCGAAATTAAAATCTTCCAATTTGTTTAGTATTTTTAAACATCAGTGAGATCAATAGAGTTGTGCTTGGCTTGTGATGTTGATAGTCTCGAGGCCCTAAATTCATCCTCGTATAAAAGTTGATATGCATATATAGATATACATGGACTTTTATTATATATACACATGCTTATATTAATTTTATAAACTAGGATGAGTCGAGATTTCAGATATAAGCACCAACTACTATTGTTCTGCTGGGAATGGAATTCTTGACTTGTTAGCCCCCTAATATTCTAAGGACTTTTGTGACGTCAATGGCTGAGTGCCTGTGTCACCTCCTTCACAAACTGAAGCTCATATTCACCAGCCTGGCTCCCTGTATTTCAAAGACATGTATACCTATGTATACTCATTTTCATATGCACTTAATAAGGCAGATATATATGATTAACCTTTTCATGATGTATAATTACATAAACATTCATTTAATACTTCTTCTGCAATACCTCAGGTGCGTTTGACATTTAAATACAGCCTTGAAATACTGTCAGAGAAAATTATTGGTCTGAGAAAATATGAGGCTTGGGGTGTATGAGAGGCGCGGTGTACTGGCAAGGACCCCTCCTCCCGCTTATTGTATCTCATTTTGGACTGTATCGACGACATCGTCCAAGGCTCAGTACTGGAATGTAAGCGACTCAATTTGTAAACATACTCTGACTAATGAGATTCGACCTTGATAAGTCGGTTTGTTCAGGCCGTTGGTCGTGCAATATCGCTAAAATTTGACGCTTTAAATCTCACGTTTTCTTTTAATAGTGAGATATGGCTGATACACAATGCTGAAAATATGCCGGATGTATACACCTGTGCTGGATGTATACACCTGTGCTGGATGTATACACCTGTGCTGGATGTATACACCTGTGCTGGATGTATACACCTGTGCTGGATGTATACACCTGTGCTGGATGTATACACCTGTGCTGGATGTATACACCTGTGCTGGATGTGTACACCTATGCTTCAACGACTTGGTGGGTCTATTGGTCCATAGGTCATCTATGGGATGAAACATTCCTCTCGAGGAGACGAACGTGTGTTGTGCAGTGTACCAAAAAAAAAAAAAACTTGAAGCGGCACATCACTGAAATTGCCCGAAACGCTGTGCATATGAGGCTTTAGGTATTGTATGTACTAGCTCTATCTATAAATCCAACTTTATGTTTTGTAACTCATTTTCTATGTATGTACTCTTACCTGAATAAAAAATTTGTCCAGCTGGTGGCGCCAGAGGTGGGCGACTAGAGAGGAAACTCGTCAAAAATAAGAACCTGAAGTGTTGTTTCTGGTGTTAACACTTCAAATGCTCACACTTGGTTGGAGGATAAGTGTTGCGAGGAGGCATTTATCCTATTTCCAGGTAGGGCAATTACAGGAAACATAAATTGGGGAATATTGTTATTAATGTGAGTGATACCATGGGTGTTAATGGGAGCAAAAGCATTACTTGTGCTGGAGGAGATGAAGTAGAAAGACTTAGGAGTACGAGGCACTAATGAAGAGGTTTATGACAGCCACTGAATTACTTAGGAGCAAGGGAGGGATTTCGATCCTACGTGGCAGTCTCCCAACAAGGAGAGTTGGGAATGAATGGCAGAGACCGGCCTCACCATAACAACCCTGAACCCCTCCCTGGAGGGAGTGGTCGTGTGGTGGAGGAGTGGTCGTGTGGTGGAGGAGTGGTCGTGTGGTAGAGAGGTCGTGTGGCGGAGGAGGGGTGCACTACACATCTTAAGGGCTGTCAGCAGAAACCTTTTATATAACAGGGAAGTCATTCTGTGAACTATGATGGCAGACAAAGAGAAAGCCTAAAGCATTTTTAATTTACGTGAAACAAAGATTATGGAAAAAACGGGGACATTACAAACCGAGACAGGGCAGACAACTGATAATGATAAAGAAATGAGTAGTATTTCAAATATTTTGTCTTTATCACTGAAGAATGAAGGACTTCATTGAATTGTTAATGAAGACCTTAACATTATGCCTTCATCCGAAGAAATTTACACTGGTGGTGACGAGGACAAGTTGACTAATGCCTACCTGCAGGTAGGAGGTCCCCGGAGCCAGGCCAGGTGGGTGCCAGGGTGCATCAAGAATGTGAGGATTGACTGGGCACCAATCCTTAAGTGTAGCCTCTGTCCACCCAGCAGTGAATGGGTACCTGGTTGTTAAACGATTTGGCGGGTCGTATTCCAGGGAAAATTAAGATTAAGGACCTGCCCGAAACGCTATGAGTGCTAGTGGCTTTACAATAATGTAAGAACTCTTGTACATATATAAAAAAGAAGAAGGGCTCTGTGAGCCCTTGTCTTGCATATTCAATAAATCATTAGAGTGGAGTAGAGTAAAGGAGTCGTGGAGGATTGCAAATGCGGTACCGCTTTTTAAGTGACATTCAGATCACCCTATTGTGGGGAAATTGCTGGAATCGATAATCACAAACGCCATTTGTCTACAAGTTGAAAAATGTAGAAAAATAAATTATTCACATCATGGTTTTACTAAATTTACTTTTGTCATGGTTGACAAAATTTACTTTCATTGTATTACAGCATATTCATGGCAGTTGATAGTGGAAAGGTTTGTGGTGATGTGTACTTAGATGTTGCCTCTGATAAAGCGCCACACGAAAGATTGATTATGAAGATAGAGGCTCACGGTATTGGAGGTGCTAGCGTAAGCTGGGTTAGGGCATGGTTGTACCAAAGGAAACAGAGTTAGTATAAATGGCGTTAAATCATTGGAAAACGCTGTAAGTGGAGTGCCTCAAGGCTCTGTCCTGGGACCTCTGTTGTTTATAAATTATATAAACGAATTAGATTCAGGATTGAGAAGCAATATTTGCAAATGTACAGATGATGATAATGGGAGGGTGCATCACCAGCAACCCCACCACCACATACAGCTTCACCACCAACAACAACCTCACCACCACCAACAACAACCGAACCTTCCACAACACAAGATACAAAGAGCGTAAGGAAGGTCCCTGACAACCTGAGCGCGGGAGGGGGAAGACGGGAGGGGGCAGGCAGAGGAGGGGTAACAGACTGGGGCTGGAGGGTGAGGGGGGCAGGTTGGCCTTGAACGCCAACAGGTCACTACTCCTTGACATTAAGCTGGCAGGTTCTCCTCTGCATCATTTTCCCCTAGGAATGTTGTGTCGACGGGCGGGCGTCGTCCATGCTTGTTGTGGTGGTGTGGTGGAGTTAGGGGTCGTGTGGTGGTGGTAGGGGTCGTGTGGTGGAGGTAGGGGTCGTGTGGTGGTGGTAGGGGTCGTGTGGTGGAGGTAGGGGTAGTGTGGTGGTAGGGGTCGTGTGGTGAAGGTAGGGGTCGTGTGGTGGAGGTAGGGGTAGTGTGGTGGTAGGGGTCGTGTGGTGGAGGTAGGGGTCGTGTGGTGGAGGTAGGGGTCGTGTGGTAGAGGGGTCGTGTGGTGGAACAGGGGTCGTGATCCCTGTTCCTGACAGGTATACCTCGTTGGCTCCAGAAACCTGATGAGCATTACCACATCACTGATTGGTAACCAACGCCATCTGAAGACCATCGACCGTTAGCAACCGTAGACCACTGACCGTTAGCAACCGTAGACCACCGACCGTTAGCAACCTGTAGACCATCGACCGTTAGCAACCGTAGACCATCGACCGTTAGCAACTGTAGACCATCGACCGTTAGCAACCGTAGACCACCGACCGTTAGCAACTGTAGACCACCGACCGTTAGCAACTGTAGACCACCGACCGTTAGCAACTGTAGACCACCGACCGTTAGCAACCTGTAGACCATCGACCGTTAGCAACTGTAGACCACCGACCGTTAGCAACCTGTAGACCACCGACCGTTAGCAACCTGTAGACCATCGACCGTTAGCAACCTGTAGACCATCGACCGTTAGCAACTGTAGACCACCGACCGTTAGCAACCTGTAGACCATCGACCGTTAGCAACTGTAGACCACCGACCGTTAGCAACCTGTAGACCACCGACCGTTAGCAACCGTAGACCATCGACCGTAAGCAACTGTAGACCATCGACCGTTAGCAACTGTAGACCATCGACCGTAAGCAACTGTAGACCATCGACCGTTAGCAACTTGTAGACCATCGACCGTTAGCAACTTGTAGACCATCGACCGTAAGCAACTGTAGACCACCGACCGTTAGCAACTTGTAGACCATCGACCGTAAGCAACTGTAGACCATCGACCGTTAGCAACTGTAGACCATCGACCGTAAGCAACTGTAGACCATCGACCGTTAGCAACTGTAGACCACCGACCGTTAGCAACCTGTAGACCACCGACCGTTAGCAACCTGTAGACCATCGACCGTTAGCAACCGTAGACCATCGACCGTTAGCAACCTGTAGACCACCTACCGTTAGCAACCTGTAGACCACCGACCGTTAGCAACTGTAGACCATCGACCGTTAGCAACCTGTAGACCATCGACCGTTAGCAACCGTAGACCATCGACCGTTAGCAACAGTAGACCATCGACCGTTAGCAACCTGTAGACCACCGACCGTTAGCAACCTGTAGACCATCGACCGTTAGCAACCGTAGACCATCGACCGTTAGCAACCTGTAGACCATCGACCGTTAGCAACCTGTAGACCATCGACCGTTAGCAACCTGTAGACCATCGACCGTTAGCAACCTGTAGACCACCGACCGTTAGCAACCTGTAGACCACCGACCGTTAGCAACCGTAGACCATCGACCGTTAGCAACCGTAGACCATCGACCGTTAGCAACCTGTAGACCATCGACCGTTAGCAACCTAGACCATCGACCGTTAGCAACTGTAGACCACCGACCGTTAGCAACTGTAGACCACCGACCGTTAGCAACTGTAGACCATCGACCGTTAGCAACTGTAGACCACCGACCGTTAGCAACCTGTAGACCATCGACCGTTAGCAACTGTAGACCATCGACCGTTAGCAACTGTAGATTATCGACTCTTGTACCACACTGACCCTTGTACCACACGGACCCCTTGTACCACACGGACCCTTGTACCACACGACCCTTGTACCACACGGACCCTTGTACCACACGGACCCCTTGTACCACACGGACCCCTTGTACCACACGACCCTTGTACCACACGGACCCTTGTACCACACGGACCCCTTGTACCACACGGACCCCTTGTACCACACGGACCCTTGTACCACACGGACCCTTGTACCACACGGACCCCTTGTACCACACGGACCCTTGTACCACACGGACCCCTTGTACCACACGGACCCTTGTACCACACGGACCCTTGTACCACACGGACCCTTGTACCACACGGACCCCTTGTACCACACGGACCCTTGTACCACACGGACCCTTGTACCACACGGACCCTTGTACCACACGGACCCTGGTACCACACGGACCCTTGTACCACACGGACCCCTTGTACCACACGGACCCTTGTACCACACGGACCCTTGTACCACACGGACCATTGTACCACACGGACCCCTTGTACCACACGGACCCCTTGTACCACACGGACCCTTGTACCACACGGACCCTTGTACCACACGGACCCTTGTACCACACGGACCCCTTGTACCACACGGACCCTTGTACCACATGGTCCCCCTGTACCACACGGACCCCTTGTACCACACGGACCCCTTGTACCACACGGACCCTTGTACCACACGGACCCCTTGTACCACACGGACCCCTTGTACCACACGGACCCCTTGTACCACACGGCCCCTTGTACCACACGGACCCCTTGTACCACACGACCCTTGTACCACACGGACCCCTTGTACCACACGGACCCCTTGTACCACACGGACCCCTGTACCCACACGGACCCTTGTACCACACGGACCCTTGTACCACACGGACCCTTGTACCACACGGACCCCTTGTACCAC
>WNGS01164437.1:20994190-21029240 GCA_020271785.1 Procambarus virginalis
TGAATAGATGAGGGTAATATCGTCAGCAAATAATATAGGTTTAAAAATGTTAGAGACATTAAGCAGATCATTGATGAATATAAGCAATAAGAAAGGTCATAGATTGCTGCCCTGTGGCACCCCTACGGTTAATGGTAGAGTGGGAAAGGTTATATCATTGATGGCTACATATTGGTGTCTGTCACTAAGACAGGATCGAATATAGTTCAGGGCAAGACCTCGGATTCTATAATGGTGGAGTTTAAGTAAGAGGTAGTTATGTTAACAGTTATGGATTTAGTATGTTGAATTTTACGAAGTAAGAGTAGAGCTGTTTGTAAATTTTGTTTTTCAAATAGTTTTGATATAACTGAGATATCATAAATATCTCAGTTATATCAGTCATAAAGTGTCATCGATCCACTTTTACAGAGTGTATGGGGTCCGGAAGCATCTCGAGCCCATTGATGATGTGACGATATGTATTGAATATTGCAACTAGCTCATCAAGATTGTAACTTGCTTAGCTAAATGAATTGTGGGGTTCAGTCCCTGAGCCCATTATGTGCCTCTGTAACCCTTTCCACTACCGCCCACAAAATGGGTATGGAGTCAATACCCATTTGAGAGTGTACCCCCCTCCTATTTCTCCTGAGTGATCTCCGTCAGTAACCTATCACTGTGGGGGTAGAAATAGCCTAAGTTACTCTATCCCTTTGAGATGTATTTTTTCTTGTATCAATAAACATACTTGAACCTATCACTGTCTTCAAGATTAGAGGGGCCTAAGGCTTACGGTTGCATGTGATTACCGGGTTTATCAACTTTTTTTTCTCCTGTAAAGTTCGATAATAATTATTCTCTCAATGTATGGATAAAGTGCCACGCTTCTGTTGTGTACTGAAGGGGTCATTGGTTCCCAAATTTCCAAAAATAAGCAATGAATGAAAACTAGTTTGATTTCAATCAAACTTTTTGACTAGTTGTATATGAGGAGGGTTTCATCTGGCTCATATCTTAGCATCGTAGTATAAATAGGAAGAGAGAAAAAAAATATTGAATTATGTGACAAAAATTTTCCAAAATGGTCAAAAAATCATAAGTGTTAACTGAAATCATGTCTATGACACTCAGTTATCACAATAGCATATAATAAAAAAATNCTCACACCAATGACATTGAACATCATTTGCATTTTTAAATGTTCTATATAAACACTACAAAATACTGTAAAAATTACATATACATTTCTCAAGACTGTAATGCACTTACAGTGTAGGGTAATATCCGATCCAGAATGATCTCGTCCGGCACATACTGGATACTTTTCCTAAGAGTTGCAAAGCATCCAGTTTTGAAGATGTGAAATGCAAAGCTCTGAAAAATTATTTAGTCATTTCAAACAAGTTTATAAAAAAGTACAATCAATAAGTCTTTAGCTAGTTATTTCTAGTATTTGAGCAGAAATACTTTCCATTAGATTTTTAAACAAAATTTTTAAAATTAATCAACAGCAAAGGTAGCATTTAGAAGTTCTTTATAACTTACCTAGTAAAGAAGTCTGTTCAAGATTTAATTAATATTTGTGTTTTATTTATTTAAAAAGAATCTTGTCATTCAGTGAGTATAGTGAATATTGTAAAAGCTTTGAACAAAGAAATTAGAAAAGATACAAATATCATGAGTGATATACAATACAAGAATGTTACCTCTGGAGTAACACGAGTGATATATAAGAATGGTACCAACTACCACATTATTGTTTCTCATTTTCTCCTCCCTTCTGCATGGATAACACTGTATCATGATATATATATATGTATATTATATTATATTTATACATATATATATATATGGTAAATGATAATGCCTTCTCTCTCTGTCAATACGACAGTACACATGATTTACAAACCATTTTTGGGTTCCTCAATAACCTGTCTTGACTGCCAACAGACTCTGAAGTTTCCTAACATAACCTAGTCACTGGGAGGATCTCCACCTTTATTAATACAGTACTCTTTCTAAAAACTACTGTATATGTATACTAAGGAAGGAGGGAATACCCAGCATTACCCAGGTCTGCCTCTCTCCCATCTGACCATCCATTTATCTACCTATCCACCTATCTGTCCATCTATAAATCCATCTATCACTATTCACTCTGCCTATTTGGGTGAGCCTATCCTGAAGCATATGGCCTCCAACTCTAAGCAGACAGAGACAGTCTCTACCAAGTGGGGAGAACTGGCAAAACTACGGTAATAGGTAATGTACGTATGCACTGTGATCTCTGTGCTATCATAGTGTTGCCTCGTTTCTATACCATATTTATGCAATTTTTAACACAAATGTTTGTGTGAAGAAAAGATGTCTGCCCGCATGAGTAGTCTCGTTAAACCAGGTAGGAGAAGGAAATGTTTTTAAACATGAGCAAAAAGATTGAATTTGTGTAGAAAAGTGATAGAGGCAGGGAAAGAAGGATGATGGCATAAAGCAGTTTTGTATTGGCTTTAGCCCTCTTTCTCAAATAATAAAAATCCAAACACCAGAATTTAGAGCTCCTTGTAAATACCGAGAGCGAAAACTAAGTCACAGAAAAGTGGATAATAGATAAACGCTAAAACCAACACATTTTAAAAATGGAAAAAATTATGACTTTTGGAAAGTCCTCGACCACTATCAGACCGAAAAGTAATTACTTTTTCACATTTTTAATGTGAGGATTTAGTGTTCATTAAAAGAAAATTTGATTTTAGTTTAGAAATTTCACTTGATATTTTTTACTTGATTTTCATAATATGTTTCCTCCATGAAAGAGAATACTGTACTGCATTACCTGAGAGAGGAGGTGATCAGAGAGGCAATAATGATGAGAGCTTCACACTTCTTCTCTGGCTTCTCCAAATCTGACTTCTCTTTTTCCTCTTCCATGTCTTCATTGTTTTTAGACGCTTCATTTTCCGCCCCCAGTGCTATTAATATATCAGTTAAGCAATTTTTTATCCTGAAATTTAAAAAAATTATGTATTAATCACTAAATCAATGTAGATGTTAAAATAAAGAGTTCTGAAGCAATCTTTAAGCATATTAATATACTAAGAGTTATGCAAGATGGTTTGCATTACTACAACAATGTCCAAAGAAATGATACACTACTCATCCAAAAAGCAGATGCAAAGATCCACACAGAATGCCCTACATTATAAGTGGTACTGGGCTCACAAGCAGGAGTGAAGGCCAGCTGGGCAACATGTTGAACCAAGCTGCTATCTGATGGTGTACACGAGTATTGGTACTATGATTATTTACTTCTGGAAAGCTATTGCTTGCCTTGTTATGCTCCTCATCTTTAGCTCACACATAGTTTATTTTGTCTTGCCTGTAATTTCTGGTCAGTTTTTGGGAGTTTTGAGCACATTTCAGATTCCCATGCTCCCCTCCTCTGAGGGGCCAGCCCAAATATTTAAATTATTATTTTCCAAATCCAACAACATAAAATTATGGATTAACTTTGTCTAAATTTTAGAAACTGAAATCGGTATTAGAATTTAATTAATTTGAAATTTTGTACAGTATATCCAAGAAAGTATATGGAATGATTTTTTTTAATTTGATTTGCAAAAAAACAAAAACATTTTCTGGAAGGCCTCCCTAGCTACCTGGGGAAGAGGCATTTAATTCAATGCTAGATTTTTATTTAATGTTTTACAAATAGAACAGTAGTGAACCAGGACTGAGAGAATTGTGCTTTCCAAGGGGTTAACCCTTAAAGTGCGCATCACATCATATGACGTGCTAGGCGTTTCACCAGTCAACTGCTCTTCACGTCATATGATGTGTTGGAGTACTACGCAAGATTTAAACGGCCCGCGGATACACGGGGTTCACCACACCTTCATCAGGGCTCTTGTAAACAGACGCCATTTTTAAAAAAAATCGTGGGCCAAACTCCCGGGTGTTAGGGGCCTCAGTATCGCGTAAGCTACCAAGCCTGACGCACGCAGCATGAGCTCACAGCACTGCTGTTCAGCTTGTGACCACAGCATCGCCTACAAATGCCAAAATATACTTGTTCATGCTATTATGTAGCGATGATATTATTACAGAGGACCCCTGACTGTGATAAAAGTGACCAGGGTTCTGATAATAGCAGGATTGCGATGATATTTAGCACTGTGCGCCATGGAGGGAGGAGTAATGCTGTGGGAGGGAGGGTGGTGGCGATGTTTTCTGACTGTGTGTGGCCACCTTTTATTGACTGCACTCAGCATACCAGCTTAGTGGTTCGCTATAGTGAACACAAATGTAGATACTTATATATAACGTGTGTATAGAGGGTATAAACAGCAAGAGAAGGTTTGGAGACACCATTTTGGTGAGGGCGGTGGCGTCGTCTGCACGACGCCACCGTGCAGACGACGGTGTTGTTTACTGGATACCACGATCGTCTTTGGGCACCATACCAGTTTATTTGTACAAGTATGGTTGGTTGATACCTGGTTGATGGGGTTCTGGGAGTTCTTCTACTCCCCAAGCCCGGCCCGAGGCCAGGCTTGACTTGTGAGAGTTTGGTCCACTAGGCTGTTGCTTGGAGCGGCCCGCAGGCCCACATACCCACCACAGCCCGGCTGGTCCGGAACTCCTTGGAGGAATAAATCTAGTTTCCTCTTGAAGATGTCCACGGTTGTTCCGGCAATATTTCTTATGCTTGCTGGGAGGACGTTGAACAACCGCGGACCTCTGATGTTTATACAGTGTTCTCTGATTGTGCCTATGGCACCCCTGCTCTTCACTGGTTCTATTCTGCATTTTCTTCCATATCGTTCACTCCAGTACGTTGTTATTTTACTGTGTAGATTTGGGACCTGGCCCTCCAGTATCTTCCAGTATGGTGAATAAAACTGGTAGATATTTATTTATAATGTGTGTATATAGCGTAATAACATCACAGAGTATTGTTGGAGGAGAAATATTAGTGCGTGTGGCCTTGAGGGAGGCAGCTATCAGCTGACTGTGTTAGGTCCTATGTCTTTGTGCATTTACTCACCATACAAGCTTAGATGTACAGTTATGGTGAACAAAACATGTAGATACTTATATATACCATCTGTATATAGTGAATTATAGCAAAAACAGTATTGTGGGAGGAGAATGTGGGCGAGTCAGATGACTGGAGTGAGGGCGGGAGTGGCTGGCTGGTACACGGCGGTCACTCCTCGTTACTTTTTGACTCATAATAGCTACTTAGTGGTTCGTTATAGTGAGTAAAACATGCAGATACTTATATATAACCTGTGCTTATAGTGTAATAACCGACAAAGTATTTGTTCACTGATTGATGAACATAACTGAATCAACAATATGCACACCATATTTTTGAGTACAGCAATGATTCACTCATTTTATTATATAAATATATCAAACTACACACTATTGAATAATATTACAGCAAAAAAACTATGAAACATCAATCAGAGACATTGAAATAATTAGGTAATTATCTCTTTGTGGCAACTCTGGCCTGACAGCTGGCGAGCAACAGACCGCCTGGGACGCATGCCGAGTCAGCGCCTATAATTTGCCAGACTTCCCCGCCCTATAGCGGGCAATATATGGCACTTACGATTTTTTTATTATTTTTCCCGTGATCAGTGAACACAAATTAACAGGTTAGGAAGAAAAAATAATTTTTTTTTTTCAAAATGACATGCGCCTGTGCGGATAGCAGGATATTAGACCCCAAGCATGTTAAGGGTTAACAACAAACCTCTGCCAGGGAGATTGTTCCTTTACTTTTTAAGAGCCCCTCCTTAATGATAACCAAACCAAATGATTTACACAAAGAAGTTTCATTCAATGACTAAAATACAAAAGAAATGTGCTTACTGTCTGATCTTGTCATCAGGAGGCATGATCGGTGTGACTGCAAACTGCTTGAGAAATGGCCAGAGGAATGTGTAGAAATGTTCAGGAAATGTGGCTCCCCTCTCCTGCTCCAGGTACTCTGCAACAGTGTGTCTACTGCTAGGATCCCTCTGGATCATATGCTCAACCAAAGCCTACCCATCATGAAAGGTGGAAAAACATGAGCATAGAATTAATATTATTAATAGTGAGATATAAACTAGTCTGATTATATTAGGTGACTCGGCTGCAGTTAGTGAGTTAATGAGGCAAATACTGTACTGTTCTATTAATTAAATGATGACAAAAGCCCTAATTATTTCTCTTTGTTCCTTCTTTATTATTTGGTCTAAAGGATCTTTATAACAGCTGGGTTACTCTGACACTATTCTTCCACTTTTTTATTTTTATTTTATCTTTGTTACCATTGCAAAACACTGCACAGGGTTTTCATGCATATTTTCATGCTACACTTCATCTCTGGTTCAATAAACCAATTTATACAACATGTGTTATTAGTTACTAAGACCTGCTAACCTGCTCCAGTTTCTTGTACATCTACACCTATGTAACAATAATTGCAAATGCAATTGTACATAGCTTAAATGTTTTGTTTTATATATATGTAATATAGCAAAATAGGTAAGTTCTGAACCTTTTAATTAATACTAGTAGACTTGATATGAAATGTTTTCATTATACAAAGGAAACTGTTGAAGGCCTATTGGCCCTTATGAGGCAGCTCCTATTTATGTTCACTCAAAACTCATTCTATATACAGTATGCAGAAAATACTCGAGAGAAACATGTAAAGGAAACAAAAAGCTAACCTTGACTCTAGGTTCATCTATCTTGTCAAGCACTTTATTGGGTAGTAGTCACCAACTCGATATGCCAGAAGCTGAGTTAGATCGAAGGGTGCATATCCTTCGGTGAATAATTCAGCCAAACAGCACCTATAACGTGAGAAAGTGAGCTTCAGCTTAACTGGTCATCAAAATAGGTGATTGCATAGAATTGGAGGTGAAAATATAATCATTTTATAAGGTTAGGTTACACAGTCATTAACCCCTGCACTGCGCACCTGTTTTTTGGCAAAAATGTCAGAGTGCAATTGTTAAGGGCATATTTTTGTTAGTTTTTATAAATGTTCAGGTAAAGTTAATGTCAAAATGTTTCCAAACTCAACTACAGGTATTTTCATTTCAAAACACAAATAGTGATGAAAACATTGCAAAACATTCAAATATAGCCTAAAAAAAAAAACGGACAACTCTCAAAAATGACATTTGTTGGCCGGCGCAGTTGAGGGGGTCAAGATAAATACCTTCTCACTAAGACAAATGCCGTCTCACTAAGACAAATGGAAACTTCAGCAGAAATAACAAGGCATACAGTGGAGTCTCATTTAAAATACCTAGAGCCAAAGGCCTTCTCACCTTCTGTTGTATACATTTCTGGAATATCTGGAGCATCTGAACTTCTACTAAGAGTAGAACAGCAAGACGTCTTGTGTTATTATTTTGTTTCATATTTGTACTGTACTGTATTCATGTCTAGCAAGAAAAAGGCATCCTCTTTTCCACTGGTTCCTTAGAGCTGAAGGTTTAACTTGGAAGAAGAAAAAGAAAATTCTAGAGATTTTCTAACAAAATATGGTCCAAGTAACTCGGTACCACACCACAAGTGTTCCCAAGAAGTCAAATATTACGTATACATTGCAACCTTCAAAACAGACCTCCATATAATAGATCCCTTTAAATAACAGATCAAATCCTCCCACCATATTTTCGCTCCAAATTTAGATTTCTAAAAGAAAAAAAAAATTTGGTGAGACATGGTGAAATTTAAAACATCAATTTATCACAAAGTAATTTCCATTATATTGCATTTTTTCATATTTTGCTAATCTTGTCTTTATTTATATTTATTTTGAATAATACTTACATTGCAATGTAATTATCCTTCTATTAGCTATTATCTATTAGCAGTCTCCGTGGTGTAGTGGTAAGATACTCGCCTGGCGTTCCACGAGCGCTTTGTCATGGGTTCGTATCCTGGCCGGGAGGATTTACTGGGCGCAAATCCTTAACTGTAGCCTCTGTTTAACTCAACAGTAAAATGAGCACTTAGTTTTAAAAACGATTCTTCATGACGGGGATCGTATTCCAGGGACCTGCCCGAAACGCTACGCATACTAATGGCTGTACAAGAATGTAACAACTCTTGTATATATCTCAAAAAAAAAAAAAAATTATATTTTATAAATGTTTTACTGAGCTGCACTGTAAATTGTACATTGTTTGCCAAGGTTTACATATAAACCCCTACACTTTGGTGTAGGTAAAGTAGTTCATCAATCAGATACCCCAAATTCTGGTGCACAAAGAAATCACAGTAGCGTGATACATATGGGTATATATATATATACTGTATATATATTTGGGTTACATTGCATTTTTGTGAATGGATTAAATTTGTACACCGAGGTTCCACTCAGAAATAAATCGAGCACAATGAAACTCTTCGTGTTCCTCACTTGTACACCTCACCCAATATGTAAGTGAAGTGGGCAGGCCAAGCTTTCCTAGCTTCTTGTGTGCAAGTGCTGCTCTCTGTTACATGTTACCTATTGTCAATTTCGACTTTTTCTACAGCTTATTCTGTTCTTTTGCACGTTTCTCTGTAGGTTTAGAGCAAGATACTTACCTTTACGGAGTGTAAGTCACTCAGAGCTTAGAGGGGGGGGGGGGGTTGTCTGTCTTACCAAAGTATGAGTGCAGGACTAGGGAAGCTCTGCAGTTAGAGTTCAGAAATAAGGGTTTCAACTAACTTTTTATTTTGGTTTTAACATCAAAATTTGATGTTTTACACAGATTTGTTTTTAAACACATATATATATTTCCAAGGTCCATTAATGTTTACCAATGTATCTTAACTTACCCAGCTGAAAAAACATCCATAGCTGGTGAGAGATGCCCTTTGTCTTTCACTTCCAACATCAGCTGGTTGGCATCCATCTGCAGAGTCTTGATAAACCTAATGGGAAAATAGTATGCACAAGACTCATTTACGGTACATGATGAATACTGCTACAACATTCTGCAAAATGTAACACCTGAAATTCTGAATGTAATATAAATAATAAAACAAAAATATATTTTTACAATACATAATCATATACAATGATAAGTCACAGTACCAAGATATTTTTTCCATCATCTAATCAGCTTCATTACACAGATTGTTTACATATATTCCTGCAACGCCTACCTCCAGGACCCTAAACATACTACCCTTCCTGAAATTATTATTGTTATTATTTATCGCAACTAAATATCACATACCAAACAAATTGGCAAATATAAATGCCGAAGGTCCTGCTTTTGGCATTTGTGGCGTCTGACTGCTGCCGATGAAGAGATGAGGAATTCTTATTTTATAGGGAAATAAAGACTAAAAGAGAGTTCTAGCATCATAACAATGAGGCTCCTAGCACCATATAAAAATAAATATTAATCTAACCTTTAGGTTTAATTTCACAATTGTCTTGACTCGCCTACAGGGAATCAAAGAGGGGGGGGGGGCAACAAGCTCTATGATGCAAAAAGACCACAAGTCTTATTCCTAGAGGATGGAACACTGCCTTCTCTTCCTTGATAAAGAGACATTTTATGTCACACTGAAATGCTTTCTGGATTGTCAGAGCATGAAATCCCCACATCTACGAAAATGTAGTTTTCCAAAAAAGGAAGCGAAGAGGCAGCATCACCTCTAATCAATCATGCCTTACAAGCTCTCCAAGATGGCAGGATTTTATTGGGTAGTGGGCTTCCTCCCCAATTGGTTAGCGAGTTTTTTACATACATACACATTGATGACAAATCATGTCGAAAATCACAAGCCTTCATAATCATTCAAGCCTTCATAGGAAATACAGTACCCTACCTAGAATAGGTTTTAACATGAAGGATTGCCCTATAGACCTAAAACTTTCCTAATTAACTACATTAAGTTCTTGCACTTACCTTTCAGGTGCAACGTAGCATGTTCGTCTGCGGGAAGTGTCAAAGTAGTATGTAAAATCTGCTGGATCATCCTCGGGAAGCAACGTAGGCTTGATGGTTGCAAAGTCAGCCAGTAGAAGCCAATTCCATGATGACACCATAACATTTTCTAATTTGATGTCTCCATGACAAACCTGCTGATGAATACAGTCATCAGAAATTATAGGTGCCAATATCCATATAATGTCCTAATTTAAGCAAAGCACCTGTATTCATAACACTGTCTGAACAACTTTCAAGTGACAGTTATTGATAAAAATCATATAGAACTTTATTATAGACTCTGTAGCTTTAGCAATAGTGTACATTACTGTCTGTCAGATGTTGGAGTGATATTCCAAAGATTACAGTAAAGTTGACAAAGTGCTTATTGTACTGTGCTAGTACTGTAATCCAATGCACCAAAGTTTAATCCTAGATGAGAAAGGCAATGTTAAATTTCTAATATGATTCGAGTTAGCTTTCAATGTTCAACACAATCATATCCCAATTGGTTGAATAACTAATTATTTTTTACCCATTTTCTATCTCTCACTGTCTACAGTAGTGACTCCAGATTTAAGCATAGGTTCACTTAGATAATACTATATTCCAACACCTGTGCGTACATTAAGTGTAAACGTTCCCTTGCTCAAAACAGTCCATAAGCAGGCTCATCCTCATAAAGATAAACATAGATATATCCTGTAGTGTAAAAGGATAATGCCATTCCATTATGTTCTTTCACACTGCAATACTGTTCAAACTAGTTTATTTATCTTGTTACTATTCACACTATTTCATGTAATTTTTCTGTATTATTTTAACTTTCATTTTTGAATTCCTCACAGTAAATTCTAACATGTACTGCTTCACTGAGGTGGTGTAGAAATACTTGACCTTACTTACACTGATAAGTAACCAAAATATTTGTTTTACTGTTTTTATTGTTGCCTCCGGAGGCGGCTAGTTTATTGTGCACCCCATACTCATCCTGTGAGCAGTAGCACAAGAGCATTACAGAGGGCACAAAAGGTCTTTATCAGACCTCATCTTAGATTATTACATAAACAATTTTATCTATCCTTCACACCTTATAGTTACATGTCAGCTAGTTACAGAGAATGTTCTATTTTACTGTGCTTCTGAATTTCCTGTCTCTTAGTGTTTGCCCATCATTCACTTGCTTGTAAACAATTTTCAACTGTGGTAAAGCTTGTTTATCCCAATTCTAAAAAAATAACGCATCCCAACCATCTGCCCTCTCCGTGTACTACTGTGTCTATAGCACAGACAGCATATGAAAAGGCTTCATTAGGACAAGACATTTTGATAAGGTAGCATACATTCCCTGAAAAAGGGGTTCCTGAAGGAAACACGACATTAGAATATACATACTGTAGATGACAACAGAAATTTGAGAAAGAATGTACTGTACTGTAGATAGCAACATTACACAAAAAAAGGGTAAATTTACCCCCTGTTGGTGAGATTGATTAAGTGCACACAGGATCTGAAATGCCAGCCATTTTTTTTCAATTGATGTTAGGAAGGGTCGTGTGGATATTCTGTCATACAGATTACTCTTCACATATTGTCTGAACATCAATCCAGCCTTTTCCGTCACCTATAACATAAAAAGAAAATATATTAAACAAAAATATAATAATTCAATATATTAATTTATTCTATATTGTTCATGCTAACTGGACTAACTGTTGCATTCTGAATCCAATTTGATCAGGATCTTTTGTTTGCTACTGTTAAAAACATTTATACCTCTTGGAGAAAAAACCAACTATACAGTATACTAATTAATGTAAAAATGTCATCTTCCTTTCATAGACATGTATGAATAAAAACAAAATGGTAAATGCATACCATCATTCTGCTTAAGGCACTGGTATTTAAAGCATTTAATGTTTCTCACATTAATAATCTATTTATTGTTTTATCTTACTCTTGTCTTATTTGAAATAAAATAAAATAGTATGAATATGTTTATGGAGTTTATATATTGTGGGAATTAGTATATCACAGTATCAGTTTCCCTCCTTCACTGCTAACACAACACGCCATCAAATAAAGAATATAATTTATTGTATCTCAGGGAAACAAGATGATAAGAATAACGGATATTTCAGAAAGCTTATTGGCCCATATGAGGCAGCTCCTATTAATAACTATCCAAACTCGTTCATATTTAACGCTCCATCCACACTCTTAATCTTAACATGATCTGACTTGCCTTTAGCCTCGCTAGTTTATGTAATTTATGATACTCTCTCTTCTGTTTTATTTTCACCTCTTTCCCTTAACTATTAGGCCTTTTGTAATTTGTTATTCCTATTTACTCCTAAGGTACAATTCATACATTCTCACTTGTTCACTTCACATTCTTAACTTATATGTATACAGACTTTCTCTACCACTTTTTCTGGATGGACCAAAATATCTTCATGACCTTTATTTTCAGATGTGTGGGTTGGGTGTCTAATTTTCAGCCACATTATTGCGACTTACTGTCTGCTAATTCATTGATATGTCTGACCTACTCTTGAAACAATCCAAGACCATGTCTTATGTTACCTGGTAATTTATTCTTCCACAGTACTTTATCTTTAATACATAAAAATTATATTGATGCCATGGAAACTGTATGGCACATATTATAGAATTTGATTATAAATCAAGCATAGGGTCTATCCATTTGCTTCCACAAAATGGTATGCAAGCCTCCCCATCTTGAAATGAACTGAACATCTTGTTAAACTTTCTTCTCAATGTCCATCGAGCTAACCAATAGCTATCCTGTTGTCGTGGGCAGAAAGCCTGTTAAGCACATCGAGGTCCCTATAGGATGTTCTATGCCATCGTCATCATTGTATTTGAGCGTCTCAGCACGCCCAGTCTCATGCTGTCTTCCACAACCAATGTACCAGGATTCTCAGTTTTAATGCTTGCCTGTTTTGGTTCATCGACAAGTTGGTCATGCTTAGTCAGATGAGGGAACATGCCTTGACCTGCAGAAGTTTGCCACTCTCAAAAGCTTTCTTCTCTACTTGAACTTTGGGCCTGGGGTTTAGAAGATCCATAAGTTCATCTTCCTTACCTTTGCCACCAGTGTATGATTTTAGGGTGTTGCTCCTCCCACTCATCTCTGACCCCGAATATCTGGTGCTCTGGGGCTGCAGTTCTCCTATTCCCCCCTCTAACTCCCAACTAACTAAATTCCCCATGCAGGTTCTCTTCTGCATGGGGCATAATGTCCTTTATATATTTTTCTTTCTCTGTATTTGCTACAGTTGACCATATGATTTTTTCCTATTGGAACAACCAAGTAGTCTAAGATCAATAAGGGTTTAAGCTCAAAAGCTCTTTTCTGAGTAGGGGACTTGGTCGCTTCAGTGTCATCTTTTATTTGTTGATGTGTCCAATACTGCCAGCAGATGATTAACTAGTACTGTAGTTTGTTGTTATTATTAACAGAGTAATATTTCTGGTCTGTTTCCAAATGTTGCATGGAGATGATGTTAGTGTAGAGACATTTTTCTGATAGTCCTTCAATAAGGAACTGAGAATTCTCCAGTATCTCAGTTCCACCACATATAGCCTGGTAAGAACAATTTAAAATAATTACCACTGCACTGGAGATGTGAAGGGAGCATTGGCCCTAACTAGCCTCAGCAATTTTTCCAAAGGAAGCACGATAATTCCTAAGGGAGTGACTGAGTGACCTGCTCATAAAGAAGCATTTTATCTAAATACAAAAACTTGTTTTATTAAAACTATGTTCAGATTTTTATGCTCTATAATCCTATTAAAGAGAGAAAATGTTTTTTTAATGTTTAAAAAAAGCCTGGCAGCAGACACCTACATTTATTAACTTCTCATTGTGTCTGTAAATAATTCATAAATTAATAAATAAATCAGTATGGAAAATATATTTATGTGATATTGCAATTCACATTGGTTAGTCCAGTACCTTCAAATAGTGAAATTGGAGACAATTTGCAGCCGTAATAAGTTTTGTAGATACTTCTTCAACCATTTTCTTGTAAATGGGGAGCTGAAGGGATTGATCATGAATAACAAATACTTTTACAACCACCAAGCCTTCCCACGTCTGGCATTTGGCCACCTTCAAAAAGCGTGTACTCCCTAAGCTGTGGATTCAAATGAAAAACAATTAAAACTGAAAAAACAAAACAAAAGTGCAGTAAATATTTGCATTCAATGAAGTGCCACTTGGTTTCCCATATTATAAACATAGCAAGTACAACACATGTATCATCCAAAATATATTTAATTATGGAACTTGTTTTGGTACCTGGTTGAATACAAAACATGACATCACTGCAATATTTTACATCACCCAAATAACTGGCTATTGACACAAAATGGTTCTCAATAAATATCATGTATAGTGCAGAGAACAAGTCACAATAACTTGCCTGAAATAAATAATCCAACCCATACAAACATACATCATGGTTAGGGGTGATTACCCTGTAACACTGATCATTTGTCTTGTTTAACTCTTGTGGTTCCCAATTTCCTTCAAGCAGTTACTTGTTTGGTTGTGTTTATTCCTTGCAAGGGATTTTCCATAGTTTCTGGTTGATCTCCAATTGCTAAACTCTCTACATCTCAAAATTAGCTAGATTCTGGTCTTGGCTTTCTGGTAGGCATGGGGTGGATCTAAGAGGACTCGTGCAATTAGCAGCAGCATGCGATACCAGCTCTTAAGAGCTTGGGGAGCTACTGAGGGGTCACTCCCAGGAAACAAAGCCAATTAAACAAGAAACATTCATATACTTACTAACTGGAACATCATTTTTCGAGATCATAGGAAAAACACAAAAAGATACACTCCTCGGACAACCAATTACATCATAGGGAAAAATAGTGTTACAGTGTATATATTGGAAATATAATTATAAAAAATTATTAGGATGTTAGCCTTAACAAAAGTTTAAACATCAATATATATTATTACTTGCCTTGCTTCATATTGAATGTCTGGAAGATCTGAGAGATAAGTCTCCACTGGGAATATCTGCGAGGGGGCAATGCCCGCCAGCTGATTCCCCATGATGACTTTAGTCTGAAATATATACTGTAGTGTATTAATTAATCTATCTACTTTTTAAACTAAGAAATGGATTATTAGCACTAATACAAAATCAAATAGCTTTTGATATTACCTTTTTTTCATGAAGCTTTGATCTGCTAAATCATGAAAGCAAGCAAAATTCTGATATTCCTGATAAGTTATCAGTGTCGGGCAAATCTTTATTTAAGCTTCAAATTAACTTATCTTTCATTAAATTTAAAATAAAAGTTTCATGTTTATATCATGTAGGTATCTGTTTCACCTAACCAAATTATCTCATACAGAAAAATTTGAGGTTTAAATAACTGGTGTGAAAAATGTTAATAATTCTTTGATCAAATATATAGAATGAACTGCATTACTGTACTGCTTTGGTCCCGGTAGTACAGTCGGATTTGCTCTCGACTCACAATGAGAATTCCGGATTCGAACCCGGCGGGACAGAAATGGTTGGACGCATTTCCTATCACCTAATGCGCCTGTTCACCTAGCAGTAAGTAAGTACCCCAGGAGTCGGTCAGCTTGTTGTGGGGTGGCATCCTGAGGAGGGGGTCAGTAATTCAATCTTAGGGGGGGGGGGCCTCAATACTTTATAAGCTTAACGGTATAAATACACTCTGGCTGCCTGTCCCCGGACACAATGAATTATGCGTTTATGAATCTACTTATGAATTAGAATTTCAACTATGAACATTTATTTGTATGTAATAATTATAAATCATTGTGTACACGCAATTTAACCAAGTTGCACATCTAAATCAATCGATCAGCAGTGCCTCCCAAATTCAAAGATCATTTTTGCAGATCCCTTTAAATAACCGACCAATTTTACCACCAAATTGCTACTCCTAAATAAAAGATTTTAAATTTTGATCCAGATTCTGGATCCACTGCTGTGAAATCTGGATCACAGTGCACTGTTCAGTAATTTCCAACCAATTGTATTTTTTGTTTTCCCGTTTTTTCTACTCTTGGATTTTTAATAATTATTAGAAATGCTGTGTGCTTTACTTTTGATATTTCAATGTGATTGTACTGTACTAGTACAGTACTATAAATTCCACAGAGTTTGTGACTTTTCCTTCTGAGGCACCTGAAAATCGATGAGTGCAAGCACACTATCTGTGCATTTTCTGCATGTGTGAAATGAATCTAAACTGTACTATCAAGCATTAGCAATAATATTTCTCTAGATCTGGCATTACTGAACTTGCAAATTGAAACCCTTTCCTCAAGCAAGAGTGGAAAGGCTACATCAGATAAGGGTATAAGGAACTTCCTGACCATCGGTAATAAGACACAGTTAATAAGAAAGCTTGATCAGAGGAGAGAAGTGGTTGGAAGAGGAACATGGCATTGGCATTAGTACTGTTTCCGACATAAAATGTTAGGAAATTTTTTTTACATAATCTGTCGGCAAGAGAGAGCAATGGTGGTAAAAATTCTGACAAAAATCTTAAAGCCATCAAAATATAATTATACATTATTTGTGTCTAAATATAGAGAATGCAGATTATCATTTGCTTTAATAAAACTATGATATATTTAAGAGATATATATGCAAAAAATGGCAAGGTTTCTGCAATCCGGATATTTAAAGGGTCCCAGTTGTCACCTAGCAGCACGTAGGTACTCGGGAGTCAGTAAGCTTGTTTTGGGTTTCATCCTGGACGGGACCAGTAATTCAAACTCTTGGGGGGGGGGGGAAGAGGACATCAATAAAAAGCCTGTGTATGAATACACTCTGGCTTCCTGTCCGCCGACATAGTTAATTATTATTATATTATTTCATGAATACGGGTCAGGCCTGGCATGAAAAGACCCAGATTTTGGGAGGTATCACTGTACTGCATGTTATGGCCACAAAAAATACAAAATAAAATCTTTTGTATGAAGGGACTCCATTAATTAGTTAATACAAAGCAGAATTATTACCATAAGGACGCTATGAAGTTGCTACTGGCAAAACCAACACATACTAATGTATAAGAGGTAATTTAGTTTTTAAGTATCTTTAACACTTTGATGTGATGACCACCTTATTTAACAAGTATCCAAGTCATACCCCACCTTCTCATGCAGGCCTTATTACAACACTTGTGGTCATGAAACTAAAGGAAGTGCAATACTGTACCTTTACATTTCAACAATTTATTTTTATTTTGCCAAGGATTTGAGTAATTTCCAGTTGTACGTTTTTATGATTTTATATTTAAACAAAGCCCTTTCCTTTAGTGTGTTGATAAATCCACTCTTTAAGCTTCTGAGGAAAGTGCTGCACTTGGGTTGCCACTATCCAGCAGCAGTTTATGCCTGGATGGTTGATACCTGGTTGATGGGGTTCTGGGAGTTCTTCTACTCCGCAAGCCCGGCCCGAGGCCAAGCTTGACTTGTGAGGTGGATAGTATGTTTAAGGTGGATAGTATGATAATCACAGATATGCTAAGGGCCAAGGCAGTCTGAGGATCAAGGACCAACCTGTCGCTCTTATAAATTACATCTGAATTTGGCCGTTTACCCATATGGCCAAAAATGGATATAATTTGAAACTAAAAATAATTGAAAATAAAGTTTGGATTTTTTTCCAAAACAGCAAGTTAAGAGTCCTCTGGTAGGTAAGGAGAACAAGAAGTTCTAAAGCTTTAAAACGTCATGAAAACCGTTAATTGAAAGTTTCTTCTCCTAACCTAACCGAGTAAGCCGGAGGACAACAGAAAACAGGACAGTCTATCACTTTCGTGAGCCGATTTCATTTCAAATTACATCCATTTTTGGCCATAGCGCGCATACAAGTGAAAAGCGACTATTTTCAGAGGACGGGTTGAAGGGATAACCAATAAAGTACAGCGCATTTAGGAGTGGTGTCAGGACAAATCACAAGATCCAGTTACCCACACTATGCTACACTTTGAAGCATGTTAGGCTAGACCAGATTATAATTAGGAACAACCTGAATTTACGTGAGGGCCACCACCTCTAGTGAGTAGGAACTAGATAGATAATATGGATAATAGGTGACGACCCAAACCTACAGTTTACCTCATTTCCAACTCACTTTTAACTATCCTAACCTAATGAACAAATCCTAACCTAACTTCCATACTGTCTACAAAAGCATGCCAGAATTCATACAGCAACATCTCTTTTTAATAGAACAGTAATTTGCGGCCCATGACCATAATCCCACACTATAAAACTCTACCAGTAAGTAATTATCAAAAGAAGGCACCAAGCTGGGAAGACTGTGTAGACCAGTAAACTAGACGCCCCACACAGGTAAACTCACCCCCTTGTGCCTGGATACACACACAGTATACACGGAGAAACTCCCCTTACAAGGCTCCTATAGGCCTATAGGATACCAACAACAATACCTCCTTATCTATATAATATATATAAAGCGAGGTTATACCCCGTATAAATATAGGAAGCAACTTACAAGATCAGTTTCAAAGAGTAAATATTGGACTGCGTTGTGTTGCCATCGTCAGCTGATCAGTGCTCACAGGGGTCGGTGGTTCGAGTCCCAGCGGCTTCAGTGAGGTTTCGAACCCTCGTGACGTCACTCATTCCCTATTTATTTATGTATTTATTTATTTAAAAAAAATAATAGTAATGGAAGGGAGTATCACCTAAGCTGGAAGAAGATTTATTTATATGAATACAAGAAAGTACATTGGGTTTATGAGAGTACATAGCATTGATGTTTTTACATTTTTGTAAAGCCTACAAGATGCGCAATACGCATAGCGTTTCGGGCAGGTCCTTAATTAAAAGATAATTTTAAGTAGGTAATTTCTAACAAATTTAAAAAAATTTAATAGGAACATTGTAAGAAAATTTGACAAAAATTAGTAGCTACATTAAAGTAAAATTTGAGGATTATCAACAGGTACATTGAATCATAATCTGAGGATTATTTCAAGGTATAATGCAGATAAAATATGCGTTCAATATAACAACCACGATATAAGATGATAGCAATGATTACAATGGTAAAGTTATATGGCTTTGGTACATATATTGGAAGGGTTGGGTAGCGCTAGATATAGTGAGAGTTTAAATCACTAGGTAGGAAACTAAGAAAATGAATTTGGGTACTTTTTGGTTTTATTTTTGAATAAGGCAAAAGTTGGACAGCTTTTCAATTCGTTAGAGAGTGAGTTCCATAGACTAGGTCCCTTTATTTGCATAGAGTGTTTACACAGATTAAGTTTGACTGGGGATATCAACGAGATTTTTATTTCTGATGTGGTGATTATGAGTTCTATTACATCTGTCCAAGAAGAGTTTCAGAACAGCGTTTGCATTTAAGAACAGGGTTTTGTAAATGTAAATGGTACAAGAGAATATGTGGAGTTAGTTTATGTTTAGCATGTTTAGAGATTTAAACAGGGGGTGGGGCTGAGTGTTGTCTGAACACAGAGTTTGTTATTGTTCTGATAGAAGATTTTTGCTGGGTGATGATGGGCTTGAGGTAGTTTGCAGTGGTTGAGCCCCATGCACAGATACCATATGTAAGATAGGAATAGATTAGCGCGTAGTATAGTGAGAGGGAGAGCAGAGTTTGGAACACAATATAGTATCTGATTTTAGAGAGTATACTAAGCGTTTTTGAGACTTTCTTTGTTATATGTTGTATGTGGGTGCTGAAGTTGAGTCTCTTGTCTAAGTATAGGACAAGGAACTTTCTATCATTTTTATTGCTGATGTTAACATTGTCTATCTGAAGCTGAATTGCATTTGTTGATTTGCTTCCAAATAAGATGTAGTAGGTCTTTTCTATGTTTAGTGTGAGTTTGTTGGTTGTCATTCATAAGTGGACTTTTTAAATTCCTTATTTACAACATGATTTAATGTGTGTGGGTTAGGGTCTGAGTAGATGAGGGTAGTATCGTCAGCAAATAATATAGGTTTAAAAATGTTAGAGACATTAAGCAGATCATTGATGAATATAAGAAATAAGAAAGGTCCTAGATTGCTGCCCTGTGGCACCCCTACGGTTAATGGTAGAGTGGGAAAGGTTATATCATTGATGGCTACATATTGGTGTCTGTCACTAAGATAGGATCGAATATAGTTCAGGGCAAGACCTCGGATTCTATAATGGTGGAGTTTAAGTAAGAGGTAGTTATGGTTAACAGTTATGGATTTAGTATGTTGAATTTTACGAAGTAAGAGTAGAGCTGTTTGTAAATTTTGTTTTTCAAATAGTTTTGATATAACTGAGATATCATAAATATCTCAGTTATATCAGTCATAAAGTGTCATCGATTCACTTTTACAGAGTGTATGGGGTATTAATAAGGACACTATATGAAAAGGGGTAACGATAGTAAAGAGTTTGGGGACCACTGCTTTCGACAAATTAGGCAGATATGACTCTTCCAGGAATTCAATTTCTTTCTTTATTATGCACCCCATACCCATCCCGTGGGCGGTGGTGTAAAGGATTACAGGGGCACATAATCGGTTCAGGAACTGAACCCTCTAGTTCGTTTAGCTAAGCAAATAACAATGTTTGACGCTAGTTACAAATTATCAATGTTGTATACACATGTACACACCCTCATACATACATGTACATATATATATATACGTATACACATATACATACACATACATATCTAATCACCACACAAATACACACATCAATAATCTTTGTGTCACAAGTGACACAAAGAGGTGTCACAAGTGACATTACAAGAGGCTCACAACAGGAGGCACAAATTTTAACGCTAAATATCGGATTGGTCCGGAAGCATCTCAAGCCCATTGATGATGTGACGATATGTATTGAATATTGCAACTAGCTCATCCTTCAGCTTAGAAAGCTGCAGCTTACATAAGCTGGAGCTTACATAAGCCTATCTCTGTGCCAGACCTGATTAAGTGATGTAAACAATTTCTTAGCCTATTACATGTGTATCCGTTCCACAGTCAATCTTCTTTCTACATTACGAGGTCATCCGAAATAGCAACTCATGCGTGCTTTTATTCTCTCTAAAGCCAATTTAAAGATGCTTAGTTCAAAAATAAATATTATCAAGGCTATTTTTTTTAATCTCACCAACATTGTCGTTTGAGATCTTCCCCCACATCTGACAGCAAGGATATTAGTCAAGGATATTGATACTTTCCTAACGAACATTTGACAATTTTTGATAATGGTAAAGTTATTCGTGTAACATAGGCTTTAAAGTCGAATGCAAGAAGAGCTTCAAGAAACCATTAGGCTACTGTGTATTTGTTTATTTATACTGATATATATATATATTATATATATATATATATATATATATATATATATATATATATATATATATATATATGTCGTATCTAGTAGCCAGAACGCACTTCTCAGCCTACTATGCAAGGCCCGATTTGCCTAATAAGCCAAGTTTTCATGAATTAATTGTTTTTCGACTACCTAACCTACCTAACCTAACCTAATCTAACTTTTTCGGATACCTAACCTAACCTAACCTATAAAGATAGGTTAGGTTAGGTTAGGTAGGGTTGGTTAGGTTCAGTCATATAACTACGTTAATTTTAATTCCAATAAATAAAAATTGACCTCATACATAATGAAATGGGTAGCTTTATCATTTCATAAGAAAAAATTAGAGAAAATATATTAATTCACGAAAACTTCGCTTATTAGGCAAATCGGGCTTTGAATAGTAGGCTGAGAAGTGCGTTCTGGCTACTAGGTACGATATATATATATATATATATATATATATATATATTTATATATATATATATATATATATATATATATATTATACTGATATTATATATATATATATATATATAGGGGGTACCACCTCTGGTGTATATATATATATATATATATATATAATATATATATATATATATATATTATATATATATATATACACCAGAGGTGGTACCCCGCTATATATATATATAATATATATATATATATATATATATATAATATCAGTATATATATATATATATATATATATATATATATATTATATATATATATATACATATATATATATATATATATAATATATATATATATATATATAATATAGACAAGGAGAAAGCCCGCCTCAGAGCAGTGCGTGCCCCCCATGCAGGAGACTTCCTCCTGGCAGTACCCATGTCAACAATGGGCACGCGCCTAGATCCAGAATCCCTTCGTGTAGCAGTGGCCCTCCGCCTTGGTGCCCCAATTCACAATGAATACAAGTGTATTTGCAACAGGGTGGAAGCAGACCAATACGGACTGCATGGGTTGCATTGCGGAAGCACAAAGGGCTGGCATGCAAGACACAACGAGGTCAATGACATCATCAAGAGAAGCCTCGTCTCAGCTAAGTGCCCAGCGGAGAGAGAACCTCGCATCTTAGGGGTCCAAAACCCGGATTTCCCCGCACTTCGCCCTGATGGCATCACCATATACTCATGGAAGGAGGGTAGACAGTTGGTGTGGGACTACACATGTGTATCCACCCTGGCTGACACCTATGTACACTTCGGAGCTGATCAAGCAGGTGGGGCAGCCAACCACAGGGAAACAGCAAAATCTCTCAAATACAGGCGACTGGCAGGTCAATACCTCTTTGTTCCCATAGCGTCTGAGACGCATGGCCCCTGGGGCAAGAGTGCCTTGGGATTTCTCAAGGAATTGGGTTCCAAGCTCACTGACGTCACCAGAGACCCAAGGGCTTGCAGTTTTTTGTTTCAGCGCCTCAGTGTGGCGATCCAGAGGGGTAATGCTTGCTGCGTCCTCGGTTCCTGTCCGGAAGCGGAGGAGCTTCAAGAGATCCATAACCTTTAGGCATTTGTCTTGTATGTTTTGTAACCTTTAAATACACAATAAAGCATAAGAAAAAAAAAAAAGGAAGGGGGTGGTAGGAGAAAAGCACACAGAACTGTATTGGAGGGGACCCACATTCCCTCCAATGCGTTATGTGTGATTTCCTCCGAGGCTATGGTCCCCCTTCTTCAGCCAGAGGGGGTACTCCTTCCATTATTAATTAAAAAAAAAAAAAAAAAAAAAAAAAAAAAAAAAAAAAAAAAAAAAAATATATATATATATATATATATATATATATAATATATATATTATATATATATATTTATATATATATATATATATATAGGAGGGGTACCACCTCTGGTGCAAGTGTAGGGACCCATAGCCTCGGAGAAGAAAATAAAGAGTACTCAGAGAAGACCTTGTGGATCCTCACTGAACACTTTGATATTTTCTTCTCCTACCACCCCTATTCTTTTGGTATGTGTGTATATTTATCTAACTTTATTTGAAAATGTCATTACACAAAAAAGTTACAATATTGATTACATATATATATATATATTATATATATATATATATATATATATATATATATATATATATATATATATATATATATATATATATATATATGTACATATGTACATAATGATAGCACACGCTAGGAAGGTCGCCTTCTCTTATAAACAGTTATAAGTCTTTCATTAAACTATAATATGAATCCTAAACACTTCTTTAAGATAAGAGACGCCTATTCACAGTCCACAAAAAGCGCTGACGCCACGTTTAGCAAGGGCAGGCCGGCCGATCTCCACATAAACATTTTCCAAAACGCTTAGTGCCGTTACTGGGGACAAAAAAACGCCAGGAGGATACCAAAGTGTTGAGTGATAAGCTCCTTTAGCATTGGTGGCCTTGCGTTACCTCTTCCTCCAGGCTGGCAGCTGCTTGCGTGCGCATGTTTGGTCGTGGCTGGCCTGATAGGAGAACCTTGAAAGATAAATAAATAAATAAATATATATATATATATATATGAATATATACACTCGATCGAGAGCTGCCAGCTACTTTATCCAGCACCTTTATTGTGGTAATATAGATGAGAAAAGGCACACTACAATCTTTGTTTCCTGCCAAGCATCCTAGACTCGTATGAGGAGTTCTGTAATCTGCGACAAAAGCATTGTACTTTTGTGTAACCTATCTTCTGTGATAAGGCTTCAACTCAAATAAATAAAAATGAGTGGTATAGTTACCTGACCCAAGAAACCACAAATATTAATCCTGGGAAAATTAGGATTAAGCACTCACCCGAAACGCTATGCGTGCTAGTGGCTGTACAAGAATGTAAGAACTCTTGTATAAATATAAGAAAAATATATTAAGTATGACTCACTCAGAGTGCAATGCCGACGGAGGGAGAATACATAAAAACCTATAAATGTCGAATCTTCAAATCTTTGGCACTTTAGGTGAGGCTGGCGGAGCTGTACGTCCTCTCCAGTTGCCACAACGTCGCAAAAATGCTATACTAAGTAGCCCCGAACCTAACCTAACCAAGGACCCACGAATAGAAAACTGGACAGCTCGTCAATTTCGAGGGCATCTCGGTAGGACCAGACGTTCAGCACATGGCTGGAAGATTTTATATAACAAGATGAGGCACAATGTACTGTCGTGAGAATTGCCAGTGTCACATGGTCACATGTTGGCAGCGAAGTCTTCAGGATGGTGTCACACACGTGACACCATCTGCCAGCCAAAATGGCAAGGGAATATGCCAGAGTGACGAAGAGCTATGTCAGTTCTGGCTTTGCAAGGTACGCCCTTATACTTCGAGTGAGCCATACCTAAATGTGTTCACATTTTCATGGTGTACACAAGACAATATAAATGTGCTTGCATTGAAGTCTCAAATGGCTTCTTCGGTGCGCATATTGTCTCCTATGAGGCGAAACTCCCCCCACAACCACAGGTTGTATCCCCCCTATATGTTTATAAGAACATAAATAGGAGCGGCCTCGTATAGGCCAATAGGTTTTCTGGAGTTACCTTGATTCTTATGTTCCTGTAAGAATGAAGGAAGCTGCAGAAGGCCTATTGACCCAACGTGGCAGCTTCTATTTATATCCAACTCAAACTCGTTCATATATATGTCTAACCTACGCTAGAAACAATTAAGGGATCCTACGTCTATTATATTACCCGGTAATTTGTTTAACAAATCCACACTCCTGTCTCCAAACCCGTATTTACCCAGATCTTTCCCTTTCCAAAGTCCAAATTCGCCAAAAAAATCCTAATCCACCACAAAATAATCAAAATCCGCCCTACAAAAATCCAAATTTGTAAAGAAAAATTTAAATCAGGAAAAATAAAATTGAAATCCGCCAAAAAATAATTCCAAATTTGGCAACAAAAATTTCCAAGAAAAAAACCATTCTGCCAACTGGAATGGATAGAACAACGGTTAAATCAAAGAAAGCAAAGGGTAGTCCTAAACTAAAATTAATCTAACTGGAGAAATGTGTGTGAGGTTGGTGAGTGTACCCTCCCATCACAGTCCTGGGGTAGGGAAGGTGTAGGTGAGTGTGTACCCCTCACAGTACTGTGTGTACCCTCCTTCACATCACCGAGTAGTGAAGAAGTATGAGAGAATGAGTCTACCACAGCATGAATACAACTCATTGCCTCAGGTAGGGACGTCTCTCACACAATGGCGGCAGTGTTTTGTTGGCCAAAGCAAGTTTTTGCAGAGGCCTCTTTATACATACACAGGCATTCACGCCGGAACAGTCTTCGTTAATAACGTACAGAGGCGCGGTCTTAGGCGGATATAGCTTACACTTTACCCTTCTTACACGTCCTTTTGGTCTATATTACTTTCTCAGATCTTCCTCAATAGGGGTCCATCCCATCTTACGTAGTGCCTGCAAGATTACCTCTTAAAAAAATAGGTGCGCAGTGCAGGGATTAAACCCTGACATATATTTATACGTTTTTGTCTGGAACTATCACGAGACTGATGTGGTTGAGACTTTAACCTTCTTTAGGATACACTTTAATAACCGTAAATAATTATCGCACAATAAGTTGTAAAAACATACTAACGAGATCACGGTGTATGAGATAATGAATTCTGAGATAATTAACTATGAGATCATCAACTATTACATGATGAACTGTGAGATCATGAGTTATGAAATCATGATGTAGAAGTCATGAACTACGAGATCATAGCAGGGAATCTATAAACTGATAGTTAAATTCTTAAATTAAGTCGTTACTGATGAAAAAAATATACCAGTTAGAAACTAATAAGGTATAGTTTAAGAATGAGGACAAGTAACTAGAGCATATACAATAGGGTCCAACCTGACAGTGAAGAGCGCTCAAAGAAAGCACGTCCAACTTACTCCATGACCAGAATCCAACTGCGTAGCAATACGCAAAAAGAAAAAGATCTAGTTACAGTTGTGTAACACCTAGGTACCTATTTACTCCTAGGTGGACAGAGGCATGAGGTAAAAGGAAACATGCCCAACCGTCTCAGTCCCTTGAGGTGCCTTGAGGTGCTTCCGGGGCTTAGCGTCTTCCGGGGCTTATGTTCTTATGATTACGTCGCCTCTCCCCTGTCTGGCTCCTAGTGTGGTGAAATCAGTCTCGTGGGGAAACCCCAGAGTTTCATTTTGTGCTTTCTGAATGATGCAGCCCCCTCACACAAGGGCTGCATCACATGCAACAAATCTCACATTGGTTGTGTAACAAAAAAAAACTATCCTTCTCCAGGATCCTGAATATTAAAATATTTTTCCAGAAATTATATGCTGGTGTGTTAGTCTCTTTACATGTGGATATTTGTCCTTTTCTGGTTTGAAGAGTTGGCTCCCGTCACTGTCCACTGACGTCTCCTTAACCTTATTCCTGTTCTCATTATCTTGCATCACCTCATGTTAAATTCAACTGGGCATTTCTCAGATCACTCTGGAGTCCTCACCTATCATGGCTCTTCTTGTCAGCGTTAAATCATTGATGATTATCGTCATGCAAGATCTTACTTTCTCGTTTAAATCTTTAATATTTATTAGGAGCAGAGTGTGTTGCAGGACTGGTCTTGCTTGGTACCTCCTCCCATCCCACCTCTCACTCGTAGTCTTCTGTCTGCTGAGCAGTATCTCACATTCTTCAGCAATTGTTCAGTTAATCCTTCTTGCTCCTCAAGACTTCAAAGGAGCTTATTGTGTGATACATCATACAAGTCTTTCTGGCAGTACAGTAAGATGCAGTAAGTCTTTCATGCGTCTCATCCTGTAGAATTCTTTCACTTAATCCATGTTGAAGTTTTGTTTTGAAAGTCTTCCTTTCTGTATACTAATTATTAATCCAGTATCTTCAACACTATATATCCTCTATCCTCTATTATTATTATAAATAATAATGAACACTTGATTTCTTTCAGCTGTTGGGCAGCTCACCCATTGCTAGGGAAGCTATGACGTTTGTGAATTACTCAAAGTCTCTCAGTCTCCTTACTATAGAAGGTGATAGTTTGCTTTGTCGTGTTTCTGCGTGTCGTTCCTCTCACTCTGCCGAGGCCAGGACGAGCACCCCTGGTCCTGGCCGTCACAGGACGCCACGGTGCTAAACATACCCAAATTGTATATATACCTGGTTGATACCTGGTTGATGGGGTTCTGGGAGTTCTTCTACTCCCCAAGCCCGGCCTGAGGCCAGACTTAACTTGTGAGAGTTTGGTCCACCAGGCTGTTGCTTGGAGCGGCCCGCAGGCCCACATACCCACCACAGCCCGGTTGGTCCGGCACTCCTTGAAGGAAACAATCTAGTTTTCTCTTGAAGATGTCCACGGTTGTTCCTGCAATATTTCTGATGCTCGCTGGTAGGACGTTGAACAACCGTGGACCTCTGATGTTTATACAGTGTTCTCTGATTGTGCCCATGGCACCTCTGCTCTTCACTGGTTCTATTCTGCATTTTCTTCCATGTCGTTCACTCCAGTACGTTGTTGTTTTACTGTGCAGATTTGGGACCTGTCCCTCCAGTATTTTCCATGTTTACATACAATTTGCGCAGCTAAAGGGTTAACACATCCTTCCTCCTCAACCTAATAATCCATTATATATTTGCTCCGCTAGTTACTTCATGCACACATTTCAGCACCGCTCCTGTGCCAGGTAAGTCCACTACGGGCTCACCATAGCCCGTGCTACTTGCCCCGCTCCTGTGCCAGGTAAGTTACGGGGTCACCATAGCCCGTGCTACTTGCCCCGCTCCTGTGCCAGGTAAGTTACGGGCTCACCATAGCCCGTGCTACCTGGAACTTGTTCCGAGTAGCTGAATCTATAACAACAATACTTCATGCAATACCATTCCCGTATGAAACGAGCAGCTGTTGTTTGCTGTTTTAGATTCAGCTACTCATAACGAAGTGTCCATGTAGCACGGGCTATGGTGCAACCCGTCCTCGCAAATTCGTATAGTCAATATTGACTTATTAAATACGTGTATAGGTGAAATACTAAACATAATAGTTCACCTTGAAAAGCTTCATAGAAAACACCGACCTTACCTAACCTTGTTAGTATGTTAAGATAAGCATCTTATTGCTTCGTAATTACAATTATTACTTAACCTATACCTATAATAGGTTAAGTAACAATTGTAATTACGAAGCTATAAGATGCTTATCTTAACATACTAACAAGGTTAGGTAAGGTCGGTGTTTTCTATGAAGCTTTTCAAGGTAAACTATTATGTTTAGTATGTCACCTACGCACGTATTTAATAAGTCAATATTGACTATACGAATTTGCGAGGACAGGTTGTATGGTGAGCCCGTAAAACGAGCAGCTTCCATGCTATAATTTTATATGTGCCTCAGCACACACCCGTCTACTACACCTAGCACACATGTCCCTGCACCGCACCACACACACACGCCGCTCCTGTACCCAACCTCAAGTCCCAAGGACAACAGTACCCCAGAAGAAAAACCAAGCCGCCAAGAGCACTAGTCACATCCTGGTTTTTACCCAAAATGTTCACTCCGCCTAAAAAAATGAAAAAAATCACGAAGAAACAGCCCAATTGAGGCCCAATCGTCGTTTCACTCAAGGAAAACTCACAAGACGACGGCTACAGGAGCAGAGGATCATCTCGAGACTGTGAGACTCGTCCTCTTGAGCTCGATGTTTTGAGTTGGACTTAAGACCTATCAACCTATTACGTCTTCGTGGTGTAGTGGTAAGACACTCGCCTGGCGTTCCGCGAGCGCTTTGTCATAGGTTCGTATCCTGGCCGGGGAGAATTTACTGGGCGCAAATCTTTAACTGTAGCCTCTGTTTAACTCAACAGTAAAATGAGTACTTGGTTGTAACAACGATTCTTCGCGGCGGGGATCGTATTCCAGGGACCTGCCCGAAACGCTACGCGTACTAGTGGCTGTACAAGAATGTGACAACTCTTGTATATATCTCAAAAAAAAAAAAAACTCTGAAGGGCTATTAAGCCCACCAAAAGAGGTGGTCAGTATTCTTCCTGACCGACCAGTAAGAATACTTTAGTCCTGAACATAATCATAAACTAAAGTAAACTCTGAGTGCATATACACCGATAAGCGAGGTATACCTCGTTGTGTATATCCCTTGAGCCAATGCAAACTTTAGCTCAAATTTTCTTCGAGTAAAGGAAGTGAAAAACAGCACACCAGAAAGTCTTGTGGGATCCAGTCTTATGGTAAGACCAGCAACTGGGTCTTATTTTTCACCTTCGGTAGTCTTTTTGTATCTCAGTTTTTGTGTAATAAAATAAGCGAGGTTCTTACTGTGTGAACAGTCAAATGGCTCGTTTTATGTCCACTGACGCTTCGTGAGGTGTGACATGATGGCGGGCGGGGGGCAGTGGCCCCCCTGGCTGCTATATGCGCGCGCACACACACACACACACACACACACACACACACACACACACACACACACACACACACACACACACACACACACACACACACACACACACACACACACACACACACAGTGAACCGGTTGTGTTACTACTGACAATGTTCATCAATATTCGCGATGTCCCTTGTTAGCCTGGCAAGAGAGCAATTGTGAGCGGAGGGCTGACCCTCACCACCCACCCTCCACAACAATAATAACAATTGACCTTGCTTAACAATCTCCTCAAGGACGGACTTTATCACCGGCGGGAGCCATAAACAAGCAGTTGGGTCCACACAAGTGTATACCCAACTGCCAATTTATGGGAGTTGGGTACACATGCCATAAAATAGTGCCTGTACAATCTGTGCACATACAGATGGTACAGACACCTGTACACCTGTACCCAGCGACCTGCACCTATGACCTCACACGCTTAACATCCATCTTTTGAATTTTGAATTTTGAATTTGAATTCCTTAGGAGGCGCCTGTCAGTCACGTGTCACCTACCTGCATGCCTCCACATACACCTATTTCTTATACCAATTACTCATTAATATTTCACTTAAGAAGTGCTTCCTAACAAAGGGGAATCTTGATAAGATGTTAAATATATCAACACAAAATAGAACAAGAAGCATATTTAATAAGTTTAGCTCCAGGAAAGACCTTGGGGGTATACATATTGGTTTGAAAACATGGGTGTGACGCTATGAAATAACTTACCGGCTAGCATAATATACGTGGGATAGATGGATTGTTTCAAGACTTAAGTTAAATATATATATGAATGAATCTGGGTGGCTATAAATAGGTGGTGCCTCGAATGGGCCTTCCGGAATAGCCTTTATTCTCAAGCTCTTATCTCCCATTGATCAGCCCGAAACGCTGCGCGTACTAGTGGCTTTACAAGATTGTAAATACTATGTTATGTATTCCCACAAACCCAATGTACCTTCTTGTATATAAATAAATAAATAAATAAATAAATAAATAAATAAATAAATAAATAGATATCTTATCCCTAGGTAGGAAGATTATTTAACACGTCTCACGCAACTGTGGTAGTTCCAGGCAGGGTAGAAAAGGCAGTGGGAACGCTAACTACCAATGAGCTCAAGGAAGTGTACCAAGGTGTACATTTGTCCTTGGAGATGTACTAACGACTTGAGGTGTACGGAGAAAAGCGGTTGCTGCTAGAAAGAGGTGTTGGGGTGACGAGGGGCCAGATTCACGAAGCAGTTACGCAAGCACTTACGAACCTGTACATCTTTTCTCAATCTTTGGCGTTTTTTTTATTATTAAACAGTTAATGAGCTCCGAAGCACCAGGAGGCTGTTTATAACAATAACAACAGTTGATTGGGAAGTTTTCATGCTTGTAAACTGTTTAATAAATGTAACCAAAGCCGTCAAAGATCGAGGAAAGATGTTCACGTTCGTAAGTACTTGCGTAACTGCTTCGTGAATTGTATATGATGTCAAACCTATAATGACGGTGCTTAACACTCTCACAACATTCTGAAATATGGAGCTCCACGGGGCGCATGTTGTATGTTGTGGCAACACTGCCAGCTACAAGGAACACATTTGCTCATCAATGCTTTACGTGTTTGTTAAATAAATACGTGAGCTACTGAACAATGGCAAGTATGATCATACCAAGTAGATATGTCTCGAAATACAGGAAACTAATTATAATTATATATACCGATTCAAAAAGAAACAGAAAATGGAACAGGAACTATTCCGGCCACACAGGAAAGGTCAGAGAGGGGAAAAAAGAAGACGTTCTGTGCCGGTTGTGTGAGGAAGGGGAGGGATGGGGGGTCGTTTCCCCCCCTGCCCCACATTATGTGAGGAGCTACACCCCTCAAACCCCCTCCCTTTCAAATTGCCCAGCCACATCCCCCTTCAACAAGAAGTAACCTTAGCTTACTTCAAAGGTAAATCACCTAATTTACCTTTCCTGTTAAGCAACTAAGGTGGACTGAAAACTGCTTGCCCATAGATGAACTCAAGGACACATACACTCTTTGGAACATGCACTCGAGTGGCACTTACTCTGAGGATATGAACTCAGGAGAGTAACTTTGCTGCAAGTTAAGGTCAAGAGATTGCCATTAGGGACGATGGGATATCCAGTGTCCCTCCGGCTGGTGACATGGGATCCCGTCCTCACTAGGACCCCTGCCCCTGCCCCTCCGTGTTCACCAGGACCTGACCTTCACCCCCCGTGTTCACCAGGACGTGACCTTCACCCCCCGTGT
Source organism: Procambarus virginalis (assembly GCA_020271785.1). NCBI lineage: Eukaryota > Metazoa > Arthropoda > Malacostraca > Decapoda > Cambaridae > Procambarus > Procambarus virginalis. Next base: position 21,026,267 of record WNGS01164437.1, read on the forward strand.
TCACCAGGACCTGATCTTCACCCCCCGTGTTCACCAGGACCTGGCCTTCACCCCCCGTGTTCACCAGGACTCCACCTTCACTGAGGCCATAACATGTGGCCTTGAATGCCAAGGTTGGTGGTACTCTGTCCTGTACAGCAACATATGCACCTCTCTAGTGTTCTCTAGTGTTCTCTAGTGTTCTATAGTGTTCTCCAGTGTTCTCTAGTGTCCCCCAGTGTGATAACCCGAGAGTGTTAGGTAATCTAATGGTCGGTAATCGGCGTCTTCACTGCGAGGCAAAGGGGGTTCTTTTTTTGTTAATTTACACTGATCATTCGCTTTTATTATGAAAGGTTTCAAATATCTTCTGTGTTCTCTTGTCCTTCTGTCCTCTCCTGTCTCGTCTTTGTCTCTGTAATTTCGATGTTTTTATTTTCTACCTGTATATAATTTTCGCATTTACTCACCTTTCTTTAACTGCTCGCTTACTTTGGTTTTTATTTTATTCTCTGATGACCGAATATCTCAGTTCACCTCACATGACCTCAGCCTTACCTCACATGACCTCAGCCTCACCTCACATGACCTCAGCCTCACCTCACATGACCTCAGCCTCACCTCACATGACCTCAGCCTCATCTCACATGACCTCAGCCTCACCTCACATGACCTCAGTCTCACCTCACATGACCTAAGCCTCACCTCACATCACCACCTCTCTTTTTCAGCTGCGGCATTATTAGTTTCCAGTTCGAAGTGAAACGTCATTGTCAATTTACATCAACTGCGCGGGATGGGTGCGTTCCATTACCCGGGTGTTGACTTCCGAGCTGTGCGGGTTTGGCCGGCGGCTTACAACCAAGGCACCTGATATAAACAATAAAGCCAATGTAAACAACCTAGGCTTAAGCAGTGACGCGAGAACTTTATCCCACTTATAAAATGAAAAGAAATTTACCCCACTTATAAAAAGCAGATATACAGTAATTGTGCTTGAATTTAATAAACAAAATGTCTATTCGAACAAGAAGAAGCAACAAGAATGGTTGACTTGATTGAACACATCTTCCGAACATAATAGCTGCAACACAAGGTAAGACTTTTGAATTGTGTTGTCAAGGACCGTGAGTTTATTTATTCACTCGAGGGAGATGAACATGAGCCACGGGTGACCGGGACATTCACTCGAGGTGAACAAATAACTGGGCGAGTGCTGGGTGACAAGACCAGGGGGTGGCCAACCATTTTAAATGTGCGCGCCAAAATTGCCAAATCTTTGACGCACAGGTTTCGCGCGTACCAACCGAAATTTGGGGGGAACGTATTGTCATTTTGTGTGTCTCAAGTCATAAATACTCTCTGCACACACCTGCAAAGTTGTGTGAAAATCGGTTCGTGGGTAAGCAAGCCAAAAATGAGTACGATTATAAGCCTCTCTACAATGATGGTGGAGGAGGCAGGCGACATGTGGCCACCTGGAGAGTGATGGAGCAACTGAACAGGACAAAACTTGTCAGTCAGTATATAGCGCGGAGCCTCTTGTCTTGGAAATACCTTATTTGTTTCATTTTCTTATTACTTATTAGTACTAAAACAATTGTCACTGTTTATTTTTTTTAATTTCATTTTATTTATATCGCTCTACTTAGTAAAAGTGTATTTTATTAAGTTAAGTTTTATATTTAATGATTTAACTATCTTTTAGGGGTCAATTCAATTTCTTTCTTTATTATGCACCCCATACCCATCCCGTGGGCGGTGGTGTAAAGGATTACAGAGGCACATAATCGGTTCAGGAACTGAACCCTCTAGTTCGTTTAGCTAAGCTTTAAGGGGTGAGCCCTGGGTTTCGCGTGCAAGAAAAAAAATCGTCTGCGTGCCAAGTTTGGCACGCGTACCAAGGGTTGCTCTTCCCTGTTCTTGGGCCTTCCTATCACTTCTAGCAATTAGTGTTATATAACATATTACTATATTCTCCGTTGCGTCTAGCATCACAGTAATATAGGCGCCGGATGAGGCTACCTCGCCCACTGTGGTGCTGGGCTTAAGACCTAGCAACCTCTGGAGGCCAACAGAACAGCTTACTGACCAACCAGCAAGTATACTTTAGTCTTGAACATTGTCAAGGACTTAAATGAACTCTTATTGTATATACACCAAGAAGCGGGGCACACACACCTCGGTGTACTCCTGGTTCAACCTTGACGACAAGCTCAGGTCTGGACACCTGTTGACCGCCAGAACACGTGACGCCATTGAAGCCAATGGGTCACGATTCTGCCGTCATGATCTTCAACGGCCCGGATAGTTATTAAGCCTGGTGCACTTGTCGCCTACAGTCACTGGCAAGTTCATAGACTTTTCCGCTTTCCGGTTGGATCTTTTGTTAAGAGAGACGGTGTTTGGCGTCGACTTGGCTGCAGGGTACCGGGAGTTTGCGGGTCTTGATGTACCCTTCGGGCGTGGTGGGCGCTTCTTGGTCTGCCACTGAAAGACGTTTTAGAGTTTTTGCCGGATTTGGCTCGCGATTCTGCCGTTAGGCCGTGACATTATTCAACTGCCCGGAGTTCACAAGCCGCCTTGTCGTTTGGGGTTACTAGGTGTCGTTCGTTTTCCTGCTGGTTTTCTGCGGTGGGAAGGGCTCTATACTCACCTTCCCGGAGAATAGGGGTCACCAAACACTTGCTTAAAAACGTGATCATCAACCGCAAGACACGGTAGTCTTCCGCCGACATGTAACAGCCTCAAGGCGTGGCGTTCTACCCTCCGAGGGAACCGCGGAAGTTCCGGAATACATCCGTTACGTGTGCCATAACAATCCCTAAATCATCAACAACCATACCTGTGTAAATAATTATTAGGAGAAAGCACTTGGCCAGTAAGACAACAGATATATTCCTGTGGCTGGTGGTAGTAGTAGCAGTATTAGCTATGTTTTTATTCCTACGTGCAGTATGTGTTTTGGTGAAGCTGAAGAGCAGTGAGTGAGCCT